>CM077089.1:15911073-16406099 GCA_039513925.1 Platanthera zijinensis | reverse complement strand
GGAAGAAAGAAGTTCAATGCTCATGGAATGGTGTGTTGGGAAATCAGTGCAAGGGAGTGTCGCGTTCCTCTTGGGTGGATATGATCGATCAAGCAATGAAGACGAGGACATCTCTGAGTTATTTCGATGTGAAGTGGGAAACAGTAACCGTTTCTTGTTTGCGACTAGAGTTTTTATGTTGGTTTGACTATAAATTTTCTTGCTTCCTTCTTGTGTGAAGATTAATTTCCGGGGACGAAATTTTGTATGAGGAGAGGAGTTGTAAACACCAGTTTTTCAGACCTGGAGTCGCTGGAAGCTAACGCACGGTGGTAGAAATACCGCTGGTGGTAGGTCGATGAGATTGACTATGAATCTAGAGAGCACGATCACTGAATCTAGTGCACACGACCATGGTCGTGCGCCACCTATTGTGCGCACTATTCTCCATTTTTCCAAGTTCTGCCTAGTAAACGCACGACCATGGGACAGAGTGCGTATGACCACTGTCGTGCACCGCTGCTCGTGCGTGTTTATCCCTTCTTTCTGGAGTTTTGCTAGTGGTGATCGCACGATCATAGGACCTAGTGCGCACGACCACTGGTCGTGCACCACTTATCGTGCAGACGGGTGCTGTTCCGTCATTTTGTTTCGTGGCCATCCGATGCCTCCCCAAATTGATCCAAAGGCCCAGGATCTTTCGCCAATCATTTTTATTAGGGTGAGAGGGTCTTTCCCCTCTTTCTCATCTCTTAGGGTGAGAGTTAGGTTGGAGAGGACAGAAGGGAGGAGGAAGGAGAGAGCTTCTTCCGCATTGACGGAGCTTCAGAGCTCCGATCATCATTTCCAGGACTAGATTCGTGGAGAGGGCATGGAGGAACTCGTGTCAAGCCGTCAAAGCAAGGATTCCATGGCTAGGAAGAGGGGTCGTAAGGTAACGACATTTCTCGTCTCGGTCTTCAGGATGCGTGCATAACATCTTTCTTTCAAGCTTTTGGCACTGGATCTTTCAAATGAGTGGGATTTGGGTCTCCATGGTTCAAGAGGAACCCACGGGTCAATTGTGTCCGTACTCGACATGATATTGCAATAGAGATCCACTTTGTTAGTGGATTAGGCATTGGGGGTGAAGCCGTAGTCGCGATTGTTAGTCCGACTCAATGATGTTGCATAGCGAGCCCTAAGGATTTTGTATAAAATCCATTGCGGCAAGATGCCATTTGTGATGTATGTGTTTTACCCCTTTTTCGAGTGAGTACGTGTAACCGGAAACCGGACAGGTTAGCTCCGCGTTGGCAGTAGATGGTTCCTTGGTGTGCAGGATCGTTGTCGTACGAATGACAGATTAGGGTGGGAAAGGCTATGGATTGTGATGCGCCAAGGTTGCGGCTTTGTCTCTGTGGTCGGCTGGCTATCCTGTGACGTGCAATTCATGTGGGGAGAGTGTCTCAGTGAGACTAGTCCCCTTCTGTGAGACTGACGAGAATGCCAAGCATAGGATAAGCCCAATGTTGGGTATTGCATCCAAAATAACCCAGATTTGCATGAAGTCACCCTTGAACTAAGATGAATTAAGTTGTATTTGATCTCTATATTTAGTTGTGTGTTTGCAGACTATCATTGGTAAGTGTAGACCAATGTCAGTCTATAGTAGGTCATGAACACAGGACCATACAGTGTAATCCCTCACTGTGTGATCCAAGATGTTGACTAATGTGTAGCCTTTCTATTGGGATACACTTCATATTCAAGCACTTGGACCATGGAATGAAGATTGGATTCTTGAAGAGAAAAAGTTTTTAAGTTCAAAATTTTTCTCTAAGTCCACTTCTTGAGAAGTCTGGTATAGTTCTCAAGAAGTAGAGTTAGCAGACTCGAGAAGTTTCACTTGGTTCTCGATAGGCCTAGAATAGTTCTCGAGTAACATTATTAAAGTTCTTGAGAAGCTTAGCCAAGTTCTCGAGAAGTCACTTCTTATATTTCTCGAGTAGCCAGAGACAGTCATGGAAAATTTTCTAAGTCCATCTCTCGAGAAGCTGGCTATAGTTCTCAAGAACTTAGCTTCTAGTTCTCGAGAAGTCAGCTTAGTTCTCGAGCAATGTTATTTTAGTTCTCGAGAAGCTTAGTTTAGTTCTGGAGTAGACTCAACGCTTATTTATCGAGTACTAACTTAAGTCTAGAAAGTATAGCTCTCGAGAAATCAACCTTGTTCTCGAGAACTGATTCATACTTCTCGAGAACAGCAGTCCAGTTTTTAGAAAATTTACTTAAGTCCAGATCGACGGGATTTTCAAATGACTTAACGTGATTGGTCCACATGTATCATTAATGTTAATTCTAACCGTTAGGGGAGATCTTATATAAGGTCTTGTCATCAAGACTAACCCTAAGCGGTGAACCGTACACTTTCTAATTTTCTAAATCGACCGTCTCTCTCAAGAACAATTTTACAGAAGTCGCCGCCGCCGCACAACTTGAAGATCGACACGACTATTTTCGATCAAGAAAGACTTGCTGTTCAAGGAATCTTCATCTTCTCCTTGATCGAGTAGGTCAAAGTTTTCTCAGATCAGATCTTCCAGAGTCTTCTTCAACAATTCCTGAAAAAAGCCGCAAAGTTCAATAAGAAGACCTAGAGACAAATTTTCAGATCTGAGAAGAAAATTTCTGTTTGTATTTCAAATCTCTTTGTAATTTTTTAGGAGATTATTCTCAAAGTGTAGGAGCGTTGTTCTCCGAGTTGTAGGAAGTTTTCATCTTCCGAGTGTAGATCCCTTTGGATCAAGATTGTAGGAACTTTGTTCTGAGATGTAGGATTGGTTTTCAATCCGAGATAATGGAGTAGCCAAGTCTAGTCATTTACTAGATCGGTGAGGGAAAGTGGACGTACCCAAGGTTAGGGAACCGCTATAAATCTTCTTGTCGTCTGTGATTGCTTGATTTTTTTTGTGCAAGTTCGTTAAATTTTTTATTCGCAAATAGACGCACAATTCACCTATTCACCCCCTCTAGGTGATTTAGGTAGACAACTTAACACTTTCACCGGGCAATGAAGCCCACGAGCGGGTGGGGTACAGCAAGGGTTCTTAGAATCGGTTTGTGTGTGAGACAGAATTCTGACGTGAGAAGTCAGGGTTTGCAGGCAAGCTCGGGTCTAAGACCCCAAGCGGGTGGGGTCTTGGCAAGTTTTTCGTTAGGGGAATTATATTTCTCCTTTTTGTTTGCGGCTTGACGCCGATGGGGAAATTGAAGGTACCCTATTTATGATGCGTGATGATGTGTTAGATTCATACGCCTAGGGTGCCTTGGTGAAACCCAGGATTGCATTCATGATGCACTGTAGGCCCCCTTTTTCTTGTGCTCACGTAGAAACATGTTTGTTGTATGAGACATCCAAACTTATTTTACTGCTTTACTGTTTATGTATATTGCATACGAAGTGCTGACCTGCAGGGTGATGGAGTGCCCGGGATCCGCTAGGGACGACCGGGGAGGAGATGTGTTGGTTACACAGTTAAGGCCAGCCTTTGCTGACCAACATTACCACCAAATTTTTACTGGGCAAGGATCGCAAGCAAGATCTAGCTCGCTGCAAAAAGGCCTAAGCCTCATGAAGTGTTCCAAGTTTTGTACTACCTCTCTTTTGTAGCAGGTGTTTGATGCTCCATGCTATGTATTTCCGGCTTGCAGCCAAGATAGCCTAGGAGTTCTTTTGCACGTTGATGTTTGATCTTGTGTCATTCAATTTGGACTTATTTTGTGTAAGGCCTTAAGGCCATTTTGATACTCCTGATCGGTAATGGATAACTTCTAGTTGTTGGTATGTTTTGGCTGTTTCTTTATTCTGAGTTTTTAGTTGGGTAGTTAATATCATCTTTTAATGCTAAAGTGTGGCGTTCGTATATTGTGGGGCCCCGGCCGGACCCATATTATATGGTCATTACAAGGGAGGTGGTACAACGACTTCCTACCAAGTCCAAGATTCAAACACTAGGCTAACAAATCAACTACTTAGACAAAAAATTTGTCTTGGCCTTATGTTAATTTAATGTTACAACTTCTGTCACACTTTTCGAGAGCCAGAGTGCTCACCAGAAAACATACAACCATCCGTTGGAAAGGTATTTTTGAGGGCTACAACTTTATTGTTCAGCCCAATACCTAGAAGTGCTTTATCATAGCTTAAATCGGGCACGAACCTGCTGTGTACAGAAATCAGTTTTCTACATGCATCGTAAAGTCGAACAAACAATATCTGTTCGTCTTCTTCCTCTATCCATTCATACAAGATACATTCAACACTTTCTCCTCCCTTATTCACTCTAAATAGACAACCATTCTTCACGAAACCAAGTTCATCGTCCTCATAATGAAGAGTGGAAATATTGAGGACAACAAACCCTAGAACCAAGGTCCTATTTTGTTCTCTACTTAGGAGATATCCATTACGCAACAAAGTCAAGCTATCTTAAGCAGACATCTCTCCTATAATAGATCTAAAGATCTAGCATAAAGGGAGAGGGTAGGAAGCTCACCTCATTTCTGGCCATAGATCTCGTTCTTCTTCTTGACGACATGACGATGTTTGATCCTCTTCAAATCACCCTCCTAGAGACAAGGAACACTGAGAAAAATGACTTTGGGTTACTCTAGTAAGGTTCATCACCGACGCTTTAGTCATCCTTCCTTGAAACCACCACCGACAACCTCTTTGTCCTCGTCGAGCTCGACACTGAAAGAATGACTCGTCAAGGAAGAGTTCGGCTCGGGTTTTTCGTATATTCCTTTTTATAAGGAAGCATTAGTGTTTTGGTTACTTATCCACGTGTAGTTCTATCTTTGTACCGCCCATTATTACATAAAATAAGTCTTGTTGAAAAGACTGGTCATAAGGAGTCACTCAACATATATCCCAAACCGGTTCAGCCCGTAAGTATTAATTAGCAAACACAGTCTGGGTCGAAATTCTTCTAAATAAAATTCGTCTTATGAGTCGAGTATCACTCGACGATATCTGACTAATCGTAGGAAGCCTCTATGTATTCTCGACGAATCAGATAAACTTTCCGACAAATCCTTCAAAATTCCACTGTATGAAAATTCTCTAAGTCAATGCGTTGTGTGCGTCGAGTATCATTCGATGCTCGTCGAATCTAGTTAACGCACTATATGCTTATTGAGAGGCATCATGAGCACTCGATGACTGCCCACCAGTCGATGCACTCAGCGCTTGTCGAGAGGCATTGTGAACAATCAAAGCCTGCCCACCAGTCGACGCACTCGATGCTTGCCGAGAGGTGTCGTGAACACTTGATGCCTGCCACCCAGTCGACGCACTCGACGCTCGTCGAGAGGCATCAAGAACACTCAATGCATGCCAACCAGTCGATGCACTCTATGCTCTTCAAGAGGCATCACGAACACTCGATGCCTGCCCACCAGTGCACCCCGAGCTTGAGTAAACTCTCTTGACTCAAAAACGCGTGCGAGGGGTCTAACATGAATCGAGACATTATATACTACACCCATTTATTTTAGGAGGACAACTCGTAGATAGATCAACCACATCACCCCGCGTAGGAGGGAAACCAGGCTAGGGAGATAGGGCCTAACACTATGATACATTCACTCCCCTCAGTGACAAATGTTAGATTTTGAGCATTTTGTAGTAGCCCTTCGGGCAATTTTTGTTCTCTAATATTTACAGGAGCTTGTGTTGCTTCCTAATTGTTGTATTATCCTGGACTTTTACTTTAGTGGATCATAACTTCTGTGTACTTATATTATTGTTGGGTTGGCAGTATGATATCAAAAATTAGCCAGCAGAATAGGCGACTTGTGGTACAGATTAGCCCGTGTGCTGATGCTACTGCAAGGCGGCTGTTCTGGGCATAAGCCTCCCTTCGGTCATGTCTTATGTTCCGTAGGGGGGGGTTACAAATGGTATCAAATTGCAATGATCCTGAGATAAAGAAGTCATTGAATAGTGGTGCCACCCCCTCTCGATTATTTAGTTTGAGTTCAAACTGAATTAGCGGAAGCAGTGGTGTGCCCATTTGTGATTCACACTAAGTACGTCCACATGTTACCCTACAATTAGCCAACCTAACCCTAATTTTGTACCTTTGTGCGTTGATCCCGGTACACACAGAGTAAGTGAAGGGCACTACCACTCCTTCTATCCCTACTCCCTTCTAGCAATTGGAGTTGGGGCAAACCCTAACTGCGATTTTAGATGTCTTTAGGTCTCAATAGGCCCTTGTGCAGTAACATGCCCCGGGCTCCAACTGGTTGAGCACCTTTTGAGCTTTCTCCTCACCTGTTTATCACTAGACAGAGTCGACTATTTGCACGAAGGAGTGGTTAGATTCATTACATGAGTTGATGGCCAGGATCTAATGTCTAGCCAGTATGGATGTCACCTTAGCAGTTTCCATCCTATAATCACACGCCAAGAGGTGGTGAAGTATTTTATTGCTTCCACTTTCGAAGGGCGCATTTACAATGATATCAGTTGGAGCGATTTATTCGATGCTTTCCAAGAGCACTTCGTTCCCTCTATGACTCGCGATGAACTCGAAGAAAGGTTCCTACAGCTGAAGCGGGGATCTAAATCAGTTGTGGAGTACCAACAGGAGTTTCAACACCTTTCCAGATTTGCTGACTCCTATGACTTGGATGATGGCGGTTATGCGAAGGGATTCTACAAGGGTTTGCGAGACCCCCTTAGGTAGGCTCTCTTATTTATATCTGGCTCGAGCCTTTCTTTGATTATAGGCATGGCAAAAATACCGGAGTCGGACCACCTTAGGGTCCAGGCTAGTGGAAAAAGACCACCAGAAGGTGTAATGAAAGCAGGGCCTAGTAGGAGGAGATAGCTTACTAGAGGTAAATGAGGAAACCAAAGAGGAGGCGACGAACATTTCTGTTAGAATTTTAGGATGGAGCATCCGACCCTATAATTAGCACTGCCCCACCTATCAGGTTAAGACATATTAGCAGCCCAAAGAGACCTTTAGGGAAGGTTGCTTCCATTATCACCGATCGTGCCACATTTGGCGCTTTTGCCCGCAAATGGTTGGCAATGTTCCAAATTGTCATGTATTCCCTTTAGCATCTCAGCGAGGACGAGGACGTGTGTTGGAACACCCTATTACTAATTTTGGTCAGGATCACTATGTCTATAGGAATATTGCATTGAACTTGTTGTATAGAGTAAAGGTAAACTAGTTAAGGTCTAAGGCTTGGGACTTAGGTTTAAAGCTTTCCCCAAGACCTCCTAGTTCAGATGAGAAGCCCAGATATAGAGTTCAACTTGCCGTCGAGCTCATATCGACGAAGCGTCGAACCTAGTTTGACTATCTTTGAGCTCAGGTCGACGAGGCGTCAAACTCAGTTTGACGATCGCTGAGCTCAGATCGACGCTTTCTGTCTAATACTAGTTCCAATATCTCCGAGCTTAGTTCAACGATTGTTGAGCTCAGATCGACGATTATCTTTTGAGATCAACGATTTCTGGAATTCTGTCTGTTTGTTAAGGATTTCAAATGTCTTCAAGTCAGAGCATTTATTGAAGAAGATTTTTAGCCGTTATATTAAATCTGGAGCAAGTTTCATGGAAACAAAGAAAGAATGTTATTTAGGGTTTTCCTCCAGAGACAGTTGACATTTAAGGAAAGCATTTATGATTTTGCTAACGGCTATCTAGAAGATTTGAAGACTGGATTTCATATTAAGATTGAGAGAAGAAGAAATACACACAGATAGAAGAAAAGAAAAAGAAAGAAGATCAATAACACAGAACAGAGAATAAGCTTCTATTTCTTTCTGATTCCTTCTGATTCAAAGTTTCTCAAGTTTTCATCATTCATACTCCAGACAACACACATTTCAGTTATTGCTGAAATCATCTTTTGCTGGAGCATTCTTTTCATTGAATACCTATCACCCTTGTAAAGCTGCTATTCCTGAACTCTTGCTAATCTCAGGGGGAGCTTTGAAAACATCAATATCCACTTGTGCTTCTCTCTGATTGTTGACAAATAAGACAACCTAACCTTTTTCTTTTTCTTTCCTGTAAAAGGGTTCTGTAAACTCCCTTCAAAAGTTTTGTTTTGGTTTTTGATACCTGATCAAAACTCAGTGGTGGCAAGACACCTGATCAAAAAAATCTGGTTTGGTTTTTGAGCACCTGATCAAAAGCTCATTGGTGCCCAGGACACCTGATCAACTCATCCTGCAGTGGATTCCTACCAAGGGTGGTAGAAGAGTGGATATACCCAGGTTTTGGGGAACCACTATAGTTCCTTGTGTCTTCTGGTTGCTTGTTATTTTGTTTGCTGTGTGCTGTGGATTTGCTTCTTGTATTTGTTTTATTCTGATCACTGTTAAGCACTCTACACTAAGTAAATTAAGTCTTCCACTGCTAAAGTAATTTTAAAATTTGCAAAATTATTTTAAAACACTCTATTCACCCCCTCTAGAGTGAAGGGTTGATATTACGCTCACTTTCAATTGGTATCAGAGGCAGGTTGGTTGTTCATACAGGCTAACACTTGAACTAAAAGATCTCTCTAAAGATCCATCCTTAATAGAGGGTTATTTTTATTATATTTATTTTAATCTAAATTCGTGGCACAGAACAAAGATTATGCTAGCAACAGACCTCCAGTGTGCAATCTCTCCAAGTTTGCACTTTGGAAGGCAAGGATCAGATTATACATGAATTCCATTGATGAAGATATTTTTAATTCTATTTTGACAGATTGCCCCAAGCCTCCTGCAAACACAAGCACAAATGTTGTTCCACCTCCTTCAGGAACAGATGCTTACATAAAGAAATGGAAGGTTGCTGATGCTAAAGCTATGAACATACTAGCTCAGATAATGTCTGATGACATCTTCTAGAAGGTAGCTGAATGCAACTCAGCTAAAGAGATTTGGGACAAGCTATCTGAGCTTGTGTCAGGATCAGCTGATGAGAGAAAAGAGAGAAGATCTCATCTCATCACTCAGTATGAGAATTTCAAGAAATCAGAAAATGAATCAGTAGTTGACATGTACAACAGACTAAGTCTGATTGTCAGTGAACTCAAGACATTGGACAAGGAGATCTCTCTCACAGATATAAATGACAAAATCCTAATGTGCTTCCCCAACACTTGAGATTCAAGGATCTGGCCCATCAAAGATGCCAGAAGTCTAAATGAAATCACTACAGAAGCTCTATTGGTCAAGCTCAAATCTTATGAGCAGCTCATCAAGAATAGAGAAGAAGAGCAGAAGATAACTTAACCAGCAGTCAGGAAGGAGAAGTCAATTACTTTCAAGGAAACAAAAGAACAGCTTGAAGACAAAGTCACAGGCAATGAAGAATTGATGAGCCTCCTAGCCAAGAGATTCTACAAAATTGCCAGAAGGACTTCAGAAAAAGGTCATCCAGAGGCCAAGAAAAGCCAAGGTATGATAAATCAAATAATAAAGAGATTATTTGTTATGGTTGTAGGAAACCAGGGCACATACTGCCTGATTGTCCAGAAAGTCAAAAAAAGGATAAGGACAAGAGAGAAAAGATAAAAGATAAAGACTCCAGAAGAAATCACTATGACAGATCCTCTTCCAGCAAGAACAAGCACACAAGGATGGGATTTGTTGCTGAAACATGGAGTGAAACAGAAGAAGAATCTGGTGCATCATCAAGTTCAAGTGATGATGAGGATGATGCATAAGAAAAAGATTTCTGCATGATGGCAATCAATGCATCTCAGAACAACACTAATTCAGAACATGAATCTGAATCTGAATCTGAACCAGAGCTAGAAGAAGACCAGGTAATTGATTCATTTGATTTTAATTCCGAGGACTTCAAATCTGAATTTAAAGAACTGTGTTTAGATTTACTTAAGTTTGAGAAAGAAATTATCTCTCTCAGAAATCAGTTATCTGAATATAGTACCTTAAGTTCAGATAACCTCAAACTTTCAGATGAGTTAGAATATTGTAGGGAGCAGATAGCTTCACTGAAAAGTGAACTATCTGAGGCCAAGAAGTTTGAAGAATCCCTCAATGGGAGAAGTATCAAACTGATGGACATCATAAGCACAATGAACTCAAGATTCAATAGTACAATGGGCTTGGGTGCTTCATCCAGCCAACCTATTATGTTAACAACTCCCATTAAATTTATCTCTGATAAAGGAAAAGGAGTTGTGGAGGTAGCTAGAAAAAATTCTGATCTACCCAAAGAGAACAAAGTTCAACAGAAATTGTCGAACGGAGCTCGACGATCTCTGAACGGAGCTCAGCGATTTCATGCTAAATCGTCAAACTCAGGTCGATGATCTCTGATCTCTGAACACAGACAAGATCGATCGCTGAATAGAGCTCGATGATCTGACCCAAGATCATCGAACTTAGGTCCACGATCGTCGAACGGAGCTCAGAGATATGACCAGTTCTCAAGGGGTACATCAAAAATTTATTCTAGATATCCTACATCTCAAAGGTTCAACCCTTATACTGAATGGATAATACCCCTAGGAGATATCATCCTGAAGGATATAAGAGTCAACCAGAGATGTCTTTTATTTCTGATTTCAAAGGTTATCAAGCTAGACCCAAGGTAAACTGGGTCAAAAACAAATGAACTGTTATTTGTGCAGGTGAAGACCTATCCAACCATGGACCAGCACTGGTATCTGGATAGTGGGTGCTCCAAGCACATGATTGGAAGCAAGGGTAACCTAGTATCCTTTAAGGCTAATCATGGACCCAAAGTGATGTTTTGAGATTCAAACTATGGACAGACCAAATGATATGGTGTAGTTAAAATTGGGTCAGTAACATTCAAAAAGGTAGTATATATGGAATGACTGAAGCACAACCTTATTAGTATCAGTCAGTTATTTGATGAAGGTTACAAAGTCACATTCAACAAATCTTCATGCCTCATCAAATAAGAAGACAACACAACTGTGTTGACAGGTAACAGAAGAGGTAACATCTATCTAGTAAATTTTTATTCAACCAAGGTAGATATCTGTTTATTTTATTCTCTTAGAAAACCTAATGAATTATGGCATAAGAGATTAGGACATGTGAACCTTAGAACCATTGCTAGGATTTCCAAAGACAACCTTGTTAGAGGACTACCTTCTGGCCCCTACAAGTAGGAAGGACTCTGTAGGGCTTGTCAATTAGGCAAGCAAACTAAAAACAGCTTTAAGTCACTTAATAAGAGTGATTCACCGAGGATTTTGTACTTGTTACATATGGATCTTTTTGGACCCATTACTGTACAAAGCCTAGGAGGGAAATCTTATACTTTAGTAGTTGTAGATGACTTCTCTAGATTCACATGGGTGTTCTTTCTGAGGAAGAAGTCTGATAACTTCAAATGTTTGACAGAGTTTCTCAAATGTATACAGATTGAGTTCAATACTCACATAGCCCTGATCAAAAGTGATCATAGGACAGAGTTTGATTCTCTTCTTATGCAAGAGTTCTGTCAGAAGGAAGGGATCATGCACACTTTCTTAGCTCCTATAACTCCTCAACAGAATGGGGTAGCTGAAAGGAAGAATAGAACCCTTATTGAATCTGCCACAACATTGTTGACAGATGCTCACCTTCCTCTATCCTTTTGGTAAGAGGCTGTGAACACTTCAAATTATGTTCTGAATAGGAGTTTGATATATAAGCTAAAGGGCAAGACTCCCTATGAATTACTCAAAGGGAAGAAACCTAAAGTTGATTATCTTAGAATTTTTGGTTGTATTTGCTACATTCATAATAATGACAAGAAATACTTAGCAAAATTTGAAGTCAAAGCTGATGAAGGAGAGTTTCTGGGATACTCCATGATCAGTAAGGCCTATAGGGTTTATAATAAATCATCTCATAAAGTTGAAGAAACATTGCATGTCTCTTTTGATGAAACTAATATGTCTTACAAGGAGAAGATCACTTCTACCATAGACCCTTTGCAGGTACATTCTCTATCAGAGAATTTGGATAGGCTGAATATCATTGAAAAAGATCTATCACCTTCATCCACTCAACAAGAAGCTGAAAGTAGTGAAAATGAAGATGACAGTCAGATTTTAGCAAGTCATGGTGACAAACAAAATGAAGAGCCAGTTGTTGTTTCACAAGAGGAAACAACAACACAGATTGATGAACAATTAACACCCATTGTTGATTTAGTAACAACAAAAGATCACCCAATCTCTCAAGTGATTGGAGACATCTCAGCAGGTGTGCAAACCAGAAATCATATCTATCAACATCTGATGCACACTTGCTTTCTTTCTCAAATTGAGCCTCAATCCATACAAGATGCAGAAAAAGATCCAAACTGGATCATTGCAATGCAAGAGGAATTGAATCAATTTGAAAGAAACAAAGTTTGGGAGCTAGTGCCAAAGCCAAAGAATCATCCCATTGTTGGAACAAAATGGGTATTTAGAAATAAGTTAGATGATCAAGGATTTATTATAAGAAACAAGGCAAGGCTGGTTGCTCAAGGATATTCTCAAGAAGAAGGCATAGACTATGACCAAACCTTTGCACCAGTTGATAGGTTAGAGGCCATAAGAATCTTCCTAGCATATGCAGCTCACAAGAAGTTCAAAGTATATCAAATGGATGTCAAAAGTGCATTCCTCAATGGTGATATCAAGAAAGAAGTTTATGTAAAACAACCTCCAGGTTTTATCTCTCTAACTCACCCTGATTTTGTTTATAAGTTGCATAAAGCATTATATGGTCTCAAACAAGCTCCTAGAGGATGGTATGAGACCCTAGCTTGCTTTATCTTGGAAAATGATTTTAAAAGGGGTAGAGTAGACCAAACTCTTTTTATTAGATCCCATAAGTCCAATATCCTACTAGTACAAATCTATGTAGATGATATTATTTTTGGTTCTACTGATTCAAATTTGTGCAAAAGGTTCTCCAACCTAATGCATTCCAAGTTTGAAATGAGTAGCATGGGTGAGCTATCCTTCTTTCTAGGATTGCAAGTCAAACAACATGCTGATGGCATCTTTGTTTCTCAAACAAAGTATGCAAAGAATTGATTAAGGTATTTGGTATGTCTGATGCATCCTCTATGAAAACACCCATGCCTACTAATGCTATATTAGATGCTGATGAACATGGAAAACCAGTTGATCAGACCACATATAGAGCAATGATTGGCTCCTTATTATATCTTACAGCAAGTAGACCTGATATAATGTTTGCTACATGCATATGTGCTAGATTCCAAGTCAGCCCTAGAGAGTCACACCTCACATTAATTAAAAGGATTCTTAGGTATGTGAAAAGTTGTCCAAATCTAGGTCTCTGGTATCCAGCTGATTCAGGATTTGATTTAACTGGATTTTCAGATGCTGATTATGCTGGATGTAGAGTAGACAAGAAAAGCACTAGTGGAACTTGTCAGTTTCTTGGTGACAGACTTGTCTCCTAGTTTTGTAAGAAACAAATATTTGTGTCCACATCAACTGCTAAAGCTGAATATATGGTAGCAGGTAGTTGTTGCTCACAGATATTGTGGATTCAAAATCAGCTCCTGGACTATGGCTACAACTTAGAGAAGTCCAAAATATTTTGTGATAATACTAGTGCTATTTCCATAGCTCAAAATCCAGTCCTCCATAGTAGGACCAAACACATAGAGATTAGGCATCACTTCTTAAGGGATAATGTGGAGAAGTAAAATTGAACTAGAATACATCCCAACAGATTTACAAAGGGGAGATATTTTCACCAAACCAATGGATGAAAAGAAACACACTTTCTTCCTTAATCAGTTAGGAATGTTAGATGGAGGCAGTCTTAATTAAGTTCCAAGATCTTAAAAACATAAAAATTGACAAAGACTAGGTTAAAAATTTGAGTTTCCTAGTGTCTGTAGGTTTTCTCTAAACTCTGAACTGCGCTAGACGTTTTTCATGAAGATCGTCGAACGGAGCTCGGCATTTCCAGATAGTGCTAGACTATCCTTCTCAGTCAGCGATCTCAAATATCGTCGAACGGAGATCGACAATGTTGATACCCTTCAGTTTCCCCTAGAGTCGTAGATCGTCGAACTGAGTTCAACGATCTTTCCTTTTCTCCGTCGAACCCTAATATAAAATTATTTTTCATGCGTCGTTCTCATTTGCTCTTTCATACCTTCTGGAAGAATTTTCTTTCCCTCCAAACTCTTCTACACTTGATCTTGTTTATTTTTACAGTAAATATGTCGGTCTCAGTCGCCGTTCTAGCCGCAATAAATCTTGAGACCGGCTTTGATATTGACATGGAATCTTTCGAGGGGACTGATCAGATGTTTAAGGACATTCTGGAACTCTTCAAGGAACAACAACTTGTAAATATTATGTCTACCAGAATCAATTTAGCAGTAGATGAGATAAAAGAATGGGTCTATACTGCCCATAATCTGGATCAAAATACAGTTGTTGGAACCATCTCAGGGACACATGTATCCCTAACCCCAGGTATTCTTATAGAGGTTTTTGGATTAAGTACTGGTAATGATAGCATAGAACTATCAGGATTAGAATTTTTTGCAAAGTTAGATAGAATAAGTCATATTTCTGAGAACCCTAATAAACTGCTGAAGAAGAATCTATCCATGGAATATAGATTTCTAGCAGATGTTGTAGAAAAGGTCATTTTGGCCAAGCATTCAGCCCATGATATAATTTCCAGGTATCAATTTTGTTTAATGGCTGCAATAGTGGATAAGAAGCACTTGGATTGGGGAGCAGTTTTCTTTGATTTGCTTAAGAAAAAGATAAATAAGAATTTTGTAAACTTTGGAAGAATTTTGGGCCTATTCCTGCAGAATAGGTGCCCACAGTTGTTGGTGTCCAATGGGATGCATATCAATGCATCAAAGAGGCTTTCTTCTGCCCTATTTGGCAAGTGGGAGAGACATATTGTCAAACCTAGCAGGGCTCCTGCAGCTAAAGCTTCTTCAGGAATAAGGACTGAAATAGTCACTCCTCCTCAGTCCACTACCCCAGTAGAAGTTTTGCCATCCCCTTCTATATCCTCTCCTCCTTCTCCACATCAAGTTACATCATCCATACCTTTACCTCAAATAGCTTCTCCACCTCCTCCATCCACCCATCGAAGAAGATTTCCATCCACTACATTACTTCCCATCCATAGATTTAGAATCATCCCCCCATCTTCCATCATTCCACCTTCTAGATGATTCCTTCATGGATGCTTCTCCATCTTCACCTCAAGCCATTCCATACACCTCAACATCCTTACATCAAATCCTACATGATATCATAACTCAACCATCCTTTCCACCTTCAATCTCCTCATTCCTACCATCAGTCACTATCCCAGTTCCATCCATTACATCCATTCCAATATCTCAACCATCCATACCACTTCAATCTGCATCAACTCCATCTCTCTCTACAGCTACTTCCTCTACCTCTACTCAAGTTAATCTTTAGCAAGTAGATCTTATTCCCTTATCAAACAAGCTATATGAGTTATTGGCCCCATGGCTAACTCTTCTATTGGATGCCATCTTGGCTCCTTTAGTTAAGACTTTACATGAGTTATCTGCTAGGATCACTTCCTCCTTCTCCCTTCAGGCCATCCCTTCTTCTGGGGGCCTAGATTCAATTCTCACTGAATCTAGGCAGGGGGAGATGCCATATGAAGAAGTGCTGCCCTCAGAGATTTCAGAAATGCAAGTATCATAAGTTCCAGTTCCATCTCCAGTTCCAGCTCCAACCATCAGTCCTGCAGTAGACATCCATTCATTATTGTCATTATTTGATTCATTTTATAGTAGTTATCTTTCAGCACCTCTCCCTGATGAAGATTTAACCAAGGCTATAGTTCCCTTCTCCTGCTGTGATCCCAATCTGCTACAGATGTATATCAATTCTGGTAAGACTGTAAAAAGTGTTCCTTTGGTTCATGCTGCTGCTGCTGTTATTGTTTTCTCAGAGGCTGTGATAGAGCCAGTTTATTTAGTTTCTGAGCCTACTACTTCAGTTGGTGCTCCTGCTATTTCAGTTGCTGCTCCAGTTATTTCTACTACTACACCTCCTGCTTCAGCTTCTGTTCCTGTCTCAATTTCTAAAGAAGTGTTAAGGCAAATAGATGCTTTATTTGATGAGCCTCAGAGCTCTGATGATGATGAATTCAGAACAGACTCTGATTACTCTTCTGCAACTATTTCAAAGAAGAGGAAAGCTAGAAGTAAAGCTATGAAAAGAGTCCCAATTGGAAAGACTACTTCTGATCATGATATTCCATATTATATTCTGCACAACTGCCCTATAACTGAGCACTGGATGCAATATTCTAAAAATCAGTTGAAGGCCATGAGGAAGAAAAGGAAATATGATAAAGGAACCTCTCACTATAATCCTTCTCCTTCTCCTTCTCTAGGTGAAGGATCTGGTGGAGACTCAGCTCCTCAATCCTCCAATATCTCTTCTCAAAGATCCTCTCAATCCCAGTTTCAAGGAAGATCTCAATCTAGAGGATATCAGTAAGGAGGTAATCAGTCAATAGGCAGTCAGTATAGAGGCACTTAAAGAGGTTATCAGGTTTATTCCAGAGGACAGTCCAGGAATCAACCTTATCAAAGGAAAGGACAAAGCCCAAGTGATTTCACTTCTGGTCCTTTTCCTTATAAGCTCAAAGAAGGTTTTCATCAAAAAGCTCCTCCCACTGACTCCATCAATAAGTATGAGCCATCAGTTCCATTTGAAGATCCAGAGAAAAACCCAGTCTCCTAGACAGCAAGACTAAAAGAGATGGCTGCATTAGATCAAATCAGGAAAGCCAGAGAAAAAGGCCAAGATACTTCCAACACTTCTACTTTGTCAGATCAAAGAAGACAAGAACTTGAAAGGTACAACTCCAAGAAATTTTTCAATACTGAGAAGTATATGCAGCTACATCCTGAAGTTATGGTCCCTAGAGGCAGAAGACAGAAGTCTCTTGGTGCTGGTGATGATATGAGATCAAAGAAAGACTCTGAAAATCCTAACAGGTAAATTCTGTTTCAGAAAGGTATTGATAAGGAAAGTTAATGTAAGCTGAACAATCTCATCTTTGCTGAACTGTTTGCTGTGATATATTTATATATCTGTGGTTCTGCAATGTTTTATGTATTTTTGTTTTTGTTGATTTTATTTCCTATAATTCATATAAATAGTAATCCTAACCCAAATAGGGGGAGATTATTGGAACACCCTATTACTAATTTGGGTCAGGATCACTATGTCTATAGGATTATTGCATTGACCTTGCTGTATAGAGTAAAGGTCAACTAGTTAAGGTCTAAGGCTTAGTACTTAGGTTTGAAGCTTTCCCCAAGACCTTCTAGTTCAGATGAGAAACCCAGATATAGAGTTCAACTTGTCGTCGAGCTCAGATCGACGAAGCGTCGAACCCAGTTCTACTATCTCTGAGCTCAGGTCGACGAGGCGTCGAACTTAGTTCGACGATCGCTGAGCTCAGATCGACGCTTTCTGTCTAAGACTAGTTCCAATATCTCTGAGCTCAGTTCAACGATAATTGAGCTCAGATCCACGATTATCTTTTGAGATCAACGATTTCTGGAATTCTGTCAGTTAGTTAAGGATTTCAAATGTCTTGAAGTTAGAGCATTTATTGAAGAAGATTTTTAGCCGTTATATTAAATCTGGAGCAAGTTTCAAGGAAACAAAGAAGGAATGTTATTTAGGTTTTTCCTCCAGAGACAGTTGACATTTAAGGAAAGCATTTATGATTTTGCTAACGGCTATCTAGAAGATTTGAAGACTGGATTTCATATTAAGATTGAGAGAAGAAGAAATACATACAGATAGAAGAAAAGAAAAAGAAAGAAGTTCAATAACACAGAACAGAGAACAAGCTTCTATTTCTTTCTGATTCCTTCTGATTCAAAGTTTCTCAAGTCTTCACCATTCATACTCCAGACAACACACATTTCAGTTCTTGCTGAAATCATCTTTTGTTGGAGCATTCTTTTCATTGAAGACCTATCACCCTTGCAAAGCTTCTATTCCTGAACTCTTGTTAATCTCAGGGGGAGCTTTGACAACATCAATATCCACTTGTGCTTCTCTCTGATTGTTGATAGAGAAAACAACCTAACCTCTTTCTTTTTCTTTCCTGTAAAAGGGTTCTTTAAACTCCCTTCAAAAGTTTTGTTTTGGTTTCTGAGACCTGATCAAAACTCAGTGGCGGCAAGACACCTGATCAAAAAAATCTGGTTTGATTTTTGAGCACCTGATCAAAAGCTCATTGGTGCCAAGGACACCTGATCAACTCATCCTACAGTGTATTCCTACCAAGGGTGCTAGAAGAGTGGATGTACCCAGGTTTTGGGGAACCACTATAGTTCCTTGTGTCTTCTGGTTGCTTGTTATTTTGTTTGCTGTGTGCTGTGGATTTGCTTATTGTATTTGTTTTATTCTGATTACTGTTAATTAAGCACTCTACACTAAGTAATTTAAGTCTTCCACTGCTAAAGTAATTTTTAAATTTGCAAAATTATTTTAAAACACTATATTCACCCCCTGTAGAGTGAAGGGTAGATCTTACACTCACTTTCAACGTGGTCAAGGATGAGGACCACAAGGTAGGAACTCCGGACCTGCTTGAGAGCAGGTGTTTACTTTGGATATGACTCACGAACGGGACCCGCAAAATGTCATTGCAGGTATCTTATAGTCAAACTCATTATGATATGTTAATATACATTCGTACTTAATATGCCTAGAATTGCACTGAAAACCTAGTCTTGAAATTGTTATAACTTAAACATTTAGGCATCGTGACTGTTAGTGGGAGGCCTGCCCATTATTCGATACTGGTGCCACCCATTTGTTCTTCTCAGTAGACTTCGTGAAGGATCTAAATGGTGGGTAACATTTCACTGGAGTCACTCAGAGAGTACGCCTTCCATATGGCTCTGAGATGACCTCATCTGCCAAGTGCGACTTGGATATGTACATTGAAGGGAAGCTTTTTGAAACCCATATGATAGTATTGAGGATGCCAGAATTTTATCTTGTTCTGAGCATGACTTGGCTGGATTGACTACGCGGCAAAGCAGATCACTTTGAGACAGGGAGATTCAGTGATCGTTTTCAAGGTATTAGATTTACACCCCGAATGCTATTATCTTCTAATCAGGCCGTTAAGGCCCATGCGCAAGGGGATGAAGTTTTTATGATTTGTTTTTAGTTGAAGGAGATAGAGGTTAGCATGAAGCATGTGACAGTGGTTTGGGATTTTCCTAATGTTTTCCCCGAAAAGCTACTTGGGTTACCCTCGCCTAGGGAAGTTGACTTCCAGATTAGGCTTGTACCGGGTGCCAAGCCCGTTTCTCGAGCCCCCTACAAGATAGCCTCGAAAGAATAATCAGAATTTTAGGTTCAGTTGCAAGAGTTAGTGGAATCAGGATTTGTTCTCCCTAGTTCATCACCCTAGGGAGCCCCTGCTTTGTTCATTATGAAGAAGGATGCATCACTGTGATTGTGTTTAGAATACCGGGAGCTCAATCGGCTGATAGTGCAAAACACTTATCCCTTATCTTGGATTGACGAGATAATCGATCAGCTGGTGGGAGCATATAGCTTCTCCAAGCTAGATTTGCTATTGGGGTACTGTCAGTGGAGGATACATGAGGAAGATATCAAGAAGACAACTTTTAGTTCAAGATATGGCTTATACGAGTTCACTATGATGTCGTTTGTACTCACAAATGCCCCCTCTGTGTTCTTTAGCCTGATGAATAGGGTGTTTGAGCTGTATTTGGATGTCTTTATCATCGTATTCATTAATGATATTTTGGTCTACTCAAAGACAGAGAAGGAACATGTAGAGCACTTGACCATAGTTTTTGAGAAGTTGAGGGAGCACTACTTGTTTACTAAGTTCAGCAAGTTTAAATTTTGGCTTTGAGAAGTTACTTTCTTGGGCCATGTGAAATATAAATGTATGGGTAGTTAATCACCTAGAGGGGGGGGGGTGTGAATATGTGTCTTTAAAATTCTTTGTCACTTATACTTAATATTTCAGTAGATACTTGAAAATAAATATTCACAAGAACACAACACAACAATCCACAAAACACAGAAATTTTATAGTGGTTCCCCTATTTAGGGTACATCCACTTTCCCCCTTCTTCCTCACTAGCATTGTGCTAGATAAGGTTATATCTCCTCCTCTTCAACTCAAATCAATGATCTTACAGGCTCAGTTTTTGTTAAGAAACCTATAACTCAGACCAATAGGTCCTACCTCATAGATCCACCCAATCTCCTACCTCAGGTCCCTCAAGAACCCTACCTCAGCCTTTATAACACATGCTTACATCTTAATGATCCCACACAAATCACCTACCTCAGGTCCCTCAAGAACCCTACCTCAGCCTTTATAAATCAGGCTTACAACTCAGAGAATATATTTCCTACCCACTCAGATCTCAAAGAGATCTTAAAGAATTATGAGGAAAATGAGAAAGAAAGTAATCTCAGAAAACAGCAACTCTGAGATCTAACTTATCTGAGAATTCAGATTCTTCAATTCAGCAGAACATGATTGGTTCTTGATAAGCAGATTGGCTGAAATGATTCTTCACTGGATCTGCAATATTCTTGATGATGATCAGCTTGATTTACCTGAAGAACTTGTAGAACAGATCAACTTTAATCCTCTGATCAACTTTTTGAAAGGATCGGAAGACTTTATTGAAGACCTACGTATTCCTTCTTCTTGGTGTTTTTCGCCCTTCTCTGACTTAGGAGTACTCAGAATGAGAGAATTGATTGCGTCTTCCTCTATTTATAGCCTTCACTGGTTGTTGGCTTCTGATTGATGACACCATCATTATGCCTTCATACTTCAGAATTTCCTTTAAACAAATTCTGATGAGACGTCAAGTTATTGTAGCTGACATGACACTTCTGACTTAACTTGACACTCAGCTGTGTTGACTCTGTTCAACTTCAGGATAATAAGTGTCGAGAAGTTCAGGAAAATAAGTGTTGAGAAGTTCCAAGTGTCTCGACACAATTATAATTGGTGTTCTTAGAAGGTGTCGAGACATCTTAGCAGTTTTGACACATCTGTACTTGATAGAATTTCCAGTCTAAACTTAAAGGTGTCGAGACAGTTAACTTGTCTCAACACAACTGTCGACTGTGCCGAGACTGTTGAATTATCTTGACACTACAGTCTGCCGGGTGTCGACATCTTCTTTAAATCTTCACTGTGTCGAGACAGTTGAATTGTCTCGACACTACTTTCTGCCGGGTGTCGACATCTTCTTTAAATCTTCACTGTGTCGAGACAGTTGAATTGTCTCGACACTACTTTCTGCCGGGTGTTGACATCTTTAAGTCTACACTTCAGTTCTTCACTGTGTCAAGACAGTTGTATTGTCTCAACACTACTGTCCTGAGTTTTAAGGTGTTGAGATATCTGAATTGTCTCGACACGCTTGACTTGATCTTCAAAGTGTCGAGATAACTGAATTGTCTCAAAACAGCTATCTTGATTATCAAGGTGTCGAGATAACTAACTTGTCTCGACACTGCTCCTGCAAAGGTGTCGACATAGTTGTAAAGTGCGTCTACACTTTTGTACTTAGTCATTTCTTCTGCGCTGTAAATTGATATTTAGATTTGAGTGTCCTGACTTCACTCAACACTATTAGTTGTATGGCGTTGAGTGAACTGGCTTCACTCAACGACTGTGGACTTAGTCAATTTTCTTTAGCTACTGCCTTGATATTTGGCATTGAGTGAGCTTGCATCACTCGCTGCCTGTGGACTTAGGTAATTTCCTGCCTTTCCAGTCAGCTTCTTTGAGTCCATCTTTCAATATCACTTGGACTACCTGTCCAATCAATATGACATAGACTAACCTGCATGCATGTACTGAAACTTACATCAAATACATACTTGTGTATATTATTGAGTTGAAATAGCTTCTTCAAATCAAGTATATTGTTTCCAATGTACCCAATAATCTCCCTATATTTGGAGAACTCATAACCCCAATTCAATGATATACATCACAATACCAAAATATGATAATTATGATGTACATGAAAAGTACTGAATAAAATTATAAAGAAAACAACAATAATAAAACAGATATAACAAAGTGCAATCGAACTTTTTCATTCCAATTTGTTCAAAGATTTCACTTTCCAGTTTTTACAATGTTCTTAAAATAAAATTACATAGTTTCTAGAAAAGATAATCAAATATTGTTCTGGCTCTTTGATGACAATGCCTTTTCCTGATTGTATTTTAGCTTTGACTTCAGGTACCTTGTCATCAACCATTTTCTTGCCCTTGTCATCTTTGGCCTTAGAGATTTCTTCTTCCTTGAGCCTTTGTCTTTCAGTATAATGATATGGTTTGGGGAAGTACTTGCTGGGTTCAATAGAATTATTTGGGATCTTCCCTGCCTTCAGATCTTTTCTAAATTTATAGATGATCTCCTGCTACTTTGTATGCTTGACCCATTCTTGTTCTGAGTACCATTTTCCCCTATCAGCTGTATTGCTATTAACTACTTTCCATGCAGTGAGTATAATTGTTTTAGAAGTTGGACTCTACTGCTCAAAATCTGGCTTTGTTGTAGCATGCTCCCTGAATTTTTTCTTAGATAATTGAGCTTCTTTTTCTTTGAGTAAGGCAGAAGTAGCCATCTCCACCTCCTCACATACTACATTTTGAACATGTTGTGGAGGACTGTACATAGACTGTACTGCAGTTTGAATAGCTTCAAATTGAGCTGGTTGGCAGCCAGACTCAGCAATTTGATCTTTATCATACTCTATGGGAGGAAAGCATAGACTTTCTCTGATGCTATTGGAGGTCCAAATAGCATACTCAGAGCTTGAATTTATCATTACTCTCCCCCTTTATGACTTCTCTCTCCATATGATCCCTTAAGTCATTCTTATGAAATCTGACTTTGCCTTCCAGATGAGTAATCCCTAAGGACAAATGATTCTTTACCTTGAGAAAGTGATCCTCTAGTTCTTTGTTTGAGGCCTTGACTTCCTTAACCAAAGGGTTGTGTGAGTAGATAGCTGAGATTCAATGTCTTTGGAGGTAGAGGCTATCTTTATCTCCAGAGTTGTATTTTGCTTAGCTATATTTACCAGTGTAGTATCATGCATTCCTATCATGTTTTCATTCATTCTAGTCTGGTTTTAAAGGACATGTCCTTGTTTAATAGCTATTTCATCCTTAGTTTTCTTTGACTCCTGCTGCTGTTGAGCAAGGTAGACCACTACATTTGTCCTCTTTGGAAGAAATCAGTCATGTCCTTTTTCAGCATTGTCACTTCAAATCTAATGGATTTGATGTCTTGTGCCAACTGGAACTGTAATTCCTTATTGCTTTCATCTACATATTTTTCCAGTTGAATTCTTTGTTGATCTAACATTATTTACATTTGAACTTGAAGGGAGCTAAAATCCATAAGAGGAGCTGATGTTGTTCCAGATTGAATGGTCTTTTTATAGCTTCTGCTCCTCGTTTTGAGTTCAGCCAGTTTCTTTTTCTTAATCTGAGAGACTTCCTCCTCCTCAGAATCAGAAGAACTAACAACTTTAACTAAAGTAGACTCTTTAGCTCCTTCAGTGTTTGGGGCCAGATCTGTTATCTCCCCCTCAACCCTTGCACCTACTTCACCAAGATCTATGGAATAAGGAACAGGATCCTCTGGAAGAGCTCTCATCTCCCCCTAGATATCAATATCTTCATTCAAAAAGATTTATTCCTCAGTCTCCTTAAAGACTGCATTCTCATTCTCTTTATCAGACATTTCTTGTTCAGGAACCTCTATTTGTTCCAGGACAGTGTCTAGTTCCTATACCACTTCCTTCACTATTGTATTGACAGTATCCTGTTCTATTTATGGAAGAATATTGAGTTTCTCTCCCTCACTAGGATCCCTAGCTGGGATTGTCTCCCCTACATCTGATCACCAGTTTAAGGAGAGGTCCTTGGATATTTTTCATAAACTGTATCATAATATTTCTCTGAGCTAGAGCTTCCCAGATCTTTAGATTCGCTGGAAGATTCTTATTCCACAACCACTACTTTCTTCTTTTTCTCCTTCTTCTTCTCTACTATAGGTGTTTCTTTGGATAGTACTCTATCCCACCTGGCTAGGATTCTCATGTCAATTTTCCTCATATGATTGATCTTTGATCTAATCTTGAGATTCAGACTTTCAGGAATAACATGTACCAAGTAGAGGCTGATTATCCTGCCCATATTGGGCCTCTTGATGCTTTCAGCTATCTTGTCAAAGAATACTTTGCTCCAGTTAGTCTTGACCTAGAAGATAATTCTAGTCATTAGCTCAAACATGTATGCAGAAATCCTGTCATGGGATCCTATTTTCCAAAGTAACACCTTCCCTATTATCTCAGACAGGAACTTCCCTTGACTATTCATCCCTTTTCTTTATAGATAACTTCCAAGCTTTGTGGTTGGGGCCAATACACACTACTCCAAGGCTTTTACGGTCCTGACAGAATCTCGGTCATCTTCTTGATCAACTCTTGGCAAGTGAAATATCTTGGCCAGTCTTTTGGTTGTGATTTTGACCTTTGTTACATTCACTTTGGACTTAATCTTGTATGTGTTTGAGTCGAGATGAGTATTTGAAAAGAATTCTAGAACTTCTTGTTTCCAGACATTTAAAGGTTTTGAAAGCAGATATTCCAATCCTGCTTCAGTGATTAGGGTTATTACATTCTTGATTTCTTCATAAGCCGAGTTGAATACATTTCGGACAAGTTCATAACCTTCGAAGATGTTATCGTCACTCTTGGGTGCCATGTGAGTGGAGAGAAATGTTTGATGAGTGTCGACTGATCTAAGTTCTAGTGCTCGACACTCATAAATCAACAGTTCATAATATCAAGAAAGCGTAGTCGACTTCTACTCTCACACCCTATTTATAGTCTAATCTTTCCTGAAGATGAAAGGGCGCGCTCCATTTACGCTGTTCAAAATTTTTAGGAAATGACCTAGTGTCGACATTGGAAACATTGTCTGTCGAGATCTGTCAATGCAAATCGACACAAGGATAATGTCTCTCGACATATACCTTAGGGTCTCGACACCCTTTAATGTATAAACACTTACTTTTGTGTCTCAACACATTCTTTGATGTATCGACACATTCTCTGGTGTCTCGACACAACTTTTGATGTCTCGACACAATCTTTGATGTCTCGACACATTCTCTGTTGTTTTGACACAAATTTTGACTTAGTCAATGTTTTTTTTTCAGAACTATAAATACTTGACACTTTGAGGTCTTCTCTTGATATTTAGGTAAGTAAACTTAGTTACTGACTAATATTTTATTCTTATTTTTATCAGTTTTTATGTATGCATAAATTATTCTAGATTCAACATACCAAGTTCTAACTTAAAGAAATTAAATTTCTCTTCATCTAGGGGCTTAGTGAAAATATCAGCAATCTATTTATTTGTAGGAACAAATTTTAGATTAATGTCTCCCTTTTCTATATGCTTCCTAATAAAGTGATATCTAATCTCAATATGTTTTATTCTACTATGTGACACAAGATTATTTGAAATTGAAATGACACTACTAAAATCACAATATAATGGAGTTTTAGTTTAGCTAAATGTTGTAGTCTTGTAATTGATGTTGAATCCAATGCAACTGCGCACAACAACTTCTAGCTGAAATATACTCAGATTCAGCAAAGGATATTGCTACACTTGTTTACTTTTTACTGCTCCATGATACTAGCCTTCTTCCAAGGAATTGACATGAACCTGAAGTACTTTTCCCGTCTTCTTTACAACCTGCATAATCTGTATCTGAAAATCCTATTAGTTCAAAATCACTATTCCTGGGATACCATAGGACAAATTAGGTGTGCCCTTTAGATATCTCAATATTCTTTTTACTACTATATAGTGAGACTCCTTAGGGCAAGCTTGATACCTAGCACAAACATAGGTAGCATACATTATGTTTGGTTTACTGGCTGTTAGATAGAGTAATTATCTAACTATGCTCCTATATAAGGTGATATCAACTGGCTTGCCAGCATCATCCTTGTCTAAAGACATATTGAACCCCATAGGAGTTCTCATGGAAGTGTCTTTTTCCATGCCATACTTCTTGATTAACTCCTTGCTGAAATTAGACTGACTAATGAAAAATCCATCTATAGTTTACTTAACTTGGATCCAAGAAAAACTTGAGTTCACCCATGCTACTCATATCAAACTTACCTTGCATAAGTTTGGCAAACTTAGTGCAAAGTGACTTATCAGTAGAACCAAATATAATGTCATCTAAATATATTTGTACTAAGATGGTCTTGCCTTTAACTTCCCTTAGGAATAGAGTTTTGTATATTTTCCCTCTTGAGAATTTGTTCTCCAGAAGGAATTTAGATAGAGTCGCATACCATGCCCTTGGGGCTGTTTTAATCTATAGAGAACTCTTAATAAAAGATAAACATAATTAGGATGAGTAGACTCAATAAAATCTGAGGGTTGCTCAACATAGACCCTTTCTTTTAGGTTACCATTATGGAAGGCTGATTTCACATCCATTTGGTAAACCTTGAATCCTTTGTAGGCTGCATATGCCAAGAAGAGTCTAATAGCTTCCAATTTATCCACTGGTGCAAAGGTTTAATCAAAATCTATACCCTCTTCTTGTCAATAGCCCTTTGCAACCAGTCAAGCCTTGTTTCTGACTATAACACCATTCTCATCCAGTTTGTTCCAATAGATATGTCACGACCCGTCTCGACAAATGTCAGAGTGCTCTTCGGGAGGGCCTTGATTCCACAGGCATGGGCGGAAAGAAAACCTTGCCTGCTAAGGCGTATGTAGAGAATACTGAAAATAGTTAATTTGGATAAAAACAGTTTAATTTTATGTTATGCGGAAGCTTTTAGAGTTTTAAAAAAGTGAGGAGTTTAAATGCAATTGAATTTTGTAAAATTCTTATTTTCCAGGAAATTTCTACAGATTTCATGCAATTATGATTCAAAAGAGGATGCACATGTATTACCATCAAATTCTAGTACATAAAGTATTTAAATAGCTTAGCAGTTGTCCATGATACAAGAGAAAATGTCTGATTGCAATTATTACATAAAAAAATATTTGACAGTAAAAGAAATGTGAACATAGAACCTGGAACTTAATGCTGATCGGGCTCGAGTACCTGGCGGCATTGTACAAACGCTAAGAAAATTCCAAAATAGAAAGGAAAAGCCTCTGAACATTGAAATAAGAAAAGTGAGCAAAGTAAAGTACAGAAAAATAATAGAAGCAGAAATGTATGAGTGTACCGGTTTCTCATGAAGCAAAACTATTCAAGACAAGCAAATAAAGGAGCTAAACAAAACAAGTTTGTTTATTAGACTACTCCAGAGTATAATACATAACAAAAACAAGTATCACCATAAGCAACAATCAATGAAGTGTGAAGGTGTTTTGAGTGGTGAGCATGGTTCACACTCAGTCTGGATACAAGTCTTATCAGGAAACTTCCTGCTTGTCGTGACCCTCGTCACGGCCCAGGCCCGGCTCAAGGAGTCTTAGTGGGTCCCAACTGGCACCGTGATGGATGCAACCCTAGTGACCCCAACACGTTTCAATGTTTGCTTATGATATTATGAGTTACTTGATTCACATTATAGTGATTATTAACAAAAATGAAAACACTTAAAGTGAACGATCGGATCTAGAATAGGTTTTACTCGGATAGACATACGAAACCAGATTCGACGACATAGAAGGAACCAAATAGTGAGTTTTGAATCTTGCGGGTTCGAGGGGTTAATGTCATAATATCAAGAAGATTTATCGAGTAAATTACAGAGGTAAGTTGACAGGTGTCAGATCAGAGATATTGAGTACTCGTCTAGGTTAATCAAATTCCAGGGCACAGTTATCTTCCAAGAAAACATGTGTTCTACCGAGCATAATATAGAAACACCAAACATATATTTGTTATTAAGAATTCGTTACAATTATTATTTTCCAATTCGTATATAAGACCCCATTTTTTTATTTTTTTCAAACCCCGAGGGTCTTATGCCCAGAATCACCGTTTTGGGGTTGCATCGACACTCGGGAAGGATGCCACTACAAAACGCCAATTCTGCCAGCCTTTTTGATCATCAAAGAGTGAGTAGAAATCATAAACTGAAATATAATTAAGTCCACAAACATCATATAAAATGAGAAATCACAACAGGTACATAAATATAGAAAAGAGAGAGTACTGCAATAGAACCGTACAAATGAAATATAAACAGGCTTAAGCCCGGTACATCAGATCCTCACTACAATCTCTCGCGGAAGCTATAAGAAAGACTAATCACTCACGGAGCTGGTCATTGGTGCTCCGATACTAGACTGGCCCACCTCCATGCGCACCGTACTCCGTTGGTGTTGGTCCCTGTGTTGCTGGTCCCTGTCACCCATCCGGAGCCCCTGTAATGTTGTGGTCCGAAAACCATTAGTCATAAAGAATAAGCCCTATCATCCCCTACCCCTACCCCCATGGCTTCTAGGCACTGAGTAGGGAGAAGGAAAGGGAAGCTATGAAAGTGGAGAGTACAAAATGGCAGGTGATGGTGGAGTTAATCTAGCAGTTCTATATATCAGGTAGAGTAAGTAGTAAGTGATTCAACATATCAAAAATGAAATATGGAACCTTAACTTATATGATCGCTGAAACGAACACATAAGCCAAGGGATCTTCTACAAGGCTCCCATTGAATAAATAGTTCAATTCCTATTTATACGATAGGGTGTCGGTTGTAAGTAGTTTAAATGATATTATAAAGCATAACCTTAACTTACAGACTTGCCCACACAAGCCTATATTCTAAGGGGTCGTTTTGCAAGGCCTAATGTATAAACCGTCCCATACCGATTTATACTTTAGGGGTAAGGGTTGAATGATGATGCCATGGTGTGCAATGCTATATTATGTGGGTTAATGTTTATGTCCATGCAGTGAAACTCACACACACGACTCTATCCGCACAGACCTTTAGTTCCCCCTATTTGGGTAGCTAGCTTCACTCCCAGGAACCTCCGTAGTGGCAAACGGAAATAGTGGGTCGGGCCCCCCACTCCTAGGCGGGTATCCACACTACCAGGCCTAGCCCTTACGTACGCCTCTAGAAGGACACAACCTAGAGTCTCCACGTACTATGCTGGCCATATCCACCAGACTTTCCCTGGATAAGTGTCCCACACTATCAAGTCAACTTATCGACATCAGTGTGAACGACCGTCCAATACCGAAGACCCACCACCTTTTTTTTTGCACATGTAACCTTGATGTATCAACCACCGAGCCTATCGCCCGGACATCCTAGTCAAACTAACTTCCCCAGACACCGGGGTGTGAGAAGTTATAACGACCCGAGATTTGGCCCGAAGCCCCCCATGGCATCGCTACCGGGCTGCAGCCCAAGCACCCCAACCCCTCTCCCTCCACAGGCGGGTTGTTGGTGGCCACAGCCTCCCTTTGATGAGGTAAACTCGATAGTCAAGCCCGCACTACAGGGACTTCCCAGGAGGTCACCCATCCCAGTACTACTCCAGCCCGAGCACGCTTAACTATGGAGTTCTTTCAACTCTCATCACCAATTGAGCGGGCGTGTTCGAATTATTTTTCGAAATTGGCCTATTCAAGTCAGAGCCGGACACGGCCATGAACACGGCCTTGAACACGGGCGTGTCAGGCTGGACACGGGCGTGTCAGCTGCCGTGTTCCGACCCGTGTACTGGTTTTGGAAATCGGTGAGTACCGGGTATCAGGAGACACGGGCGTGTCTCAAGTATGACACGGGCGTGTCAGGTTCGACACGGGCGTATCGATGCCCGTGTTGTTCAGTCGGTTCAACCTGTGTGTGCCGCTTAAGGGTACACGGCCTGTGACACGGGCGTGTCACAGGCCGTGTCAGACAAAAATTGGTTTTTTTGGGAAAATCTTGGCCGTTCAGTTTTCTCTCTTTTGATCCAAGGGCCAAGGTGGTTTCCTGGCTGGATTAATACGTGAGGGAAGAATGAAGAAGTCATTCTTCATTTGGCTTAAGGAAGAGAGAAAGAGAGAGGAAGAGAGAAAGAAGGAGGAGGAGAGCAAGCCACCGGCGGAGCTCCCGTGGTCCGATTCGTGATCCGAAGCCGGCGTTGTGAAGGCAAGGCTGCTGCGGTTCTTTCTCACCGGCTAGTTTTCGATGGCACCGAAGAGATCGACAAGGGTAACGATCTCCCTCCTTGGACATGTGAAGTCCTTCTTTTCTGCATTGCATAGGGAAAACCCTTCCCCGCGAGTGTGCGGTGGGTTGTGGTGTCCCTTGGGGTAGATATGTGAAGTCCCCCTTGTTAGAGGCCGGAATTGGAGTACGGCTCTAGGCATGCTGTGTGAAGCCCATCTGGATATATTCTGGATTGGTGATGCTTGTTTGCATATCGGAGAAGGCTCCGTGATAATGGCTTGTGATGCCTTGTTCCTACCTGTTGCTTGGTGCGGCAGGAAGTACTGGACGATGTCCAGGAAATGAAGAGGGTTGGATGCAACTCTTGTGGCCGTGTGTTGCCACTTTGTGAGTGGTTGAGCCGTTGGGCTGCAACTCGATGAAAAGGCAGATTGCCGAACAGGAAAGGTGAAACCGACCCGCGCCTATAAATAGCCATGGATACTTCCGTATTCGAGGTGGCACGGCGACTTGAGCAACGGGGGGGTGGCTGATCCGTACCTGCGTTAGGTCCGTCCGACTTGGAAGCCTGGTTATAGGTTTTGTTGGAGCGCCTAATGAGAGTCTTAGGCCCGCGCGCCGGAAAGACTAAAATGCTCAAATACCGTGTAGACGGTGGTGTTGACCCTGGTATTCCGGTACACCGAAAATGTGCCCTGAGTGCACGGACTGTCGGGCCGTGTGGCCGATGGTTGTGATGGCTTGAATGTGCCTGCGCGCACATAGTTGCTATTTGATGATGCCATGCTTGCAGGGAAAGAATGCTCATGCCCCGAGAAAGGGGTAGGATTGTTATAATTGGGTCAGCTGAAAGCTGACCGTTGCATTGTTTGCCACCGGTTGGGTGGATTGTTCCCGTGCAGGTGCTGGAGAGCCAAGTGGTAAGTGATGGGCTGAAGCCCTACTGCTGTTGCTGCTGCTGCTGCGGCTAGCCCTTGAAGGCTAAGCGAATGGTTTTGTTTTGTTTTCTCTTTTACTCATGTATGGCCGGCCTGCGCGCCGAGGTTTGTAAAACATGCTGTATGTAAGAGGAACTGTAAGGCCTTAAGGCCAAACTCTTGTATTTGTGTACATTCCGTGGTGATATATAAAGGTGGTTTATATATTGGACATTCCTGTTTAGAGTTCAAAGTTGTAACTTAAAGCTTCCGCTAGAATGCTCTGAGTTAGGATTCGTATTTGGTTTGGTATTATCCTGTGACCTCACCGTCTGTTTGTGGCATATAGTGTGGGGCCCCGGCCGGACCTTCTACTATACGTCATTTAACGGATGGGGTTGTTACATTTTGGTATCAGCTTTTCTCGGTCTTCCTCTTTCGAATTCGTGGTCGAATTCTTTTGTGGGGTGGCGAGCACGTGTTTGTGCGACCTGCTGTAACGCTAATGAACTCTGGAATGTCCATTAAGGAATGTACAAAATCTTGTTTGAGGAATCTGCGCGTTCCTTTTTGTGTTGTTTTGCTTGCATACGTTCGCTAATGTGTGTCTTGTCCACCTATAGGTGACACGTAGTGGTGCTGGGCAGTCTGAGCCCCAGCGCTCTGATGAGAGTGCGGCACCAGCTGAGGTGCCAACACCCCCTCCATCTGCGGAAACTGTTCGCTTAGTGGCTGAGGCGCTATTTGCCATGATTCAGCCGACCGGGAAAGCGCAGCCGGCGGTAGTGCCAGTTCGTGTTGATGTAAGACCCGAGCCGGTTGAGGCTGTAGATCCACGTGCAGCTGACCGACAGTTGAAGAAATTCATGAGCTTCAGTCCTCCTACGTTTGCGGGAATGGGATCCCCAACGCAGGCGGAAGATTGGTTATCGCGTGTCAAGAGGATAATGACAGCGATCAGGGCGGAGGAAACCCACAAGGTCACCTTAGCCACCTTCATGCTTGAAGGGGAGGCGCGGTTGTGGTGGGACGAGGTTGAGCTACACCATTTGGCGGGCAGGCAATTAACACAAGTGTCGATTGAGGAGTTCTCTCGAATATTTCTGGCGAAACATGTCCCAGCGGCGCAACGCATTGCTATGGAAAATGAGTTCCAACGGTTAAAGCAAGGGGAAGATAGTGTGGATATCTACTTGCATGAGTTTACCATGTTGGGACGATATGCGGGAACAATCTTCGCAGATGACCAAAGGAAAACGAATCGGTTCTATGAAGGATTGCGGGATGAGTTGCGATTCCTGCTTTCGAGTTCTGTGAGCCAAGGGTTTCAGGCGTTGGTTGATACTGCGTGCGCGTTGGAGAAGGACATGAAGCGAGTGCAAGGGAATAAGGGCTTGGTTGCGTCAAAGCAAGAGTTTCAAGCACCTCACCCGAGCAAGTCGTTTTACCAGAAGAAAGGGGGTAAGAGGTCCAAGCCATCTGGGCAAGTGACTACGACCGTTGTGTCGGGAGCGACATCAAGGCCGGATGCTCGTACATGCTATAACTGTGGTCGGGTGGGGCATATTGCTCGTGACTGTCGGGTTGTGCAGACCAAAGGGGACAAGAAGACGGGTGCGTCGTATGCTGAGAAGGGCAAAGCGGTGGTTGATTCCTCTGCATCTCAGGCGCAGCCCCGAATCTATCAACTTGGCCAACAGGAAGCGATTAAGCAAAGTGACGTCGTCATAGGTACGAGTTGATTTAGTTTACTTGCTGTGCTATTGGTTTTGGTTATATTTAGCTTGTGCATGATGTGTGTGCTGCAGGCTTTGTCCTGATTCGGAATAATTTGGCGAGAGCCCTGTTTGATACGGGTGCTTCGCATTCTTTTCTGTCTGAGGATTTCGTATCTCGAATTGGGGTACCAAGTCATGTGACGGTGGATAGTACAAGGGTGCTATTGCCGAATGGCTGTATGATGCTTGCGGATAGGGCTTGCGATGTGGATGTGCAAATAGGAAGTCGGGATTTCGGTTTGAGTGCAGCTGTGCTACCGTTATCGGAGTTTGATGTGATCTTTGGTATGGACTGGCTCTCGGAGCAGCGTGCCTTTATTGATTGCAACTCCAAAGAGATTACACTGGGCCAGAATACCGGGCTTGTAACGAAGTTCGCTGGTATGCGAGGAGTTGGCGGGACTCTGTTGTCTGCACTCCAAGTCGTCAATGCTGTTCGGAAGGGCGCGGAGTTATTCTTCACGCTAATTCAGGCTGTTGAGCCAAAGGCCAGTGTCGGTGAAGTGCCAGTTGTGTCAGAGTTTGCCGACGTGTTTCCCAAAGATCTTCCTGGGTTACCACCCCAGCGGGAGATTGACTTCTCTATTGAGTTGGTGCCAGGTGCGAAACCTGTGGCCCGCTCTCCATATCGCGTCGCGCCAAAAGAGATGGCTGAGTTGAAAGTCCAATTGCAAGAGTTGTTGGAGCAGGGATATATACGCCCAAGTATGTCACCTTGGAGCGCGCCTGTTCTCTTTGTGAAAAAGAAAGACGGTAGCTTACGGTTGTGTATTGACTACCGCGAGTTGAATAAGCTGACGGAGAAAAACAAATATCCGATCCCACGGATTGATGACCTCTTTGATCAGCTGGCAGGATCAACGGTCTATTCCAAGTTGGATTTGAAATCGGGATATTATCAGCTAAGGATCTGGGAAGGTGACATTCCCAAGACGGCGTTTGGAACACGCTACGGTCATTATGAGTTCACGGTAATGCCGTTTGGCCTATGTAATGCGCCTTCAGTATTTATGGACCTAATGCATCGAACGTTTCGAGAGTACTTGGATTTGTTTGTTATTGTGTTTATCGATGACATCTTAGTATACTCTCAGTCGGAAGAGGATCACGCAAACCATTTGCGGTTGGTCTTGCATACCCTGCAGAGGAATAAGCTTTTTGCCAAGTTCTCAAAGTGTGAGTTCTGGCTCTCTTCAGTAGCCTTTTTAGGCCATGTGGTAAGCGGAGAGGGTATCGCGGTGGATCCGTTGAAGATAAGTGCCATCCGAGATTGGCAAGTGATGTCTTCAGTGGCCGAGGTCAGGAGCTTCCTTGGACTTGCGGGCTACTATAGACGATTTGTGGAAAACTTCTCACGGATTGCTTTACCTCTGACCACGCTGACGAGAAAGGATCAAAAGTTCATTTGGACGCCGGAGTGCACGCGAGCTTTTGAAGACTTGAAGAGTCGTTTGACCACGGCGCCTGTGTTGACATCGCCCTGTGGTACCGATGGGTATGAGATCTATAGTGATGCATCAGGGAGCGGCTTAGGCTGCGTTCTTCTGCAATTTGGTAAAGTGATTGCTTATGGCTCGCGTCAGTTGAAAGTGCATGAGCGGAACTACCCCGTCCATGATTTGGAGTTGGCGGCGGTAATCTTTGCGCTCAAGTTGTGGCGGCACTATCTATATGGCGTGAAGGTGGATATCTATACAGATCACAAGAGCCTAAAGTATTTGTTGGATCAGAAGGATCTGAATATGCGACAACGAAGATGGATGGAGTTCCTTGGGGACTACACATTCGAGATTCACTATACCCCCGGGAAGGGAAATGTGGTCGCTGATGCTTTGAGTCGGAAGACTCCGGTACGGGCAAGCTGGTTGCAGAGGCATGATCAGCGTTTGATCCAGGAATTGGAAGCATTGGAGATATCTTGCGTTGACAAGGGTGCGTCAACCGATGCATGCTTGAACTGGACGGAGGTGCAGTATGACCTTACGGACAGAGTTCGGCGAGCAACCGAGCTTGATGAAAGTCTCCAGCGCTATGCTAAAGATGGGCCGGATGACCAATTCTCTTGGGATAACGGCTTGTTACGAAGAAATAGTCGTGTGTGCGTCCCAAGTGTGGGTAAATTGAGGGAAGAGTTAATGTACGAAGCTCACTTTGCAAAGTACTCAGTTCACCCAGGGAGCACAAAGATGTACAGAGATCTGAAAAAGCTGTTCTGGTGGCCCGGATTAAAGAAAGATGTTGCACGTTATGTGGCTGAATGCACTACCTGTGCGTTGGTGAAAGCAGAATGCCAGAAGCCTGGCGGTTTCCTGAAGTCGTTACCTATTCCGGAGTGGAAGTTCGATGATATTTCGATGGATTTCGTGCACGGGTTGCCGAGATCTCAATGCGGTCATGATTCAATCTGGGTGATTGTGGACCGGTTGACGAAAGTGGCGCACTTCCTTCCAAATAGAAGAGACGATTCAGTGGAAACCTTGGCCAAGCTTTATGTGGAGCAGGTTGTTCGACTGCACGGTGTTCCTCGGAGCATCGTTAGTGACCGTGATGGGCGGTTCACATCGAATGATTGGCGGCTCGTTCATCAAATGTTGGGTACAAAGTTAGCATTTAGTACGGCCTTTCATCCCCAAACGGATGGCCAGACTGAACGAACCAACAGGACGATGGAGGACATGCTCCGCATGTGCGCCCTAGACTTTGGTAAGAGATGGGAAGATTATATATTTCTTGTCGAATTTGCCTATAATAATAGCTACCAAGCGAGTATTGGTATGGCACCATTTGAGGCGTTGTATGGGCGTAAATGCCGTACACTGTTAGCTTGGGCAGAAGCAGGCGAATCTAAGCTGAATGGGAAAAAGGAAGTCGAAGAAGCTACTTCGCTCATATGCTCTATTCGGGAGAGGCTATTGATAGCCCAAGATCGTCAAGCAAAGTACTACAATGCCAAACATCGGAACGTGGAGTTCGCGGTGGGTGATTGGGTATATTTGAAGATCAAACCCTTCAAAGGTGTGTCCAGGATTCGGCGTTTGAAAAAGCTAAGTCCGAGGTATCTTGGTCCGTTTGAGGTGGTGGAGCGAGTTGGGGAAGCTGCTTATCGACTAGCACTTTCAGCGGACTTGGGTGGATTACATGATGTGTTTCACATCTCAGTCCTTCGTAAGGCGGTGAAGGATCCAGCTCAAGTGGTGGAGAATGATCGGGTACCGGTCGAGTATGGGCTAACGACGAGGGTTAGACCCATTCGGATCGAGGATCGAGCCGAGAAACAGTTGCGGAACAAAGTGATCGGGATGGTCAAGGTCCGATGGGACAATTGTGGCCGTGAAGAGCTAACATGGGAGCGAGAGCAGAGCATGCGAGCTGAGTTTCCCGAGTTATTTGTATAAACTGTAGACCGTGTACTTTTTGTTATAACAGAGTTATAGCATTACTGGTTTTTGTTTCCTTACCGTGCAAATTTCGGGACGAAATTTTGTTAAGGGGGGGAGGGTTGTAATGCCCCAAAAAGGTCCCAAAAAGACTCAAGATGATTTTGAGGTGCAGGTCAGGTTACACGGCCTGGGACACGGGCGTGTCCCAGGGCGTGTCGGGTGTACACGGCCTGGGACACGGGCGTGTCCCAGGGCGTGTTCGAATTATTTTTCGAAATTGGCCTATTCAAGTCAGAGCCGGACACGGCCATGAACACGGCCTTGAACACAGGCGTGTCAGGCTGGACACGGGCATGTCAGCTGCCGTGTTCCGACCCGTGTACTGGTTTTGGAAATCGGTGAGTACCGGGTATCAGGAGACACGGGCGTGTCTCAAGTATGACACGGGCGTGTCAGGTTCGACACGGGCGTGTCGATGCCCGTGTTGTTCAGTCGGTTCAACCTGTGTGTGCCGCTTAAGGGTACACGGCCTGTGACACGGGCGTGTCACAGGCCGTGTCAGACAAAAATTGGTTTTTTTGGGAAAATCTTGGCCGTTCAGTTTTCTCTCTTTTGATCCAAGGGCCAAGGTGGTTTCCTGGCTAGATTAATACGTGAGGGAAGAATGAAGAAGTCATTCTTCATTTGGCTTAAGGAAGAGAGAAAGAGAGAGGAAGAGAGAAAGAAGGAGGAGGAGAGCAAGCCACCGGCGGAGCTCCCGTGGTCCGATTCGTGATCCGAAGCCGGCGTTGTGAAGGCAAGGTTGCTGCGGTTCTTTCTCACCGGCTAGTTTTCGATGGCACCGAAGAGATCGACAAGGGTAACGATCTCCCTCCTTGGACATGTGAAGTCCTTCTTTTCTGCATTGCATAGGGAAAACCCTTCCCCGCGAGTGTGCGGTGGGTTGTGGTGTCCCTTGGGGTAGATATGTGAAGTCCCCCTTGTTAGAGGCCGGAATTGGAGTACGGCTCTAGGCATGCTGTGTGAAGCCCATCTGGATATGTTCTGGATTGGTGATGCTTGTTTGCATATCGGAGAAGGCTCCGTGATAATGGCTTGTGATGCCTTGTTCCTACCTGTTGCTTGGTGCGGCAGGAAGTACTGGACGATGTCCAGGAAATGAAGAGGGTTGGATGCAACTCTTGTGGCCGTGTGTTGCCACTTTGTGAGTGGTTGAGCCGTTGGGCTGCAACTCGATGAAAAGGCAGATTGCCGAACAGGAAAGGTGAAACCGACCCGCGCCTATAAATAGCCATGGATACTTCCGTATTCGAGGTGGCACGTCGACTTGAGCAACGGGGGGTGGCTGATCCGTACTTGCGTTAGGTCCGTCCGACTTGGAAGCCTGGTTATAGGTTTTGTTGGAGCGCCTAATGAGAGTCTTAGGCCCGCGCGCCGGAAAGACTAAAATGCTCAAATACCGTGTAGACGGTGGTGTTGACCCTGGTATTCCGGTACACTGAAAATGTGCCATGAGTGCACGGACTGTCGGGCCGTGTGGCCGATGGTTGTGATGGCTTGAATGTGCCTGCGCGCACATAGTTGCTATTTGATGATGCCATGCTTGCAGGGAAAGAATGCTCATGCCCCAAGAATGGGGTAGGATTGTTATAATTGGGTCAGCTGAAAGCTGACCGTTGCATTGTTTGCCACCGGTTGGGTGGATTGTTCCCGTGCAGGTGCTGGAGAGCCAAGTGGTAAGTGATGGGCTGAAGCCCTATTGCTGTTGCTGCTGCTGCTGCGGCTAGCCCTTGAAGGCTAAGCGAATGGCTTTGTTTTGTTTTCTCTTTTACTCATGTATGGCCGGCCTGCGCGCCGAGGTTTGTAAAACATGTTGTATGTAAGAGGAACTGTAAGGCCTTAAGGCCAAACTCTTGTATTTGTGTACATTCCGTGGTGATATATAAAGGTGGTTTATATATTGTACATTCCTGTTTAGAGTTCAAAGTTGTAACTTAAAGCTTCCGCTAGAATGCTCTGAGTTAGGATTCGTATTTGGTTTGGTATTATCCTGTGACCTCACCGTCTGTTTGTGGCATATAGTGTGGGGCCCCGGCCGGACCTTCTACTATACGTCATTTAACGGATGGGGTCGTTACAGAAGTGAAACCCTAGTTATACTAGTTGCTCTTGAAGTTTATTATTCCTACTATTTAGGTTAGACCGGGACTGCCCCCGGTATTCCCTGTGAAGGGCTCTCAAAGGGCACTAGGAATTGTGATGGTAACTGAAGCCCATCGTTCCCTTTCGCAAGGCACTTACTATTATTGGTTGTTACCCAACTCCCAATCCCTTTAATGTTGTACTGTATCTAACCCTAGTGTATTTTGTCTCTTTCTCTCTCCACGGGAAAGACGATGTTTCGTCGTCCCCGAGCACCTCTTAGCACAAGTCAAACCTCCCACTCCTCATCACGACTCCCAATGATGAACTCATTGTACTTACTAGATCAATACACTAATGTACCAATTCCCTAGGTTCATTTTGCATCATATTATGATTTATGCAGTTTTTACTAAACGCAGATCATCCTAAGCTATATGATGTATACAATGGGAGGTACTCCAAATTATCATCCAAAATCCCTATAATATTTATTAGAGGTCTATCATGACATGATTAGCCTAAATCCAGAAATTTATAATTTTCCTAATTTACTTGATAATTTATTTAATTTCCTAAGAGATCCAAATGCCTTAGTTTGAACATGAAGTACTATTTCAGGAATGCAAAATGTTCCACAAAATTATGATAAATTCAAGACAACTACTTATCAGTAAATTCAAGGTCTCCAAATTTTCAGTAAGACTTAAACCTCTAAACATAATTTTTGAACATAACCTACATTAACCAAATTAAAGAGACAAGTACTGCCAATATACTTCCAACAATTCTGAAAAAATTCAAGGATGAACATATAGGCATATAAATGCTCCAGGTCAAGTTTCATAATTTATCAGTTAATTATGAACTCTAAACTTGATTTTCTCATAATAATCCAAGTTAATAGGTTAATGAACTAAGTATAGAAATTATTCATCTAAAAATTGAAATAAAATTTCCAAATGAGCATATTGACCTAAGAACACTACTGATCAAGTTTCATAATTGTCCAATAAAAATGGAGCTCTAAATATATTATTGATCATATTCCTGTATTTATATACTTGTGAAATAAGTACTGGAAATTTACATCTAAAAATTATAATAAAATTCATGTATGATAATAATGGTCTAAAACTCACTCTGACCTAATTTCATAATCATCTAATGGATATTGATGCCATAATAAAAACATAATTAATTAGAGCTAATACTGGTATTGCAAAGGTGATACTAAAATTATTGATATGAAATTCCCAATAAAATTATCCAAGGCTTATAATGACATTATGACTACACTACCTAAGTTTCACAAGTTTTCATAGAGTTCTAATTACCTATCCTTCAATTTTAAGGATTGTGACCTAAACTAGGGTTAGGGTTTTAAGGGTTTTATCCATCTCCAAATCCTCTAAGATTTTTTACCAGAGGACCTTAGCTACCCTGGAGCCCTTTTCACCAAATTTCAAATCCATACAAGGGCATTTGACCACATGCCCTTCGCAAACCCCCAAAGGCCAACCTTAGGGTTTGGTCTTGGGTCCTAGGTCAAATCTACCTTAATCAACCCCTTCTCCCATGGGAGGGTGTCCAAGGTCATAACAAAATAGTAGACAAAGTCTCAACCTCTGTTGAGGTGATTTGACCACTTAAACACACAAAAGGTACTATGACCTAATTACCCCTTATTGAGCCAACTTAGGGTTTGTTTGTTTCCATCCTAAACCATCACCAAAAGTGATTAAAATAAATATGGAGCATTATAAAATCCCCCAAGATCACCCACCAAAATTTTGGTGGTTTATGAGGAGTTTAAGACACCTAATTAGATTCCATATGATTTATTAAATTATTCACAAAACTATAGAAAAATATTGTCCAAAAATTCTAATTTTTGGACAGTATGAGGGAAAGGTTATGAAAAGCCTATGCCATAAATTTAAAGGTATTTGGGTGAGTGGTTTGGTGTGGAAAATATTTTTTTTGACTGGCCACAGCTAGGTATAGGTTGCACCAAAATGAGTGTTGTGGTCAGATCACTTACCCAAATTGATTGAAATAAATTTTAAAATAAAGTAGACTCTCATATCTACAATTTTCATGTTAAAATCTTTTTTCATAAGGGGCCTCTAAGTATTTTTAATTAATTTTCTAAAGTGTCTATTGTTATAATACAAAAATACATTAAAATTAAATGATTGAAATGATAAGCACTAATCTTGATGCAAGATTCGACGGCTGCTGGGTCTTCTTCCTCCTCCAACTAAGGGCCTGGATTGCCCGAACTTGGGCCGACTTCCAGCCACCTCTGCTGGTCACCCGATCGCCTCCCTGGCCGACCACCACCACCTCCGACGAAGTGGTGGCCATCGATTGGCGGCGACGCGGCCGCCGGAGGGGCCGTCTCCGGCGATCCCGATAGGTGAATTCTTGACGGAAAAACCATGGAAACAAAAGCTTCGATTGGGCTCAATTTAGCCAAATTTTTATTCTAAATGATCCCTATGATCTACCCAAAGGAGAAGAAGAAGGGGAGGACCTTGCTTGCGGCTGGAGACGCATCGATCGTTGGGATGCCATTGGTGGTTGAGGGGTCGCCAGAGCTCTACAACAACACTGTAAACTCGCTTGTCTCCTTTGGGTAAGGTGTAGGAAAGTTTGCCTTGGATCCAAGGATGCTTTTAGGTGAGTAAAAAGGGGAGGGGAGGGGCCAAGCTTGAAGTGGCCCTTAATGGCCCCCTTAATGTAAATTTCGGCCATGGCATGGGGGGTGAATCTGGCCTTGAAGCTTGAATTCGGCCATAGCTTGACAGCATTATTCTGGCCATGAACAGCCACAAAAATTTCCCCCTTGTCTTCCTGGATTGAATGGGGAGTTGGATCAACCAATGAGGAATGGCCCTTCGCCTCCTTGGCCATGAATGGCTCTCTTTCACCATTTCTCTCTCCTCTATTAAAGAGGACTTGGAGTTTTTTGTCTCCTAGTCATCATGGTTGACTTTGCTAACCACTCCAGCCTATTGGCAGCCCACTAACCCATATTCTCCATGGAATTAAGGTTAGCCCAAATGGAAAGAGGGCTTGAGCTTAGGTTAGACCATTTGAGCTTGGTTTGACCTAACCTAGACTAGGGTTGACCTAGGTCAATTTGACCTTTTGAGTTGCCATCAATGGGTCCTTGGTGACCCATTGGACTCTTCTAGGGTCTAGGTAGGGTTGGGTAGGGTTTACTTGGCACCTTGGAAGTCAGTTGACCCTTAGTAAGGGCACATTGACCACTTTGGGGCTAGAGTTGACTTGGGTCAACTTAGCCATTAGGGTTGACCCCAATGGGTCCTTGGTGACTTATTGACCTCAATTTAGGGTTAGGATGGCATGGGTGGGGTCCACTTGGCTAAGGGAAGGTCAATTGACCCTAAGTAGGCTAATTTGACCCATTTAGGGTTAGGGTTGACTTAGGTCAACTTAACCACTTTGACTGCCCATAGTGGGTCCTTAGTGACCCTATTGACTTCCCAAGGTGTTAGGGGTGTTGTTGTAGGGTCGTGGGGTCAAGGTGTAGCCTTAAAGTCAAACCTTAGGTCTAAATGTTGAGGATGAGCTATAAGCAACCAAGGTGATTTTTTTCACTTTGGGCATTGCCCACGTGGTTTAGAGCTTCTGGTGGTTTTGTCATGAACTAGTCATGACAAAACGAAATCCTAGGGGTCTAGTCATTTGAGTGATGTTATATCGTATGTGTGTACAGTATGAGTGTGACATAACCCAACAATCATGAAATCACTAGCCAGGAGTCTTAACAATGATCATCCAAATCTATTAATGCTCATGCTCAAACTTACTGGTCCTCAAATTTTTCATCAAAAGAGACGAAATCCATCAAGGTGATAATCCAATTGAAATCACCTCCTTACACTAAACGAATGTCAATTCTAATAGTCTAAACGTACACTATTAATTTATCTAGTTCGGCACTCATGAATTAAAATCATTTGACCGATCAACTATATACAGGGATGTAGACATGTAATCAAAGCACAGATAAAATAAATTAAATACAATGTTTGCAAGAGAGGGATCTCTACTTGCCTTAAAGAAGATGAAATTAGCGACGGCTAAGCGGCGCTAGCAAAATTGACACTCCTTAAGCAAACTTGTTTAGAATAACAACAAACAAAGCTTGATAATTTGATATGATGGAGAATCAAATGCTACACAATAATTTATACGATACATAACTAAATCAAGGGTGGCTAAGAGATTGCCTCGCAGAAACGGAGGCTTGACGGCGCTTGGGTATGGAGAAACCCTAATTTGGAGGGCTTAGGAGAAATTCCATCACTAGAGTCGAGGAGCTGCACTGGAAATCACAAATACGACGAGATTAGTTGATTATGAGAGAGGTAGAAACTTGGATCCACAAAAATATACTCAAATTGGGGCAGGATTTTGCAAATGTAAGGTCAAGCAAATTTGAATAAAGAGGGGGAACGAGAAAACCTTACCCAAGGAGATCAAATCCGGGCTCTAAATCTGAGTAGAGGCGAAAAACGAGAAAAACCTAGGAGCTCTTTTGCAGATCTTTGCCAAATCTAAAAAGAAGAGCCAAATTAGGGTTACTGGAGGGAGAAGAGGCGGCTGCTTGAGGAGAAGAGGGAGTTGTCACTGATGTTGGCCACCAGAAATAGAGAGGAGGAGAAGACTACTAATTCTGGGGAAAGCAAGAACTGTCGGCTAGGGAAGGAGGAGAAGAAGCTGATGTCGTCGGATGCTTGAGGAGGAAGAGAGGGTGGCGGCCTGAGATGCAGGAGAATCCAGAGGAGGCTTCGACCACAGTAGGAGAAGCAGGAAGAAGTGACGGGAGGCACGGGAGCGACGAGAGGCCAGATTGGGAGAGCTGATGCCTTGCGTGCGGCTAGTGTGAGGAGGAATCAGGAGAAAAGGGTTTGTGGGAAAGGGGGAAATAGAGGGGCCGACTGAGTTATATGGGGGGAGTATTAGGTTTTTTTTACTACTACTACTACTAATAATAATATTATTATTATTTCTTATAACAAAAATCAAAACCGTGTTGTTATATTCTCCCCTAATTAGGAAGTTTCATCCCGAAATTTTCTGAGAATTCTTTGAACGGGGACTCTTAGGGAGAAGATTCAGATGACATTCATTCCAACAAAGTTTGCAGATCAAGGCATGAAAGTTGACTATGAACACAAAAAAACAGTGAGGAGAATAAGCGTGAAGGCTTATCAAAATCAAGAGAAATGTTGCGGATACTTGCTACGCAGGTCAGATACACGTTAGAGGGGAAACTATTCAGATATATCGGGTTCAGCCAGATACAAAGGTTGGCTTCAGGAAACACATGAATGTCTTTGGTTAGCTCGAAATTGAGCGACAAGACTCGAGAACTCGAGAGCGAAAAGATTTTTGCACGAAGCGAAGATAGAACATCGAAGAGGAAAAGAAGCTGAATGACTATTGAGTATCGACATAAGCAAGTTAAACTGGAGTTGGAGAATCACAAGACAATGATGAAGTAATTCGGTAGAGCAATTGACAAGAAGACTCCCATTTGTCACTAATACTTAGAATTTGTCTAGAAGGAGATATAAGATGACTAGATAAGATTGACATACATGCAAAACAAAAAGGACTAATTACAAATATCAGGGACTTGAAATTAGTGATTCTAACTTATTTCTTACTATCAGGCACATAAATTATGTAATAATTACAACATTTTCATTAGACAACTCTAGGTAATAATCATATATGCAAGTGCAATACCGAGATCATGTGTAATGCCAAGAAAATAGAAAATCCATGTGTGTACGATCATTATTGCTGTTCTTGGCTTCACACTTGTGCAATGATTTATGATATGAATGCAAATTAATGGATACACATGCCATGTTAAGCGCCCATATCACTTAACATGTCATGAATATTAGGACTGTAATGCCAGCGCACTTGAAAATATTAAACCGTCCATACAATTTAATATTCGTAAGCAGTGTATATCCTAGTGGAAATTCATATGAACAAAATGTTAAGTTTGCCCATAACCCCTTAACATTCGTTTGCATACTACTCATGCTTATGAGTGAGTGTGTGCATGTTTCAGCTGCGAACAACAGATAATGACAAGTGAGTGAAGAAGTGATGCATGCATATATATATACTAATATAAAAGAATTTAAAATATGTAGAATTTATAAAATACTTTATCTATAGGTGCTCAACCTCTCTAACCTCCCTCTGATACCAAATGTCACGATCCGTCTCGACAAAAGTCAGAGTGTGCTTCGTATGGGCTGTGATGCCACAGGCATGGCCGGAAAGAAAACCATGCCTACTAAGCCGGATGCAGAGAATACTGAAAATAGTTTTAAAATAGTAAATTTTGAGAAAAAAACAGTTTGATTTTATGTTTTGCGAAAGCTTTTAGAGTTTTAAAATAGTGAGGAGTTTAAATGCACATGTATTTTGTAAAATTCTTATTTTACAAGAAATTTCTACAGATTTCATGCAATTATGATTCAAAAGAGGATGCACATGCATTAACATAAAATTCTAGTACATAAAGTATTTAAATAGCCTAACAGTTGTCCATGATATCAGAGAAAATGTCTGATTGCAATTATTATATAAAAGAAATATTTGATAGTAAAAGAAATGTAAATATAGAACCTGGAACTTAATGCTGATCAGGCTCGAGTACTTGGCGATGCTGCACGAACGCTAAGACAATTCAAAAACAGAAAGGAAAAGCCTAAGAACATTGATATAAGAATAGTGAGCAAAGTACATAACAATAATAGAAGCAGAAATGTATGAATGTACTAGTTTCTCATGAAACAAAATTATTCGAGACAAGCAAATAAAAGAGCTAAACAGAACAAGTTAGTTTATTAGACTACTCTGGAGTGTAACACATAACAGAAACAAGTAATACCATAAGCAACAATCAATGAAGTGTTAAGGTGTTTTGAGTGGTGCGCATGGTTCACACTCAGTCCGGATACAAGTATTATAAGGAAACTTCCTGCTTGTCGTGACCCTCGTCACAACCCAGGCCCGGCTCAAGGAGTCTTAGTGGGTCCTAACTGTCACTGTGAAGGCTGCAACCCCAGTGACCCCAACACATTTCAATGTTTGCTTATGATATTATGAGTTACATGATTCACATTATAGTGATTATTAATAGAAACGAAAACACTTAAAGTGATCGATCAGATCCATAATAGGTTTTACTCGAACATATATACGAAACCAGATTCGACGACACAGAAGGAACCAAATAGTGTGTTTTGAATCTTGCGGGTTCGAGGGTTTAAGGTCATAATATCAAGAAGATTTATCGAGTAAATTGCAGAGGTAAGTTGGCAGGTGTCGGATTGGAGATATTGAGTACTCGTCTAGGTTAAACAAATTCTAGGGCATAGTTATCTTCAAAGAAAACATGTTTTCACTACCGAGCATGATATAGAAACACCAAACATTTATTTTTTTATTCAGAATTCGTTACAATTATTATCTTCCAATTCGTATGTGTGTACAATACGAGCGTGATATAACACAACAATCATTAAATCACTAGCCAAGAGTCTGACAATGATCATCCAAATCTATTAATGCTCGTGCTCAAACTTACAGGTCCTCAAATTATTCATCAAAAGAGGCGAAATCCATCAAGGTGAGAATCCAATTGTAATCACCTCTTTACACTAAACGAATGTCAATTCCAATAGTCTAAACCTACACTTTTAATTTATTTAGTTTGGCACTCATGAATTAAAATCATTTGACAGATCAACTATATACCGGGATGCAGACATGTAATCAAAGGACAAATACAATAAATTAAACGTAATGTTTGCAAAAGAGAGATCTCAACTTGCCTTAAAGAAGCTGAAATTAGCGGCGGCTAAGCGGGGCTAGCAAAATTGACACTCCTCAAGCGAACCTATTCGGAACAACCACAGAAAAAGCTTGATAATCTGATATGATGGAGAACCAAATGCTACACAATAATTTATATGATACATAACTAAATCAAGAGCGGCTAAGAGATCACCTTGTAGAAATGGAGGCTTAACAGCGCTTGGGTATGGAGAAACCCTAATTTGGATGGCTTAGGAGAAGTTCCATCACTTGAGTAGAGGATCTGAGCTGGAAATCACAAATACGACGAGATTAGTTGATTGCAAGAGAGGTAGAAACTTGGATCCAAAAAAACATACGCAAATTGGGGCAAGATTTTACAAATGTAAGGTCAAGTAAATATGAATAAAGAGGGGGAACGAGAAAACCTTACCCAAGGAGATCAAATCTGGGCTCTAAATCTGAGTAGAGGCAAAAAACGAGCAAACCCTAGGAGCTCTCTTACAGATCTCGACCAAATCGAAGAAGAAGAGACAAAATTATGGTTATTGGAGGGAGAAGAGGCGACTGCTGGAGGAGAAGAGGGAGTTGTCGCTGATGTCGACCTCCAGAAATGGAGATGAGGAGAATACTACTGATTCTGGGGAAATGTAAGAATTGTCAACTAGGGCAGGAGGAGACGAAGCTGACGTCGTCGGATGCTTGAGGAGGAAGAGAGGGAAGTAACCTAAGACGGAGGAGAATATAGAGGAGGCATCGACCACAGTAGGAGAAGCAGGAAGTAGTGACAAGAGGCATGGGAGCGGCGAGAGGCGGGATTGGGAGAGCTGACGCCTTGCATGCGGCTAGCGAGAGGCGGAATCGGGAGAGATGGGTTTGCGGGAACGGGGGGAAACAGAGGGGCCGACTCAGTTATATGGGCGGAGTATTAGGTTTTTTTACTACAACTAATAATAATAATATTATTATTACTACTTATAACAAAAATCAAAACTGGGTTGTTACATGATCCACTTGGTACCTATGATGTTACAATCATCTGGTCTGAGAACCAGCTTCCCGACATTAAATCTCTTGAACTGGTTCAATTCTTCCTACATAGCCCCTATCCAAAATGGGTTTATATTGGCTTCTTCAAACTTCTTTGGTTCTGTTTGAGACATAAAACTTGAGTACATTACAGTGTTGTGTTGTCTACTCCTTGTGATCACACCATAAGCTGCATCTCCAATGATCAGTTCCCTTGGATGATCCCTTAGATGTCTGACAGCAATTAGTAATATGAACTCCTCTCTTTGAACAACTTCATCTTGTTGATGATTCTATTCTTCTGGTTGTTCCTGTGCAAGTCCTTCCTCAATAATGTTGACACCATCTTGTATACTTTGGCTTGCTGGAACTGAGTCTTCTATTAACAGCTCCTTTATATTCAAGTCTTTTCTTATTGTACTTGATGTACCTAGCTTATCATTGCAATACATAGAACTTTCATCAATTACAACATGAACAAACTCCTCTACAACTTGATCCCTCAACTTGATCTCTCAGTAAGGCCCTATAGGCCTTACTGTGGTTACTATAACCAACAAATATGCCTTAATAGGACTTCTCAGCAAACTTAGTTAAGTATGTTTTCCCATTATTAAAGACAAAACACCTACATCAAAAGATTCTGAAGTAGGCCAAGTCTTGTTTTCTACCCTTCATTAGCTCATAAGGAGTCTTATTAAGGTTTTTGTTGATTGAAACTCTATTAAGAACATGACATGCTGTGTTAATAACATCAACCCAGAAATATTTTGGGAAGAAGAATCACTCAGCATGGTTCTTCCAGCTTCAATAAGAGTCCTGTTCTTTCTCTTAGCAATCCCATTTTGCTGGGGTGTTTTTGGGAGGAAAACTCTTGCTGAATCCCAAGTTCTTCACAAAACTTTATCATGCATTCATATTGAAATTCAGTTCCATGATCACTTATGATTCTGACCACAGAACTATTCAATTCATTCTGTATTTGTTTGACAAATATCTTGAAGACATCAGGAGTGTTGAAGCCTGTAAACCGACTTCTCCTAGAGTTCGGATCAAAACTTACAGCCACACCTACTCTTCCCAAAGTCCTCCCTGGACGAGAGTCTCGAAGAAATAGACTGTGGGCTTTAGCTCGGAGGTCCCACCTCTTACCCGGAAGAACTAAAGATTCTTCCCCTCCCTAGCCAGTGCTGAGCTAGGTGCCTTAGTGGAAGAAGAAGAAGAAGGGTAAACAACATTCTACCAGGCACCTTATCGGTCTATTTATAGGCCTCTGTGTTTGAACTGCCAATAACCAAACTAAACTGACCTGAAATTACCAAAATACCCTAGGTCAGGTCTGCCAATAGCCAAACTCCGTTGTTCTGAAGGGCTATATGCAGACCACCAAGGGCAAAAGTGTAAAATCACCTGGGGCTAAAAGGTAAGCCACCTTCCAACTAAACCGGCACTCGACCAACCACTTAACTAATGACAGGCCCCTCGCCGAACCAGCGCTCGGCGAGAGCGACGCTCGCGGGCGAGAGCTCTCCCCCCTAGGCCCCTCTCGTCTAACGAGCGGCTCTCTCCCCGCAATTGGCCCTTTCTCCGGGACCCACTCGCCTAGCGAGCCGGTTCTCACTTAGGCCCCCCTCGCCTAGCACCTCTCCATAAACCCATCTCGCCTTCTCCCCTCTTTTCCTGGAACCTTCTGATCTCGCGAGCCCGAGGTTGTACACAATCCCCACTCTTTTTGAGGTTGCCTCAAGCTCGGAAAGAAAGTCCAACTGAGGCTCATGTCATTAATGTATATTTATGAGAGAATCTTTCATGGGGCCCTCCACCGGAGCCTATAAATACATGATTCCAACCCCACGTAGAGGGTGCCCCCTTTCTCACTTCTTCCTTCCTTTGCTCTACTACAGTCATGTCTCATAGCCAGAGCTTCTGTGAGCGCCTCGCAATGGTGCACAGGTAAAATAAAGCTAACATGGCTGCCCTAGCCCCAGCTTCGGTTCACACCCCTGCCTCCTTACCATCATCGTCGTCTCGCCCAAAGAAAGTTAAGACTGCTGGCCCCTCCTTCTCGTCCGAGGAGCCCACTCGCACCTCTTTGATAATCCCTGCCCCTCCTCCTCCCGCATCTCCTAGAGAGAGAGAGAGAGGTAAATTTTCACTTCTATCCCTATTTTTCCTTTATCTACATCTTCGTATATACTATTTGCTTTATCAGGGAGATCTCGCACCTCAACACCAATCGGAAACACCACGGGAAAACACCGTCATCCACCGCCAGGACTCTGACTCTCCTATTCCATCCACTCCTCCATCTACTCCACAAAACATGAGGAATATTGACCCTTCTCAGGTCGCCGGGACCTCTCGCCATCCCGGTAAAAATCTTCCCTCTCGCTCCTCTATCTCACTTGCCACTTCCAAGCCTTCCTGCAAGAACCCCTCTCACTCCGCCCTTTGGCTCCTTGCGCAGGCATCGCAGTTGACTTGCCCGCAGGCATCCCAGTTGACTTGCCCGCAGAGGAATTTTCTAGGCAGCTCGTCGTCTCTCCCCCTCCTCCCTTAGAAGATATTGAAGACTACCTGGGCGACCCTGTGGACCTGCTAGAGATGAAGCGTAGGACAGCCGAGATGTTCTGAAAGCATACACGTATTATCCGTGAGATGGAACAAGACAAGCAGGCGGCCGATAGGTGAATCGAATGGATGGAGATTGAATGCGCTCACCTGTCTTCCGAGGTCGACGCTGGGATCGAGATCGATGGGACCGATCCTCAAGAACTTATTAACAAGATCGACCAGCAGCTCTATCTCGCACGCCGTGGTCTCGATGTCGTTCGTGCCTTCCACATGCCCGACCGGCCCCCCTGCGTGGGGTCTCGCGATGGCCGCTCAAAAGGGCACAAACACTGGAGACCTCCCGGCTCATCTCGCATATCTTAGCAGTCTCGCTCTTTTCTCTATAGTGCTGTAATAATTTTGTAATATACATTATGCTGTTGTCTCGCTTATAACTTAGGCCCTGGGAACATGATGCCCGCCTTGTGTGGGATGGGACAATTTAATAATTATTGTTTATATTGTTTATTTCTATAATGCTTAGTATTTATCACATAACTAGGCTCAGTTAATTTCATTTTATTCACTGTTATTCGCTTTTCCTATTCTTCCTTGCTGAGAAAGCCTGCGCTGGGCTGCACGAATCGAGGCTAAGAGAGAGAGTATGAAACGTCGGCTGACTCTCCTCCTTCCTCCATATATTTTTCCCGCCCATTTTCTCCACTGATCATATCCGCTATAAATACCCCGGCCCCCAGATCAGAGAGATACCCGTGCTCTTATACCTGCGTCCCAGACCTTGCCCTTTTGCTCCCTCCGCTTCGCTTATTGCTCCCGCTTTCACTTCATATCGCTCCTTTCTCCTTCGACCGTCTCGTTGATTCTTCTTCTCGCTATTTTATCCCTTCAATCATCTCTCCTCCGACCTTCTCGCCACCAATGGGAAAGAAGAAAGTCGACGAGGATGAGGGGCGCAGCCACTGTGGGAAAAGGTTTACCGACCATGACTTTCCTCCCGGCAAGATCTCTGAAGAAGACTACAACAACTTTGCCTGCGAGTTCTTGAGGGAGGGGTTCGAATCGTGGCCCCCAAAGGTCAGCAAGGCGATCTGAAAGTGAGGGATAAGATCAATCCTAACTCTAGAGGGGGGGGGGGGGGGTGAATAGAGTGATTTAAAATAGTTTTGTAAATTAAAACTTGTGTGGAGAGAAGGCTTAGATTTACTTAGTGTATGGTGATATAGCAATTAATCAAAGCAAGAAGAGAATCACAACACAAAGCAAAACACAAAGAAATAAGCAACCAGAATACACAAGGAGCTATAGTGGTTCCCCAAAATCTTGGGTAGTCCACTCTTCTATCACCCTTGATAGGAATCCACTTCAAGATGAGTTGATCAGGTGTCTTGAGCACTAGAGAGTTTTTGACCAGGTTCTCACAAACCAAAGGGGCTGATTTTTGATCAGGTTTCAGCAAAACCAAAGGTAACTTTTGAAGGGAGTTAAAACCCTGTACAGAAAGAAAAAGAAAAAGCTGATGTTGTCTTCTCTATCAATAAGTAGAGAGAAGCAAAGTGGATCTGTTGATGTTGTCAAAGCTCCCCCTGAGATCAAGAAGTAGTTCAGGAAGAAGAGCTTTGCACAAGGGTGACAGGTCTTCAATGATCTGATCTGCTCCAGCAAAAGATGATCCAAACAAGTTGGATGGTTGTGTCTGAAGCAATCAGAATTCCTGTGTGTAAGCTTGAATGAATATCACAGAGAGCAAGAGGAAGAATTCTCCTTTTTTTTTGTTCTCTGTTAACTGATAGAATTATATCTCTGTGTTCTTCTTCTGAGTCTTTGATAGCCGTTGGCAATGAGCATTAAATGCTTTCTTTAAATGTCCATGCCTCAAAGGAAGTGTCAGGCAAACATTCCTTAGAAAATTCCTTGAGCCATGCACCAGATTTGCTGTAACGGCCAATAAATCTTCAGCATTAATTGTTCTGACAGAAGGAATTTGAATTCCTATTCAAAATTGACGGGAGCCTGGAAAACGTCGAGCTCACAATAAAACGTCGATCTGAGCACGACACACGTCGGCCAGAGAGTGGTTTTCAGAAAGCAGAGCTGGGCTTGACGGAACGTCGAGCTGAGGTCGACTCCACGTCGAGCTGAGGTCGACTCAGCGTCGAGCTGAGGTCGACTCAGCGTCGAGCTGAGGTCGACTCTGCGTCGAGCTGAGGAAGACTCTAACTAACCTATGTGACCTTTATAACAGCAAGGAGGTCACAACACAAAATCCCTATAGAAATATAGTCATCCTGACCCAAATAGTAATAGGGTGTTCCAACAATCTCCCCCTATTTGGATTAGGATTACTATTTACATGAATTTAGGGATTCAAAAAGAATTAAAGACAAAACTGAATAAAATACAACCAGACATATGACAGAATAAAACAGCATATATATAACACTATATAACAGCAATAGTGTTTAATGTCCTGTATCCAGCAGAGAAAATAAAACACCTTACATTACTTTTCCTTTGGAGCTTTGTCTTGATCACTTGCCTTGAAGATGATTTCCCTGTTAGGATTTGTAGCATCCTTCTTGGATCTGTAATCTTCAGCTGCACCTAAGGATTTCTGACTTTTTCCACTAGCTGGTACAGCTGCAGGATGAAGCTGCATATACTTATCAGAATCAAAGAATTTCTTTGAGTTGTATTTCTCCAATTCTTCTCTCCTTTGATCTGACATGGTGCTGATGTGAGAGGTGTCCAGACCTTTTGCTCTAGCTCTGTCAATCTCATTCAGAGCAGCCATCTCAGTCATCCTGTCCTTCCAGTAAGCTGGAGTTTTAGTAGGATCTTCAAAAGGAATAGCTGGTTCATATCTGTTGGCAGAGTGTTCTTGATGAGTTCTTGGAGTCAAGTCAACTCTGGGTCTGTAAGGATAGGGACCAGAGGTTGGATCAATGGGTCCTCCCCTTTGGTAAGGTTGAGATCCTGATCTTCCTCTGGACTGCCTGCCTCTATTGTATCCTCTTTGCTGGTTTCCCCTTTGCTGATTATACCCTTGGGATCTTCTTGACTGATAGGTCTTGCCATGCAGAGATGATGGGGAAGGATTGGAAGAGAGGCTTGCACTTGCACCTGCATCTGGAGGAGGTGGAGGTGGAGGCAGATGGACAGGCTTGGAGGGGCCTTCATTGAACTTTCTTTTCTTCTTCATTGCCTTTCTTTGGTTTAGAGAATATTGCATCCAGGGCTCAGTGATTTCACAGTTGTACTTGATGTAGTAAGGGATGTCATGATCTATGGCTCTAGCCAATGGAACTCTTTTCATTGCTTTGGATCTTGCTTTCCTCTTCCTTGCAATGGTTGCAGAGGAGTCATCAGAATCAGTTGCAAATTCATCCTCTGAGCTTTGAGATTCATCATAAGGATCTATGTAGGTTCTCTTTGAGATTGGAAAATTTATGGGGGCTGGAGCAGCTGAAGAAGTAACTGGAGTTAGGTCTACTGACAGTGTAGAAGAGGAGTCTAACACTGCAGGAAAGGGAATAGCCTCAGGAGCCATAGAGGCTGAGGTGGCTAGTTCCTGAAGAACTTGGGAGACAATGGTCTCAACTTCATCTGGTGTCTCAATCAAATCACCTGAAGTTTCTGAGGGAACAGTCTTAGCAGCTACTACTGCTTCAACAACAACATCATCACAAGCAGGAGCCACAGCTACCACTATTTTATCAAGGATCATGGCATCAACAGCCAAGGAGGATGGAATGATCTTCTGAAAAGGGACAATGGCCCTAGACAGGTCTTCTTGAGGAGGCAGGAGGCTGTAGTTTCTGAAGTGAAGATGTGCTGGAAGGTGGAAGCTCTGGAAGTCTAAGGCACTGCTGATCATCTGAACTGAACCTTGAAGAGGAGCCTCAGAGGTCATCTGAACTTCTACTGCTGAAACTGTTTCTGAACAAACCTGTACTACCTGTACTGCTGAAGGCTGCAGCTCTTCTTCTGCTGACATCTCCCCCTGCCTAGAATCAGTGGCAGCTGACTCTAGGCCCCCAGAAGAAGGGCATGCCAGGTAGGATGAGAGGGAAGAGACTGAGGCAGAGAGAGAGCTCAGGGAAAGGACTAGAGGAGCCAACTTGGCATCCAATAGAGAGGAGAGCCTAGGGGCCAAAATATCAAATAGCTTATTGGCCAAAGGCAAAAGATCTACTTGCTCAAGTGGGACTTGAGTAGAGGTAGAGGGAGCAGCAGAGAAGGTGAAGGTAGAAGATGTTGTTGGTGGTGCAGACATGGGAGGGATGGCTGGTTCATAAATGGAGGATAGGAGAAGTTCTGAAAATGTTGATGAAGGGTGGAAGTCATGAGGAGAGGAGGGAGAGGCATCCATGAAGGATTCATCATGAATGTCAAGGGAAAGGATGTCCTCATGAGATGAAGAGTCCAAGCTTATGGTAGGAAAATAGTGGAGGGGATGGAAATTGATGAGTGGAGGAATGGACGATGCAATAGTAGAAATGGATGAAGGGATGGGTTGAGTGGATGAGATGATTGTTGTTGTTGGAATGAAAGAGGATGGGAGGATGATGGAGGAAGATGGCAAAATCCCTGCTTCTGGGCCAGTAGACTGAGGAAGAGTGACCTCTACAGTCCTGGTGTCTGCAAAAGTCCTCATTGCTACAGCTGCCCTGGAGTTCACAATCTTCCTGTCCCACTTGCCAATCAGTGCACAGGTGAGCCTCTTAGAAGCATTGATGTGCTTCTTAGAGGACACAAGCAACTGAGGGCAATAGTGGTTCAGAATCAAACCAAGAACCCTTCCAAAGAGGACAAAGTTCTTATCCAGTTTCTTCTTAATCATATCAAAAACAATCAAACCCCAATTGGGATGCTTCTTATCCAAGATTGCAGCCATTATGCAAAACTGGTGCCTAGTAATGGCATCATGTGCAGTCCTCTTTGCACAAATTACTTTGCCTGTGATATCTGCTAACAGCCTAAACTCAATAGCTAGGTTAACTTTTAAAAGTTTAGAGGGGTTACCAGAATTATGCCCCATTCTGTCTAGCATCACAGCAAACTCTTCCACAGAGAGTTCTATCTCATCATCTCCAACAGCAAAACCGAAAACCTCTGAAATGATTTGAGGAGAAATGGCTACCTCATTCCCTGAAATTGTTCCAGTCATCGTACTGTTATCTGAATTCACTGCAGTAAAAATCCACTCTTTGATTTCAGATTCTGGAAGAGGAATCCTGGTTGTCATGAAGTTAACCAGGTGCTGCTCTTTGAATAGTTCCAGAATATCCAGAAAATTCTGCGATGATCCATCAAAGGAGTTGATGTCGATGTCAAAGCCTGAATCAAACTTCATTGCCGCCAATGCACCTGCAGCAATCGCCATTATCCTGCAAATAGATACCTTCCAAGATCAAGAGTAAAGGAGTTGGAGGGAGAAAGCTTGAGCAGAAAATATGAGAGCGCAACTGCGAACGACGGAGAAGAATGATTTTATACTAGGGTTCGACGCTGAAAAGGAAAGAACGTCGAGCTCAGGTCGACTCTCTAAGGCTCTAGGGGAACTGAAATGACTCAACAACGTGCAGCTTAGGTCGACGTTCGATGCTTGGGCTGATGCTATACGTCGAGCTCAGGTCGACGTTGAACGAAGGCGTCGACCGAAGGAAGAAAAACTCAGGAAGCCAGGGAGCTGTGAACTTAGTTCGACGCTAGAAGTAGAGGTCGACGTTCGACGCTTTTGAGGGCGACGGACCGTCGATCATAGTTCGACGCAGCGTCGAGCTTAGTTCAGAGCTCAAAGAAACCACTCAGACAGAGGATTTTTAAAATGAAATTTTTCCTACTCCTGTTAATTATGGGTTTCAAAATCTTGGAGTTTTAATTTATACTGTCTCCATCTAGCATTCCCAACTGATTGAGGAAGAAGAAGTGCTTCTTTTCATCCAAGGGCTTGGTGAAAATATCTCCTCTTTGTAGTTCAGTGGAAATGTATTCTAGTGCAATTTTCTTCTTTTCTACATTATCCCTTAAGAAGTGATGTCTGATCTCTATGTGCTTAGTCCTACTATGGAGAACTGGATTTTGTGCAATGCAAATTGCACTAGTATTATCACAAAAAATTTTAGACATCTCTAAGTTGTAGCCATAGTCTAGGAGCTGGTTTTGAATCCACAAAATCTGTGAGCAACAACTCCCTGCAGCCATGTATTCAGCTTCAGCAGTTGATGTGGACACAGAAGTTTGTTTCTTACAAAACCAGGAGACAAGTCTATCACCAAGGAATTGACAAGTTCCACTGGTGCTTTTCCTGTCTACTCTATATCCAGCATAATCATAATCTGAAAATCCAGTTAGATCAAATCCTGAGTCATGTGGATACCAGAGACCTAGATTAGGACAACTTTTTACATACCTAAGAATCCTCTTAACTAATGTGAGGTGGGACTCTCTAGGGCGTACTTAGAATCTAGCACAAATGCATGTAGCAAACATTATGTCTGGTCTACTAGCTGTTAGATAAAGTAGTGAGCCAATGATTGCTCTATAGTTTGTCTGATCAACTGGTTTTCCAGATTCATCAGCATCTAAAACAACATTTGTAGGCATAGGTGTTTTCATAGAAGATGCTTCAGACATTCCAAATTTCTTAACCAGTTCTCTTGCATACTTGGTTTGAGAAATAAAAATGCCATCCACATGTTGTTTAACTTGCAATCCTAGAAAGAAAGCAAGTTCACCCATGCTACTCATTTCAAACTTTGAATGCATAAGTTGTGAGAATTTTTTGCATAAGTTTGAATCAGTAGACCCAAATATGATATCATCTACATAAATTTGTACTAGTAGGATATGGGACCTATGGGTTCTAATAAAGAGAGTTTGGTCTACTCTACCCCTTTTAAAATCATTTTCCAATAAAAAACAAGCTAAGGTCTCATACCATGCTCTAGGAGCTTGCTTGAGACCATATAAAGCTTTATGCAGTTTAAAAACATGATCAGGAAAGGTTGGAGAGATAAAACCTGGAGGTTGCTTTACATAAACCTCTTCCTTGATGTCTCCATTGAGAAATGCACTCTTGACATCCATCTGATATACCTTGAATCTCTTGTGAGCTGCATATACAAGAAATATTCTTATGGCCTCCAGCCTTGCAACTGGTGCAAAGGTTTGGTCATAATCAATCCCTTCTTCTTGGCAATATCCTTGTGCAACAAGTCTTGCCTTGTTTCTCACAATTATTCCTTGATCATCCAACTTGTTCCTGAATACCCATTTGGTTCCAACAATTTGCTGGTTCCTTGGTCTTGGTACTAATTCCCAAACTCTATTCCTTTCAAATTGATTCAACTCCTCTTGCATTGCAATGATCCAGTTCGGATCTTGCTCTGCATCTTGTATTGTTTGGGGCTCAATTTGAGAAAGAAAGCAAGTGTGCATAATATTGTGACTAACTTGATTCCTTGTTTGCACACCTACTGAGATATCTCCAATTACTTGTGAAATTGGGTGATCTCTTGTTGGTACTAAATCAACAAGGGGTGTTGATGGTGCACCAACCTGTGTTATTGTTTCCTCTTGTGGAACAACAACTGGTTCTTCAATTTGTTGACCATTTGAGCTTTCCAAAACCTGAGATTCCTCTTCATTGTCACTAAGTTCAGTGTCTTGTTGAATTGTTGAAGGTAATGAATCTTTGACTGTGATGGTAAGCTGCTTCAGATTTTCTGAGATTGAATGTTCATGCAAATTGCTTATGGTAGAAGTCTCCTTCTCCTTATAAGACATATTAGTTTCATCAAATGTAACATGCATGGATTCTTCAATTTTATTAGAGCACTTGTTAAACACCCTATAAGCCTTGCTAATCATGGAGTATCCCAGAAACACTCCTTCATCAGCTTTGGCTTCAAATTTAGCTAAGTATTTCTTGTCATTATTGTGAATGAAGCAAATGCAACCAAAAATTTTGAAATAATTTACTTTAGGTTTCTTCCCTTTGAGTAACTCATAGGGAGTCTTACCCTTCAGTTTATGTATCAGGCTTCTATTCAAAACAAAGTTGGAGGTGTTCACAGCCTCTGCCCAAAAGGTTAGAGGAAGGTGAGCATCTGTCAACAATGTTGTGGCAGATTCAATAAGGGTTCTATTTTTCCTTTCAACTACCCCATTTTGTTGAGGAGTTCTTGGAGCTGAGAAAGTGTGCCTGATACCTTCCTTCTGACAGAACTCTAGCATAAGAAGAGAATCAAACTCTGTCCCATGATCACTTCTGATCAGGGCAATATGAGTATTGAACTCAATCTGTATGCCTTTGAGAAAATCTGTCAAAATCTTGAAGTTATCAGACTTCTTTCTCAGAAAGAACACCCAAGTGAATCTTGAGAAGTCATCTACAACTACTAAAGCATAAGATTTCCCTCCTAGGCTTTGTACATTAATTGGCCCAAAAAGGTCCATGTGCAATAAGTACAAAATTCTAGGTGAATCACTCTTATTAAGTGACTTGAAACTATTTTTAGTTTGCTTGCCTAATTGACAAGCCTTGCAAAGTCCTTCCTTCTTGTAGGGACCAGAAGGTAGTCCTCTAACAGGGTTGTCTTTGGATAACTTAGCAATGGTTCTAAGGTTCACATGTCCTAATCTTTTATGCCATAGTTCATTAGGTTTGCTAAGGGAGTTAAATAAATAAATATCTACTTTAGATGAATTGAAATCAACTAGATATTTGTTATCTTGTCTATTACCAATTAAAATAATGTTGTTATTTAATGCAATATTACATGCTGAGTTGGTAAACCAAACCTGATAACCAGCATCACATAGCTGGCTGATGCTGATTAAGTTGTGCTTTAGTCCTTCCATATAGGCCACTTTCTTGAATGTAATTGACCCTATCTTAACCTAGCCATAGCCTTTTGTTTGTCCAAAGTTTGAATCTCCAAAGATTACTTTGGGTCCATGTTTGGCTTTGAAGGACACAAGGTTCTCCTTGTTGCCAGTCATGTGCTTTGAGCACCCACTGTCCAAGTACCACTGCTGGTTCTCAATTGGATAGGTCTTTACCTGCACATACAACAAATCAATTGTTTTTGACCCAGTTTACCTTGGGCCTTTCTTGATATCCTTTAAATTCTGAAATAAAAGACATCTCAGGTTGACTCTTATAGCCTACAGGATGATATCTCCTAGGAGGTATTATCCATTCAGCATAAGGATTAAAGTGATGAGATGTGGAGCTGGAATTAAATCTTGAATTAACCCCTGAGAACTGACTTTTGCTCTGAGCTTGGCTCGACGCACGTCGAGCTTCGGTCGACGGACACTGGTGAGTGCGTCGAGCTCCATTCGACGGCGAAGTCTTGCTTTGTTCAGAAGGTAGAAGGCATCGACCTTAGTTCGACGTTTTCTTGCGATTATGTCGAGCTCTGTTCGACCTCCGTCGAGCTTCGTTCGACGCTTTTTGTCCAGTTTCCTGGGTTAAGTCAGCATTCTTCCTAGCCACTATCAAGACTTCTTTACCTTTGTCACTGGTAAATTTGATTGGAGTTGTCAGCACTATGGGTTGGCTGGATGAAGCACCCAAGCCCAGTGTACCATTCAATCTTGAGTTCACTGTACTTGTGATGTCCATTAATTTGATACTTCTCCCATTAAGGGTTTCTTCAAATTGTTTGGCCTTAGATAGTTCACCTTTCAGTGAAGCTATCTCCTCCCCACACTGCTTCAACTCTTCTAAGAGTCTAAGATTATCTGAGTTAATGGATTTGCATCCACTCAATTGTTCTCTAAGAGTTATAATTAACTTTTGAGATTCAATCAAGTCAATGCACATAGATTTGAACTCAGATTTAAATTCATCAGAATTAAAATCAAATGAATCTATTACCTGATCCTCAGTAAGTTCCTGATCAGACAGGTAGTCAGCATCAAGCTCTGAATCAGTATTCTTTTGAGATGCATTGATGGCCATCATGCAGAATCCTTTTTCTTCTACATCATCCTCATCATCACTAGAGCTGGATGATGAATCAGACTCATCAGAGTCACTCCAGGATTCAGCCACAAATCCTTTTCTGGTGTGCTTGCTGTTGCTGGAGGAAGGCTTGTCATGGTACTTCCTTGACTCCTTATCCTTCCTTTTATCTTTTCTTTCCTTCTTGTCCCTTCTGTCCTTATCTTGATTTTCTGGACAGTTAGGGACAATGTGTCCTGGTTTCCTGCAGCCAAAACAGATAATATCTTTATTAGTAGATCTGTCATACCTTGTCTTGTCTCTGTCTTTGGATGACCATCTTCTGAAGTTCTTTTTATTCAGCTTATTGAACCTTTTGACAAGTAGGCTCATAAGCTCTTCATCTCCCAACACCTTTTCTTTAGGTTGTTCTTCCTGTGCCTTGAAGGCAATGGTTTTCTCAACCTTTTCAGTTGGTGTGGATATCTTCTGCTCTTCTTCTCTCTTCTTAATGAATTGCTCATAACTCTTGAGCTTTCCTAGAAGAGCTTCTGTGGATAACTCACAGACATTCCTTCCATCTTTAATTGACCATATTCTTGAGTCCCAAGAGCTAGGGAAACAAGTCAGTATCTTATCATTTATCTCAGTGAGAGATATGTCCTTATCTAGTGATCTAAGCTCACTGATGATTAGACTCAGTCTGTTGTACATGTCAACAACTGACTCAGACTCTGCCTTTTTGAAGTTCTCATACTGGGTGATGAGGTAGGATCTCCTATCCTTTCTTTCATATGCAGAACCTGATACAATTTCTGAAAGTTTTTCCCAGATCTCTTTGGCAGTATGGCATTCAGCTACTTTCTGGAAAATGTCATCTGACATGGTTTGAGCCAAGATGTTCATGGCTTTAGCATCTGCTGCCTTCCACTTTTTTATGTCAGCATCAGTTCCTGAAGGAGGAGGAACAACTGATGTACTTGTTCCTGTGGGAGGCCTTGGACAATCTATCAACACAGAATTAAAGATGTCCTCATCAAATGAATTCATGTAAAGTCTAATCCTTGCCTTCCATAGTGCAAACTTAGAGAGATTGCACATAGGAGGTCTGGTGCTAGCAAAGTCCTTGTTTTGTGCCATGAGTTTTAAAGATAAGTAAAACTAAAAGAAATAACCCTTTTGAGAGAAATGATCTTATCAGAGATCTTTTGATCCAGGTGTTAGCCTGTATGAATGATCAACCTACCTCTGATACCAATTGAAAGTGAGGGATAAGATCAATCCTAACTCTAGAGGGGGGGGGGGGGGTGAATAGAGTGATTTAAAATAGTTTTGTAAATTAAAACTTGTGTGGAGAGAAGGCTTAGATTTACTTAGTGTATGGTGATATAGCAATTAATCAAAGCAAGAAGAGAATCACAGCACAAAGCAAAACACAAAGAAACAAGCAACCAGAATACACAAGGAGCTATAGTGGTTCCCCAAAATCTTGGGTAGTCCACTCTTCTATCACCCTTGATAGGAATCCACTTCAAGATGAGTTGATCAGGTGTCTTGAGCACCAGAGAGTTTTTGACCAGGTTCTCACAAACCAAAGGGGCTGATTTTTGATCAGGTTTCAGCAAAACCAAAGGTAACTTTTGAAGGGAGTTAAAACCCTATACAGAAAGAAAAAGAAAAAGCTGATGTTGTCTTCTCTATCAATAAGTAGAGAGAAGCAAAGTGGATCTGTTGATGTTGTCAAAGCTCCCCCTGAGATCAAGAAGTAGTTCAGGAAGAAGAGCTTTGCACAAGGGTGACAGGTCTTCAATGATCTGATCTGCTCCAGCAAAAGATGATCCAAACAAGTTGGATGGTTGTGTCTGAAGCAATCAGAATTCCTGTGTGTAAGCTTGAATGAATATCACAGAGAGCAAGAGGAAGAATTCTCCTTTTTTTTGCTCTCTGTTAACTGATAGAATTATATCTCTGTGTTCTTCTTCTGAGTCTTTGATAGCCGTTGGCAATGAGCATTAAATGCTTTCTTTAAATGTCCATGCCTCAAAGGAAGTGTCAGGCAAACATTCCTTTGAAAATTCCTTGAGCCATGCACCAGATTTGCTGTAACGGCCAATAAATCTTCAGCATTAATTGTTCTGACAGAAGGAATTTGAATTCCTATTCAAAATTGACGGGAGCCTGGAAAACGTCGAGCTCACAATAAAACGTCGATCTGAGCACGACACACGTCGGCCAGAGAGTGGTTTTCAGAAAGCAGAGCTGGGCTTGACGGAACGTCGGGCTGAGGTCGACTCCACGTCGAGCTGAGGTCGACTCAGCGTCGAGCTGAGGTCGACTCAGCGTCGAGCTGAGGTCGACTCTACGTCGAGCTGAGGAAGACTCTAACTAACCTATGTGACCTTTATAACAGCAAGGAGGTCACAACACAAAATCCCTATAGAAATATAGTCATCCTGACCCAAATAGTAATAGGGTGTTCCAACACGATCAACACCTACTATCCTGGAGAACTCGCCTTCCCCGTCTCGCACTTCGAGGCGGGGTTGAGACTACCTCTCTTGACGTAGGTAAAGCAGGTCCTGAAGTACTTTGGCACAGTCCCAACGCAACTAAACCCGAATGCCATTTCGGTGTTAGTTGCTTTCTCCAGCTATAGGCTCTGAGAGCACATCGAGTTCAGCTTGACGGTCTTCCGCAAGCTATTCATCTACCACGCCAACACCGACGACGTCTCCTATTTCACTGGGCAAGGACTCAAGGTGTGCGAGATGCCCAACAAGAACCACCACTGGCTCACCCTATTCGTCTTCATCTGCAGAAACTTTGGGGGCATCCCACTCGCGCCTTTGTCGCCTCCTGAGGTGTTTTATGTGTCCCCACAGGTGGGCGGCACAGACAAGCTTCTATATGATTTCTTCATCGGTAAGAACTTCGAGGTTCACTTCCTAAGGCGGGGCCTCGACTCGCTACTTTCCGTGCTCCCTGGCGAAGGTACTCACCCATTCCTTTTGTCTCGCGTTTGTCATTTCGTCTCGCCATCTTATTGCCCAATTGCTTGTTTAGGAGAGCGGAATGTCCTAGTCCTTCCCCTTTATAGGAGCAATGCTAAGCCGACCAAGGGTCTCGCCCTCGCCAGCATGGCGGCCGAGGCGGCGAAAGAGTCCTTGGACCCTTCCCTCAAGAAGAGGCCTGCTGAAGGCGCCGCTCCCTCTCGCTCTAGCCCCAAGAAAAAGATGAAGAAGGTTGTGTCCTTCCCCAAAGGGAAAAAGGGGAAGGTCTGGGAAGATGAAAGAGATGTCGGGGTCCCTGAGTCCCATCTCTGTAGGAGAATCTTAATCTACTCGATTGCCCCCTTGATATGCCGTCTTGTCTTCCCGTGAGAAGACTCTACTCGACCAGCCTACCCACACTTCGATTCAATCGGCCGCCTCTCCATCTCGCGAGGCCGCATCTTCCAGCCGCCCAATCCCTTCCTCTCACAAGAATTACAACATGGGTCCCACGGTACAAGATGCCATCAGCGACCAAGTCCTCATATGGGAGAAGGATGCGAACATGGTGTCAGTCTCTACCCTCCTTCCTGCATGGAAGGAGTGGGACGCACCTACTAGCCATGCCTTCTCTCTCGGCTATGGCCTGTATGGAGGTACAGAAGCTGACTCCATTGAGAAGGATTCCTCGCGGGACCTGGTGCTAAAGACCTCCCACGCCCAGCTTCGTGCCCTGGAGCTCTCGCACTGCCTCTCGCGCCGCCTAGTTTTCAATAATAAAAAGTGGCAAGACACTAAGGTGGGCCTGGCGGTAGAGCACGAGAGGTCAGATGATCTTGAAAAGAGGCTGGCAGTATCTGAGATCCTTCTCTCCAAAACCCAGGGTGGTGTGGTAAGCCTTAACCTTTACCTTTGATTAGTTTCTTTCAAGCACATTCCTTGCTAACTAATGAGCGTCTCGCAGGATGCCGAGACAGCGGAGCAGATGCGCTTATGCATGACGACCCTTGTAATGCCCCCGGTTTTTTTTTGTGATTGTTTAATCATTGTTTGGCATTATGTTGGCGCATTTTCGGCCTTCTACCATTGTTAGAGCGTGGTCTTAGCTCTTTAGGCTCTCAGAGTGGCTTGTGTTGTAGTCTGTTTGCAAGGTTCCCTAGCGAGCCGGAGTCTGTTTTGGTGACTCGGTGGAGCCTCTCCAGGAGTTCTTGTGTTTTGGCTTCGGGAAATGTTAGCCCGAGTTTTTTGTTTGTTGGATGATGATCCCGACTTCGCCACTGCATTCGTAGCATGGGTATTTAGCTACGATGTGAATTTCGTTCAATACTGAGATAGTTGGATTTTTGCGTCGTTTTGACGTTTTATTTGATTAATTAATATAGTATTACTTAATCTTTATTTGCTATAGTGGCAGAATTTTTATATGCCTTAAGAGTTTAATATATTATATTATATACTTAAGATATAATATATTATATTATATACTTAGTATATTATAGTTTAGTTCAGTGGCTGCTTTTAGATTCAGTGGCTGTTTTTTTTAATAATTTAATAGCTTAGTGGCTGAGTATTATATTATATGTATTTGCTATAGTGGCTGGATATATTATATTATAGCTTATTTTAGTATATCCCCTTCATCTTCCCCAAAAAGAAAGGGTGAATAGCTTCCAGCGGAAGGCTTCGGGCGACAAAGGTGTTGGAGCTTCTGGCCGCCGATTCGTGCTAGTTAGAGCTCGTTTTTCTCGAGTAAGGGAAGATCTTGACTGCTCTCACCCGGATCTTCCTCCCTAGGTAAGTATTTCTTGCTCTCGAGTTGTCTTAGTAAGCTAGGTTTTTCGGGTTGCTCATTTTTCCCTCTAAAAGCTTTAGATTTTCTATTAGGTGGCTGATCTTGCCGCCGGTGCCGAGTGAGAAGTCTTGGCTGCTATTTCCTGAAGGTAGAGGCAAGTGGTGCCCCTTTGCCCTTGACAAGCTTGTTCTTATTCGTGCTATTTTTTTCTTGGTTGTTTGATAGTTGCTTTACTTTCCTCTCCTAGAAGCTAGGGATGCTGCAGGCTTTGTCCCGAGCAAGTTCAATATAAATCTTGCCCAAATTTTTGTTTTTTCTCCCTCCTTAGTTGCTATTTTGTGTCCAAGTAGTGGCTGGAGGTAGTATTTTAGCTTGCTAGTTTTAGCCCAGCTTAGTTGGTAGCTGTAGCCGAGTAGAGGGGTAGGAAGGAGGAAATTAGAATTTTTTAGTTGAGTTTTAGTTCTCTGGATAGCAGGCATTGAGTGAATTGTAGGCTAAGTATAAAAGCATTGAGTGTGGTGGACACACTCAACGCCTAGCTAATTTGGTCTGGAGACTAAGTCAAGAAGCATTGACATCATTGAGTGAGGTGAGCTCACTCAACGTTGTCTGCTTTTGGCATTGAGTGAGTTGAGCTCACTCAACACTGTCTGCCTTTGGCGTTGAGTGAGTTGAGCTCACTCAACACCGTCTGGCAAGAGACATTTTTCTAAGTCTTTTGGCATTGAGTGAGTTGAGCTCACTCAACGCCGTCTGGCTTAGGAATTTTTTCCAAGTCTTTTGGCGTTGAGTGAGTTTATCTCACTCAATGCCGTCTGCGTTTGGCGTTGAGTGAGTTGAGCTCACTCAATGTCGTCTAGTCCGGCGATAATTTTCTTCTAAGTCAAAAGCATTGAGTGTGGTGAAGTCACTCAATGCCTTTGGCTGTTAGCGTTGACAGTGTTGAGTTGGCAGAACTCACTCAATGCCGTCGTCCAGTGAGAGTTTTGCGGCTAAGTGTTTTGGCATTGAGTGAGTGGAGCTCACTCATTGCGGCATTGAGTAGACTCGACGCCTTCCCTACTTAGCTTTTGGCATTGAGTGGGTGGTACTCACTCAATGTGGCGTCGAGTAGACTCGGCGCCGTCCCTACTTAGCTTTTGGTGTTGAGTGAGTGGTACTCACTCAACGCGGCGCCGAGTGGACTCGACATTTTTTTCCTTAGGCTGGTGTTTTTCTCCCGAGTTGGTTAGTGATGGTTTTATTTTTGTTTGGTGTTGTTTCTCGGATTGTTTTGAAGCCGGACTCGTGAATTATGGCAAGTGGTTTTTTTTTGGTTTCTCTAAGGGGTGGTTTGGGTATTGAGCCGTGGTAACCACCATTTTGGCCCCGGTTTGGGCTGGTTGTGTTGGTGTGTTGGACCCTAGGGCTGCCACTGGTTGTTTTCACCCTGGAGAATTTTGGGATCTGGTTGTTTGGATGAGGACTTTTTTTGGTCACCAACCCAGATCCATGGTTTTACCACTGCTAATGATTCACAAGTTAGTACTGTTAGTTCCTTTCCCTTTTAAATTTCTATTTTGGCATATGTTTGCCTTGTTGCTGCTGTAGGTTTTCTTTTTAGCAGGGCATGTTGCTAATTTCTCGCACTTGGTGCGTTTTAATTATTCCTTGGACAGTACTTCTTTTGCTGTCTTATTTATTTCCTTCTGCTAAATTTGATAGCATTCTGTTGTAAGGTTTGGTAAACCCCTTCTTTTTATTTGCTTATGACCTAATGCTCTATTTCTATTTGACTGTATTCTTGCTGAGGTGTTCTTTCTTTGAATGCCTCAGGTTCAGAGCAGTAGCCGGTTGAGTGGTTAGTTTTCTTTTGGGGACGTGCTGTGATCTCCTGGACTGTTGGGACTCCCCTTCCTCAGTTTGTGAGGTAGTTGTTTTATTCTTTTCTATATAGACATGCATACTCACAAGTGGGTTCGTATGAGGTTGTTGACGCCCACTGGTGGCTTTCTTATGATGCTAAGTATGAACTGAAACTACTATTTTATTTGCCTTGTGGGATTGTTTACTTGCTCTCTGGGAATGAATTATACTAGGTTGCATGTTAGGTATTTTAAACCCTAAAAGCATTATTATATGTACCTCATGCACGCCATATTTATAAAACTAAAGCGCTATTTTCCAAAGTAACGTAAAGACTATTGTTTTATACTATACTAAATTTAGAGTCTTGCATATCATGAGTTGTCCTTTGGCAACGTTTACGCTCATGTAGGATGTCAAATCACCTTAACCAAAGTATTTTCCGCTGTATATAATGTTATTTAATTGAGGACTAGATGATCCCCTGTGCCGAGGGATACGACCATCTAATTTAACTAGGTTTTCTTTCATAATAAGTCATGATTCTCTTTAAGATTTTGAGTCTGGTGTTTTGCCTGAGCGTTTGCAGTTATCCCCTGTATGACATGGAATCACAACACACATTTTCTCGTACTCTGATATAATTTTATTATTGAGTAAATGCGGGTCGTGACAGTTGGTATCAGAGGGAGGTTGCTTGACAGTTGGTCAGGCAACCTTCCCTTGTTAGTGTTAGTTATTTAGGGTCATATCATACACACACCGATGTATCATCAGTACGTCTTGGCTGAAGCAGGAGCACTACACTCATAAGCATGACAAGAAGTATACATGGCATATTATGTAGTATGGGATGCATAATATGTGTTTGTATATGGATCCACCATAGGTGGCAACATGTGAGGGCTATGTAGTATGGGATGCATAACCTCACAACATTAATGCTCATTAACACGTTTTCTCTTTTAGTCGCATGCAATGTTATGTAGTATGGGTTGCATAACATTGCATGTGTACGCCGCTCATAACATGCATTAAGGCCTTTTTAGAATGCATAACACAACATGCATAGCATAACATAGCATAAGCACAACGTGCCAAGCTAAAGATTTACATGATGACATATGTACACACATGGTTTTGAGTCAAAAGGAATATAAATTCATGCATTCATTGTCTAAGCACATGAGTTAGTGTGATGATGGTGAATCATCCTAAGTTAGGCATAACATCATTATTGAAAAATCCCAGAGCAAGTTAGCAGTTGAAGCCCATATTTAAGTATGTTTTGTCTGTACTAGGTTGTCTGGTTCTAGCGGTTGGGCTAGGTTCTGACTCGTTGTTTGTATGTTAATAGTATGTCGAAGTGCCCTTCGACGAGGCTGACTCCCCAATCTGAGGGCTAGTCTTCGGGTGCGCAGATCAATGCGATGATAGAGAGTTTGCGGTAGAGCAATGAGGCCTTGTCAAGACAGATGGTGGATGTGCAGTCCCAGATTCAGTCTCTAATATCAGTTGTGTCCGGGCTAGCTCTGAGAGTACATGAACCTGCTGTGGTTCTAGCTGTCCTGCTCCTCCTACTCCTATGGTGACTCCGGTAGTGGTTTCCCCGGAGATGGCATTTATCTCTCAGTTTCAGCGACTCAGGCCTCCTACTTATGATGGAAAGGCAGATCTCATGATCTTAGATTATTGGCTGATATCGATCAAGGAGATGTTTTCCTACTCTGGAGTTACTGACGATCAGAGAGTGATGTCTCCGCCTACCAGCTCAAGGGGGTAGCAAAAAGTTGGTGGTTAAGGGAGAAGGAGAGCATGAAATAAGGATGGTCTTGGGAATCTTTTAAGGAGATGTTACTGGGAAAGTTTCTACCCTCGATCAAGCGGGACCGTTTGATGAACGACTTCTTACATTTAAAGCAGAGACAACTCACAGTTAGTGAGTATTAGATTGAATTTAGCAAATTAAGCCGGTTTGCTCCTGGTTTGGTGAATATTGAAGCGGATTGAGTTAAACGATTTCTGGGTGGTCTAAGGAGTGACATCAAGCAGCTAGCTGGTGCTTATGGAGCAGTGAGTTATACCAGTGCGGTATAAGCTGCCTTGAAGGTCGAGGAAATTGAAAATGCGAAGAATAGAGGCCAACAACTGAGAAGAGACAAAAGGAAATCCATTGAAGGAAAGAGCCCCCAGCCTTTCTGTACTACTTCAAGGAAGAAGGGTAAGGAAGTGTGTAGTTTTTGTGGCCAGCCGGGCCACCCCTTTGAGAGGTGTTACAAAAGGATGAGAGTTCAGAAGAAAGAGCAGGTTCATGCGATATAAGGTGCTCCCAAGAAAGATTTATTCTGTTCTGCATGTAAGCGGACAGGGCATGATATTACCCACAGTTGGGGAAAGAATAAGACAAGAAGCTATTTTCTAGGTGGTCAAGAAGGGCATATCAAGGCTTAGTGCCAAAGCTCTAGCCTGTGTTGCAGCCAGTGCCACTCTAGGCATTGCCACTGCCTCAGCGGGTGGATAAAGGCAAGGGAAAGTTGAATGTGATTTCTTCGTAGGAAGCTCAGACTTCGACTCAGGTTATTTAAGGTTAGACTTCTCCCTAGTTTTAATGTTTTGGTTTGTAGTTATCGTTGTAGCAATTGTTTCCTTAGAGGCATGCGTAATCTTATAGGAAGATTTAAGGTGAAGAACCTCTGGGCTCATGTTCTCTTCGACTCTGGCACTACCCACTCATTTGTGGCTAGAGCCTTTGTGGATCAGTATCGTTTGGATCTAGATCGAGTTGGGGATGCCTTTTGCGTCAAGTTCCCTTCCGGTGATTCTATTGTTTCAGATCAGGGCATTTAGGATTGTCCGATTGTGTTAGGAGATTTTCTAGCAAAGTCAAATCTGAAGGTGATCGACATGGAAGACTTTGATGTAATCTTAGGCATGGACTGGTTGTCCAGGTATGATGTTGTTATCCAGTGCAAGGATAAGCGCTTGGACTTCAGAAAGGACAACGGTCATCCTGGGAGTGTTTATGGTGATTCGCGCCAGGAGTCTTCAGTCATTTCTACGGTATGTGCTCGAAAGCTGCTAGTTTCTGGCTATTTTGCTGGTTTGGTCTCAGTTTTGGGGACTGTTGGTAGCTTGCTGCGTCTAGAAGAGATTCCTGTTGTGCGCGAGTTTTAAGATGTGTTTCCTGATGATCTTCCTGGTCTTCCACCTGATAGAGATGTTGAGTTTGTGATAGATTTGGAGCCGAGCACGCGTCCTATTGCGAAGGTTCCGTACTAGATGGCCCCGCGAGAGCTGGAGGAGTTGCGTAACTAGCTGGATGAGTTGTTAGAGAAGGGTTTTATAAGGCTGAGTTCGTCACCTTGGGGTTCTCCTGTTCTGTTTGTTAAGAAGAAAGATGGATCGATGAGGCTTTGCATCGACTATAGAGAGCTGAATAAGGTTACTATTAAGAACAGGTATCCCCTGCTCAGGATAGACGATTTGTTCGATCAGTTGCGCAGTTGAGCGGTGTTTTTGAAGATTGATCTTCGTTCCGGCTACCATCAGCTCAGGATCCGTGAGTCAGACATTCCACGGACTGCTTTTTGATCGAGGCATAGACATTTTGAATTTCTGGTAATGTCGTTTGGTTTGACCAATGCGCCCTAAGCCTTTATGGATATGATGAACCGTGTGTTCAAGGATTTTTTGGACAAATTCATAGTCGTGTTTATAGAAGACATTCTAGTATATTCCCGCAATGCTGAGGAACATGACTAGCATCTGCGACTAGTTTTATCTGCTTTGAGGGACCATAAGTTGTTCGCCAAGTTGAGCAAGTGCGAGTTTTGGTTGCCTCAGGTTTCGTTTCTGGGCCATGTGGTTAATAGGAATGGGATTTCAGTCGACCCAGAGAAAATAGCTGATGTTATGGAATGGAGTAGGCCTTGCACACCCAAAGAGATTAGGAGCTTCTTAGGGTTGGCCGACTATTATAGGAGATTTGTGAGGGTTTCTCTACCCTGGCTGCACCTTTGACTAGATTGACTCAGAAGAATGCGACTTTTGTTTGGAGCAAGAAGTGTGAGGACGCCTTCCTAGAGCTCAAGAACCAATTGTGCACTGCTCTCGTTTTGACTCTGCCTACGGAGGGCATGGATTATGATGTTTATATGGACTCATCACATGTTGGGCTTGGTTGCGTGTTGATGCAAGAAGGGAAAGTGATTGCGTATGGGTCCAGACAACTAAAGACGCATGAGAGGAACTACCCTACGCATGATTTAGAGTTTGCAGCTGTGATTTTTGCGCTGAAGTTGTGGAGACATCTTCTTTATGGCGCACAGTGCAGTATTTTTACCGATCATAAGAGTTTAAAGTACATCTTCACCCAGAAGGAATTGAATCTGCGCTAGCGGCGATGGTTGGAGTATATTGCTGACTACGATGTTGAGATCCAGTACCATCCAGGCAAGGCTAATGTGGTGACTGATGCCCTAAGTCGGAAGACGGGGAAGATTTTTAATCTCTCCGCCGAGCTATTAGTGGAAGAATTTCTTTTGCTGGATATTTCTGTTGGGGGCTGCGACTTGCAGAGTAGTTTGGTAGTAGCAGAGCCTACTTGGAATGTGCTTACGAGGTTAAATCAGAAAGATGATCAAGATCTGCTGCATTTATATCTTAGAGCTGAGAAAGGGGAGTTACCAGATTTCTCGATTGATGATGCGGGTACTTTGAAGTACCGTGACAGATTTTGTATCCCCGTCATTATGAATATCCGAGTTATGTTGTGTAGAGAAGCTCATGGTTCTACCGTTGCTTACCATCCAGGATCTACCAAGATGTATCATGAATTAAAGCAAATTGCCTTGTGGAATGGGATGAAGGGAGACATTGCCAAGTTTGTTTTTGAGTGCAATACTTACAAGCATGTTAAGGCTGATTATGGAAGGCCTGGTGGCAAGTTGACTCTGTTGGAGATTCTGACTTGGAAGTGGGAAAGCATTTCGATGGATTTCATCACGGGTTTACCGAGATCTCCTAGAGGGTATGATTCAGTTTGGGTGATTGTGGACAGATTAACAAAATATGCTCACTTCGTACCTTATAAGATCGACTATCCGATGAAGAAAATAGCTGAACTATATTTGAATGAAGTCTTCCGATTGAATGGTGTTCCAGTCAGCATTATTTCAAACCAAGACTCCCGGTTTACATCTCGCTTCTAAAAGAGTTTGCAAGAAGGTTTGGGTACGGATTTGAGATATTCTACCGCATACCACCCGCAGACCAATGGTCAGACATAGCGAGTTAATCAGATAGTGGAGGACATGATCAGATGCTACACTTTAGACCACGGAGGAGCGTGGGATGAGCGTTCGAGGCTTATGGAGTTTGCTTATAATAACAGTTATCAAGAAAGCTTGCAAATGGCTCCTTTCAAAGATTTGTATGGGAGATGCTGCAGAACTCCCCTATTTTCGACTGAGGTTGGTGAGAGATATTTGTTGGGTCCGGATGCGCTTGAAGAAATGGAAGTTGCTGTGAAGCTTATTCGAGAGAAGCTTTGGATAACTCAAGAACGATATGAGAAGAATGCCAACCGGCATAGATCTGATTTGGAGTTTGCTGTGGGGGACTTGGTATTTCTTAAAGTTTCCCCGATGGTTGGAATCAAGAGGTTTGGTAAGAACCGGAAGCTGGACCCAAGGTTTGTGGGACCGTTTAAGATTGTTGAGCGGATTTGTGTGTCAGCTTATAGGTTGGATTTGCCAGCAAACTTTCCTGGTGTGCACGATGTTTTCCACATAAGCCAACTGCGGAAGTGTGTGCTAAGCGATAGGCAAGTTTTTGATTCTGTGCCTCAGTTAGAGCCAAATCTTTCTTATGTGGAGATGTCAGTCCGCATTTTGGATACGCAAGATCGGGTGTTGCGAAGGAAGAGCATTACAATGGTTAACAAGGACGTGGAAAGCGCGACTTGGGAATTGGAGTCGGCTATGAGGGAGGCTCACCCTCATCTGTTTCCCTGAGTTTGCTTGGTATGTAATCTTCTATTTAACTCTTGGTTTTTTTATGTCCCTTCTATGGTAGAAGTGTTGTGCGTAAAGTTTCGGGGCAAAACTTTCTTTTAGGGGAGTGAATGTAACGCCCCCGATTTTTCCTTGATTGTTTAATCTTTGTTTGGCATTACGTTGGTGCATTTTTGGCCTTCTGCCGTTGTTAGAGCATGGTATTAGCTCTTTAGGCTCTCTTAGTGGATTGTGTTGTAGCCTGTTTGTAAGGTTCCCTAGCAAGCCAGAGTCTGTTTTGGTGACTTGGTGGAGCCTCTCCGGGAATGCTTGTGTTTTGTCTTCGGGAAATGTTAGCCCAAGTTTTTTGTTTGTCGGATGACGATTCCGACTTCGCCACTAGATTCGTAGCGCGGGTATTTAGCTACGGTGTGAATTTCGTTAAATACCGATATAGTTGGATTTTCGGGCGTTTTGACGTTTTATTTGATTAATTAATATAGTATTACTTAATCTTTTTTTGCTATATTGGCATAATTTTTATATGCCTTAAAAGTTTAATATATTATATTATATACTTAAGATATAATATATTATATTATATACTTAGTATATTATATCTTAGTTCAGTGGCTGCTTTTAGATTCAGTGGCTGTCTTTTTTAATAATTTAATAGCTTAGTGGCTGAGTATTATATCATATGTATTTGCTATAGTGGCTGGATATATTATATTATAGCTTATTTTAGTATATCCCCTTCATCTTCCCCAAAAAGAAAGGGAGAATAGCTTCCAGCGGAAGGATTCGGGCGACGGAGGTGCTGGAGGTTCTGGCCGCTGATTCGTGCTAGTTAGAGCTCGTTTTTCTCGGGTAAGGGCAGATCTGGACTGCTCTCACCCGGTTCTTCCTCCCTAGGTAAGTATTTCTTGCCCTCGAGTATTCTTAGTAAGCTAGGTTTTTCGGGTTGCTCATTTTTCGCTCTAAAAGCTTCATATTTTCTATTAGGTGGCCGATCTTGCCGCCGGTGCCGAGTGAGAAGTCTTGGCTGCTGTTTCCTGGAGGTAGAGGCAAGTGGTGCCCCTTTTCCCTTGCCAAGCTTGTTCTTATTCGTATTATTTTTTTTCTTGGTTGTTTTATAGTAGCTTTACTTTCCTCTCCTAGAAGCTAGGGCTGCTGCAGGCTTTCTCCCGAGCAAGTTCAATATAAATCTTGCCCATATTTCTGTTTTTTCTCCCTCCTTAGATGTTGTTTTGTGTCCAGGTAATGGCTGGAGGTAGGATTTTAGCTTGCTAGTTTTAGCCCATCTTAATTTGTAGCTGTTGCCGAGTAGAAGGGGTAGGAAGGAGGAAATTAGAATTTTTTTTAGTTAAGTTTTAGTTCTATGGATAACAGGCGTTGAGTGAATTATAGGCGAAGTATAAAAGCATTGAGTATGGTGGACACACTCAACGTCTAGCTGATTTGGTCTGGAGACTAAGTAGAGAAGCGTTGACAACATTGAGTGAGGTGAGATCATTCAACGCCGTCTTCTTTTGTCATTGAGTGAGTTGAGCTCACTCAACGCCGCCTGCCTTTGGCGTTGAGTAAGTTGAGCTCACTCAATGCCGTCTGGCCATAGAATTTTTTCTAAGTCTTTTGGCGTTGAGTGAGTTGAGCTCATTCAACGTTGTCTGTCTTAGGAATTTTTTCCAAGTCTTTTGGCGTTGAGTGAGTTGAGCTCACTCAACGCCGTTTGTGTTTGGCATTGAGTGAGTTGAGCTCACTCAACGCCGTCTTGTCCGGTGATAATTTTCTTCTAAGTCAAAAGCATTGAGTGTGGTGAAGTCACTCAACGCCTTCGGCTGTTAGCGTTGATAGCGTTGAGTGGGCGGAACTCACTCAACGCTGTCATCCAGTTGGTGTTTTTTGGCTAAGTCTTTTGGCGTTGAGTGGAGCTCACTCAACGCGGCGTCGAGTAGACTCGACGCCTTCCCTGCTTAGCTTTTGGCGTTGAGTGGGTGGTACTCACACAACGCGGCGTCGAGTAGACTCAGCGCGGCTCCGAGTAGACTCGACGCCTTCTTTGCTTAGCTTTTGACATTGAGTGAGTGGTACTCACTAACCGCGGCGCCGAGTGGACTCGACGTTTTTTCCTTAGGCTGGTGTTTTTCTCCCGAGTTGGTTAGTGTTGGTTTTATTTCGGTTTGGTGTTGTTTCTCGGCTGGTTTTGAAGGCCGACTCGTGAATTATGGTAGGTGGTTGTGTTTAGTTTCTCTATAAGGGGAGGTTTGGGTAAAGAGTCGTGGTCACAACCAATTTGGCCCCAGTTTGGGCTGGTTGTGTTAGACCCTAGGGCTGCCACTAGTTGTTTTCACCCTGGAGAATTTTGGGATCTGGTTGTTTGAATGTGGACTGTTTTTGGTCACCAACTCAGATCCATGGTTTTACCACTGCTAATGATTCACAAGTTAGGACTGTTAGTTACTTTCCCTTTTAAATTGCTATTTTGGCATATGTTTGCCTTGTTGCTTCTGCAGGTTTTCTTTTTAGCAGGGCATGTTGTTAATTTCTCGCACTTGGTGCGTTTTGATTATTCCTTGGACAGTGCTTCTTTTGCTGTCTTGTTTATTTCCTTCTGCTAAATTTGATAGTATTCTATTACAGGGTTTGGTAATCCCCTACTTTTTATTTGCTTATGACCTAATGCTCTATTTTTATTTGATTGTATTCTTGCTGAGGTGTTCTTTCTTTGAATGTCTCAGGTTCAGAGCAGTAGCCGGTTGAGCGGTTAGTTTTCTTTGGGGGCATGCTGTGATCTCCTGTGTTATTGAGACTCCCCTTCCTCAGTTTGTGAGGTAGTTGTTTTCTTCCTTTCTGTATAGACATGCATACTCACCAGTGGGTTCGTGTTAGGTTGTTGAAGCCCACTGGTGGCTTTCTTGTGATGCTAAGTATGAACTGAAACTGCTATTTTATTTGCCTTATGGGGTTGTTTACTTGCTCTCTGGGAATGAATTATGCAAGGTTGCATGTTAGGTATTTTAAACCCTAAAAGCATTATTATATGTACCTCAGTCACTTCATGTTTATAAAACTAAAGCACTACTTTCCAAAGTAACGTAAAGACTATTGTTTTATACTATACTAAATTTAGAGTTTTGCATATCATGAGCTGTCCTTTGGGGACGTTTACGCTCATGTAGGATGTCAAATAACCTTAACCAAAGTATTTTCCGCTGCATATAATGTTATTTAATTGAGGACTAGATGATTCCCTGTGCCGAGGGATACGACCATCTAATTTTACTAGGTTTTCTTTCATAATAAGTCATGATTCTCTTTAAGCTTTTGAGTCTGGTGTTTTTCCTGAGCGTCTGCAGTTATCCCATATATGACGTGGCATCACGACACGCATTTTATCGTACTCTAATATAATTTTATTATTGAGGAAATGCGGGTCGTGATAACCCTGGAGGAGGAGAATACGTATTTGAAAGCTCAGAAAGCCCTCCTTCGGGACAGCGCTCTATCAATGTCTCGCCGCGAACCCCTCCAGGATCCCCCGCCACACTATTATTTTGATGAAGTCGAGGAGCTTTGCTTAGATACCAATATCAAGACGATGGAGCTCGTTCTAAAGATGATAAAGGAGCTGGGGGTCGTCAAAGAGGACTCTGTGATGGTTACCGCTTGCGATATAGTGCCCCAGCTCTGCGGCAAGCAGAGCGAGGATTCCTCTTCCGGCGAGGAGGACTAAAGAAATGCTGGCGGGATCTGGGGCCCCTCTCCTCTTTTTGCTTCTCTGTAAAATTTTACTTAGTTTCTTTTTGTGATCAAAAACTTGAAAGCTTGTATTCATAACGCTCTATAATGAATAGTTATATTGATCAAGTGTATAAACTCTTGCCTTGTCTGCTCTGTTACTTTATTTTATTTATTGTGTGATGATTCTTAGGTTTGCTCACACTTGCGAGACGGGGACACTCCTAGTCTCGCCGCCTCGCTGGAGAGTTTATTTTGCTCAGAATGCGAGTCGTTACTTCCCCTAGCGCACTTGTGCGCGAGACCGACTTATTTCTCCCTCTTGTCTCGCTTCAAGATACCTCCAGCGTGAGTGGTCTCGAGGGGTTAACCCTCTCCCCTCCCAGGCAGGGCCTTCCTTCCCCCTAATTGCCTACTCTCCATAGGCGAGACCTTCGCCCGGGTGGCCGGCTGGGAGTGCACCCAGTTGCACTGCTCCAACTCTTTCCTCCCCCATTATCATTTTATGAAATTTCCTCATTTGTTGACCAGTGGGGATGCTTCTTTAAGAGATCTAACCTCTTACTCTGCCACTTAGCCTGCCCATGACTCTGCCAGCTTGGTGAGCCTGGTCAACATATCTTCTTAGGGCTTTACGATTCAGCTTGCTACCGAGTGAGCCTATAGTCTTGCCAGCCTTATGAGAGCCTGGTCAGCGAGTCTTCTCGGGGCCTTGCCATTCAACCTGCCACCGAGTGAGCCTACAGTCCTGCCAGCTTGATGAGAGCCTGGTCAGCGGGTATTATCAGGGCCTTTCCTTCCAACCTACCACCGAGTGAGCTTACAGTCCTGCCAGCTTGATGAGAGCCTGGTCAGCGGGTCTTCTAGAGGCCTTGCCTTTCAACCTACCACCGAGTGAGCCTACAGTCCTGCCATCTTGATGAGATCCTAGTCAGCAGGTCTTCTCGGGGCCTTGCCTTTCAACCTGCCATTGAGTGAGCCTACAATCTTTCCAGCTTGATGAGAGCCTGGTCAGCGAGTCTTCTCGGGGCCTTGCCTTTCAACCTGCCACTGAGTGAGCCTACAGTCCTGCCAACTTGATGAGATTCTGGTCAGTGGGTCTTTTCGGGGCCTCTCCTTTCAACCTGCCACCGAATGAGCCTATAGTCCTGTCAGCTTAATGAGAGCCTAGTCAGTGGGTCATCTCAGGGCCTTGTCATTCAACCTGCCACTGAGTGAGCCTACAGTCCTGTCAGCTTGATGAGAGCCTGGTCAGCGGGTCTTCTTGGGGCCTTGCCTTCCAACCTTCCACCGAGTGAGCCTACAGTCCTGGCAGCTTGATGAGAGCCTAAAAAGCGGGTATTCTTGGGGCCTTGCCTTTCAACCTTCCACCGAGTGAGCTTACAGTCCTGCCAGCTTGATGAGAGCCTTGTCAGCGGGTCTTCTCGGGGCCTGCCTTCCAACCTGCCACCAAACCCTTGGATGAGAAGAAACATCTATCCTTTATGAATTAGTTAGGCATGATGAATGGAGATGAATTAATTTAACTTTCTGTCTGTGGTCGAAGAATTTGCCACAGTTCGTCGACCAGAGATCGACTAACTGAGAAAAGTTCTTGAGATAATTCGTTGACCTAAGTTCGACGAACTCTCTGAGTAAGTCATTTTTGTCGACCAGAGATCGACGATCTGACTTCAGAAAATTTTCGTCAACCTGAGAATGACGAAAAGTTTTTCCTTCTTCAGACTGAGATCAACGAACTCTTTTGTCAAGAAAATATTTCGTCGACCTCAGATCGAAGAATTTTTCTTTTTTCACAGGACGGAGTTTGTCGTTTCATATTCTGAAAAACCTTATATCTAGGTTTTCTTCGAGCTCAATCTTGCGCTTTCTGTTCCCCTTGCACTTGATCTCTCTATTTTTCTATTGTAGGTGATCATGGCGATTCCAGCAAGTGTTGTTACGGCAATGAAGTTTGACATGAGTTTTGATATAGATTTCGAGTCATTCCAACACTCCGATCAGATTTTTCTTGACATTCTGAAATTTTTTGAAGATCTACAGTTGAAGACTCTGATGACCACCAGAATAAAGATTGCGGCGACAGAAATTTGAGAATGGGTTTTCAATTTATCGTCTCCAGATGTTGATACATTGGTAGGAACAATATCGGGTAACGCCGTCTCTCTTACCCTCGTTGTTCTATCTGAATTTTTTGGATTACTGAATGGAGAAGAAGAGTTAGAGATCGACAATGCTGAATATGTTGAAATGTTGATTAACATGGGATATTCTGGAGAAAACCCCTATAAACTGCTGAAGAAACATTAATTTGCTAACTACAAGTTTCTAGCAAATGTTGTAGGCAAAGTACTGCTGGGCAAGCACACAGCCCATGATTACATCACTAGGCATCAATTCCTTGTGATATGTGTTGTTGTGAACAAGAAGCCCGTGAACTGGGCTAAAATCATGTTTGAGATGATTAAGAAGAAAAATACCAAGAAAGAGGTGTGTTTTAGACGAATTCTTAGAATCTTCCTTCAGGCCAAGGCTGCTGAATCCCTGGTCTCCCCGACCATATTCATTAATGCATCCAAGTGGCTTACTTGAGCCTTATTTGGAAGGTGGGAGAGGAATATCCCCAAGCCATCCAAGGCTTCCTCCTCTTCCTCAAGACCTTCTGAGAGTACTAGGGCTGCTCCAGCCACTCTCCACCCTGCTGAAGATGTTTCCACTCCACCTCCAGCTTCCCCAGTCCATCTTTCTTCACCAGTTCATACTCTAGTCCATTATCCTTCACCACATCAATCCCCTGAACATCAACCATTACTGTTGGGTATTGTATCCACAATGTACCTGATTTGAAGAAGCCCCTGAACAAGCTAAGGTAAATAGACAGTGTGTTTGATGAAATCTTTTAAGTTGTACTTGCAGTTATTCCATGCTAAGTACACACCAATGTTAGGGTGCAGTGGGTCAATATACACGGGTCTGCGCGACGTAATCTCTCGTTGAGCAGATCAGTGTGTTGGCCTACGTGTACTCTCTCTATTGGGGTGTACTTAATTTCAAGTACAGGGCTATGATAAAGCAAGAGCAGACAAGGAGCAAGGATGGGCCAAAGACCAGCTCACGGGTTGAAAGACGAGAATCATCTAAGTGTAAATAGTCGAGAATCACTAAGTGCTTCTCGCTGATTCGTCGAGAATCACTAGGGATTCTCGACGAGTCGTCGAGAATCACTAGATGATTCTCGCCAGGTTGGGTCGTCTGTCTCGCCGCAGTTAGAAAATTCTCTAAGGCAGAATCGTCGAGAATCACTAAGTGATTCTCGCCGATTCGTCGAGAATGACTTTGCATTCTCGACGATTCGGCGAGAATCAAATGTGATTCCCTCCGATTCTCCCCGGCCTCTATAACCTGTGCTGCCAGAATTCGCCAAGTAGAATTCGGCGAGAATCGTAAGTGATTCTCGCCGATTCGTCGAGAATCACCTACGATTCTCGCCGATTTTGCCTTGGGCTATTTTTCCGAAATCCTGGACCGGTCCATGTTACCTGCAGCTATTTGAACCGGACTTTGGTCTTTGCTTTGGTGGGGCCCAAAACGGTCATCTCCATGACCTATTGTATAAATATACAGGTATTTGTGTACAGTGTTCTCACGGAAAATAGAATACGAAAGCCTAGCCGCCGACTAACCCTAAATTCGCGAATCTGCTCCGCCTCCGTCGCCACCGCTCGTGCAGTGGTCTCCGTAGCCGATCTCGATTTCCTCCAGATCCACGGTGACAGAAGCCAAGTCTTGCACAGCGTCTCACGCGTCTAACCAGAGATCTTTTGTCTCTTGATTTGAGATAGGGAAATCCATCCCCGTCCGAATCGATCGAGACGATCGATCCTAGTGTGACCGTTGGAAGACCTTGCCGATTTTGCTAAGAAGATTGAATCTCCAGTGCATCGCTGCTATTTTCAGTTGCCACCGCCAACACCGAGAGCCTTGCCGCCGCCCTTTGCCGCCGCCGGTCTCGGGGAGATTCTCTCCAAGAAAGATCAAGGGTTGTGGACTTTTCGTTACCTACAAGAACAAGTAGTCTAACGAAAAGGGACGCCAAGATCTTCAAGTTGTTTGTATTTCTTATACACTCCAATTTCTTTTTCATTGTAAAGGAACATTTGGTTCCTAGTTGTAGGGTTGGGTACAACCCGTGTTGTGGGAGTGTTGACTCCTACGTGTGGAAGGGTTCCTTCTGATAGTGCAAGGATTGGATTTCAATCCTGTTGGTGAAGTGACTGAGTCGTCCCTGGATTGGGAGATAAGTCGAAGGGGGAAAGTGGACGTACCCAAATCGGGGAACCACTATAAATTGCCTGTGTTATTTTCTGTGCTGTGTGGTTTGTTTTGATTCTGCAGGTACACTTTTAATTCCGCAAATACGCTGCAAGTCACCTATCCCCCCCCATAGGTGAAGGTAGTTGACACTAGGTGGACTTTCAAGTGGTATCAGAGGGAGGTTACTCATCAAAAAGGTTCACACCTTGAGTAGAATCCTGCCACCAGTGTCAAGAAGAAGACCGATGTCTTCCATGGACGGACTCAAGCACTCCGGCAAAATCCCAGTATGCACCAGACTGAAGTTTCCTATCTGGAAGGAAAGAATCAGATTCTACATGGAAGCAGTCGACCCCCTGCTCTTCATGATAGTGGAGGAGGGACCTTACATTCCCACTAAGGCCTCCACCATTGATCCTACCAAGAAAGTGCCCAAGTAACTTTCGGAAATGGACAAGGACGAAATGGTGCTGTTCGGACTCGACAAGAAAGCTCAGAACATCCTGGTAAGCGCAGTTGACGACTCTATGATGCAGAACTTCTGTAACTGCAGGACAGCCAAGGATCTCTGGAGCTGTCTGATTGTCCTAATGGAGGGCACATATGAAGTGAGGGACGATCGGAGATCCCTCCTCAATCAGAAATATGAGGCCTTCAGGCAAGGTCCAAAGGAGGAGATCGGAGTTACCTTCGAAAACTTCCTCACGATCGTCAATGCACTCAAGGGATATGGAAGAGTATTCACTGACGGTGAACTCAATGATAAGTTCCTTAGGTACCTCACTAAGGAATGGGACACAAAGATCTGCGCCATCTGCGAGTTTGGCAGACTTGCGAAAACCGACTCTCAGATTCTGTTTGGGAAGCTCATGTTCTATGAGCTTCAGTTGAACACAAGGAAGGCTGAAGAGGAAGCAGAGAAAGCCGCGGCCAAGGAAAAGATGGTGGCCCTGAAAGCCATTCATTCCAGAAAGGGCAAGGGTGCTGCCTCTTCCCGTGCATGGAAGAAGGATGAAGAGGAAGACTCTGAGCCAAGCTCCTCCGGCTCAGAATTGTCTTAGGAAGACTTATCCCTTATCATAAGGGAATTCAAGAAGTTCCTCAAGCTGAGGAATCAGAGAAAGAGAAACGGCTCCTCTTCAAGGGATCAGAAGAAGAACTATTCTTCTGACAGGTATGTTTCCAAACCGAACAAACATCGCTCATCTGACATTATTTGCTTTGGTTGCAACATGTCAGGACACGTCGTGGCCGACTGCCATCAAGGCAAGAGGGAAAAGGGAAAGGGAGAGGAGCACAGGTCCTCAAGAGACAAGAAGAAGGAGAGGAGTTACATCGCGAAGAAGCCAAAGACGCTGAGTGAATCTGACACATCAGACACCAGCGATGACGAGGAAGCCTACTTTGGGCTAATTGGTCGCTGTGACTCGGAAGGAGATTGCCCCCCATTTACTGGGAAGGTAAAAGCTCACACCCCTCTCTCCGACTCTGAATCTGATCCTGAGTCTCAGGATGATGACCCTGAGGATAACCCTTCTGCCCGTGAAGCTGAGCTCCTCGATAAGTATGAGCTTCTGCTCAATACTTTCGTGGAATGTCGAAAGAGACTGAAGGCTGAGAAAAAGGAAGTTAAATTCCTTAAAGGTGAGAGTGTATCCCTGAGGGAAGAGATCACCAGTTTGATCTCCCTCCGACAGGAGCACTTGGACCTGACTTCAAAGCATTCAGAGTCTCTTAAGCTCCTTGATCTTAAGCAGGAGGAAGTCGACAAGTTGGAAGAACTACTTGCGGCAGAAAGGAAGATCGTCAAGAGCTTCTCTATGCCAAAAACTGTTCTTCCATTAGTTGATACCTTCTCTGCTCAGGCCAAAGGAGCTGGCTTGGGGCATGTAGGGGTATCTAGCTCCTCATCCAGGAGAAACAGGATCAAGAGGAAGAATAAGGCTGCCAAGAAAGCCTCTGCTGCTGAGAAAGGAAAGGCCCCACTCAGCCCTGTTGAGTTCAGAAAGCCTAGCTTTTCCTGTAACCAACATGACTTTGAGTCAACATATGGCCATCACTTCAGGCCCTCGGTTGCAAAGCCGAAGAGCCGGTATGATGGGTGGACCTTTCCCCGTAACTTCAGTGAGAGTGTCTTCAAGGCACCTTATGAGGAAATCCACTTGGGAAATTATGGTCAATTCTCTAGCGGCCATAATAGGAAGCAGGCACCTAAGGCCAAGCCTGTTACACTGAAAAGCCAAGAGGTGAAGAAGTCATGTGACTGTGGTCATCATGATGCCTCCACCTCCAGGTCTTCGGCCCTGGCTGAACCCCACATTTCAAGGGTGAAGCAGGCGCCCAAGAGGAGGTATAATAGGTTTGACTGCTGGTGTTGTGGCAAAATTGGTCACTTTGCCATGGATTGTTGGTTTAATCCGAGGAATATCGAGACTCCTCATGTTGGCAATGCGAGGCCTACCTCTCATAGGGCTAACCAACCGAGGGGGAGTATGCTAACAAAAAATCTAGGACCCAAGTACGATTGGGTTCCTAAGGCAAATTAATTTTGTTTTGCAGGAATGTCCAAAGGCCAACAAAACTCCTATTTGGTATTTGGACAGTGGATGCTCCCGTCACATGACCGGGATAAGAAGCCTGCTGCGGGAGTACTCTCCAGTCGAGAATGGAACCAAAGTCATATTTGGGGGATCTGATCGGGGAGTCACCAGAGGTTACGGTACGATTTCCAACGGTATACTCTCTATCACTAACGTAGCTTATGTTGAAGGGTAAAATCATAACCTGATCAGCGTAAGCCAGTTATGTGATAAAGGGTATGACGTTAAGTTCTGCAAGGATAAATGCCTGATAATATCATGTGATTCTTCGGAGACTGTATTAACTAGCATTAGGAGCAGAAATATTTTCTGTTTAGATTTTCTTAGTTTAGATTCTTCTACCCCAGTATGCCTCGTTGTAAAAGGCAGGGCATCTCTTTGTGAACAATGGCACAAGAGATTGGCACACATTAATTACAAGACAATTAATATGCTGTTTTCCAAAGACTTAGTAAGGGATGCTCCCATTATTAAGTGCATTAAAGATAGTCCATGTCCTGCATGTCAGATGGGCAAGCAGACTCGGGCTACCTTTAAGGGCATCCCAGACAAAGACTCCTCCAAATGTCTTTATCTTCTGCATATGGACCTGTTTGGTCCAATGCAAGTTCATAGCTTAGGAGGGAAGTCATATACGCTAGTGATTGTAGATGATCACTCTCGATTTACGTGGGTGTTCTTTTTAAAGCGCAAGTCTGATACGTTTGACATCTTCACCAGTTTTATCAAGCAGATACAGAACGAACTTAACTGCTTAGTGGTCAAAATCAGAAGTGACCACGGAACAGAGTTTGAGTCTGGGGCTATGACAGAGTTCTGTGAAGAACTTGGTATCTTTCATGAGTTCTCCTCCCCTCGCACTCCTCAACAAAATGGAGTGGCGGAGAGGAGGAATAGAACACTCATTGAGGCGTACACGACAATGTTGAATGACGCTTCTCTCCCAGAATACTTCTGGGCCGAGGCTGTCAATACAGCTTGTCATGTACAAAACCGGGCGTTGATCAATAAGAACCATCGTAAGACTCCTTATGAGCTACTGAAAGGCAAGAAACCAACCATGTCCTATCTGAGGATCTTCGGCTGCAAATGTTATGTACTGAATAATGGGAAGTACCCTCGTACTAAGTTTGGTGAAAAATGCTTCTAAGGCATATTCATGGGGTATAGTAGCCATAGCCGGGCTTATAGAGTTTTCAACAAGAAAACCCTAGTGGTAGAGGAATCAATAAATGTTGTATTTGATGAAAGAAGTTTGCTTAATTGCAAGACTTCTAGTTGTCTTCCTGAAGATGCATGTGCTAGACTCGAAAAGTTACAACTGGATGATCCCGAGAAAGATGCAACTCTAAAATACGTCAAGGTCTCCACATCAATGCCGATCGGAGAAGTTGAAGATCAAAATTGTGCAAATCCTTTAGAAGGAGATGCCCAAGAAGTAGTCGAAGCTCCTGACGCCAGACTTCTTGAGCTCAGACACGTGAGGGATCATCCTAGAGATCAGATCATCGGAGATCCTCGTGACGGCGTCAGAACTCGAAGAGGTACCATTAACGAGATCTTGCATCTTAGCTTCCTGTCACAGGTTGAGCCAAAGAAGTTCGACGAGGCGAACAAAGATGCTGCATGGATTTTGTCCATGCAAGATGAATTACATCAATTCGAACGATGCAATGTTTGGACGCTAGTTCCCAGACCACAAAAGCAGAATGTGATTGGCACCAAGTGGATCTTCAGAAACAAACTGGATGAACATGGTGTCATCATAAAGAACAAGGCCAGGCTAGTGGCTCAAGGTTACCGACAAGAGGAGGGGATTGACTTCGACCAGACCTTTGCACCAGTGGCAAGGCTCGAGGCCATCAGATTGTTCCTGGCGTATGCTTCGCACAAAGGATTCACTGTCTATCAAATGGACGTGAAATCAGACTTCTTGAACGGAGACCTGAAAGAGGAAGTATACGTCGCTCAACCCCTAGGTTTTGTCAATCCTACTTATCCTAATCATGTATATTTTCTTAATAAAGCTCTATATGGTTTAAAGCAAGCTCCTCGAGCTTGGTATGAGACCTTGTCTAGTTTTCTTCTTGAGAACAAGTTCTCTAGAGGAAAAATAGATAAGACATTATTTCTTAGGGAAGTCAAAGGCAAGATCTTGCTGGTGCAAATCTATGTCGATGACATTATATTCGGCTCAACAGACAACAATCTTTGCAAAAAGTTCTCTAAACTTATGCAAGGAAAGTTTAAAATGAGCAGTATGGGAAAGCTAAAGTATTTCTTGCGACTTCAAGTGAAACAGTCTGAGGATAGAATCTTCATCTCTCAGATAAAGTTCACAAATGACCTCCTCAAGAAATTCGGAATGGAGAATGCAACCTCTATGAGGACTCCAATGGGATCCACTATGTCTCTGGATAAGGATGAGAAAGGTAAACCTTTCGATGAAACCAAATACAGAAGCATCATTGGATCCCTGCTCTACCTTATTGTCAGTAGACCGGATATCATGTTCTCCACATGTGTCTGTGCCAGATATCAGGTGAACACTAAGGAATCTCACTATGTCGCTGCAAAGCGAATTTTAAGATACCTTAAAGGTACCCCCAATCTTGGCTTGTGGTACCCGAGAAACAATGATGTCGAGCTAATAGGTTTTTCAGATGCTGATTTTGCAGGGAGTAGGGATGACAGGAAAAGCACTTCCGGGACGTGTCAATTCCTGGGAAGAAGGCTTGTTTCATGGAATAGCAAAAAGCAGAATTGTGTAGCAACCTCCACTGCAGAGTCTGAGTACATCTCGGCTGGCAGCTGTTGCGCACAACTCCTATGGATAAGAAACCAGTTAGCCGACTATGACCTCCAGTTCAAGGAAGTACCAATGTACTGCGACTCCTCAAGTGCAATTGCTATTGCCAACAATCCGGTATCGCACAGCAGAACGAAGCATATTAAAGTGCGCTACCACTTCATTCGGGAGCACGTGGAGAACAAGGACATCTCTCTCTGCTATGTCCCCACGGATAAGCAGATTGCAGATATTTTCACAAAACCCTTAGACGAGGCCAAGTTCAGTCTCTTCAAAACTGAATTGGGGATGCTCAACTATGAGGAATGAAGACTCCAGAAGCTCCTGGCTCGTGTATCTAGGGGGAGCATCTGCCAGGAACTCAAGTGTAAGCATAGGTGCAAGAACTGAGGGGGAGCATGGTGTCAAATGCACCAGACCCAGATTTGCAGAAGCCGAAAAGGGGGAGATTACCCTCTCGGCTAAGGCTAAGGTGGCTCCAAGTTTGCTCTCAAGTAATTGGTAATGAATATCTCTATCAACTCAATTTTAAGTTTATGATTTTCATTCCTATATGCTCTATTCACCTTAGCTTGTAGGGTTTAGGCTTCTTCAAATAGGGGGAGATTGATGGGTATTGTATCCACAATGTACCTGATTTGAAGAAGTCCCTGAACAAGCTAAGGTAAATAGACAGTGTGTTTGATGAAATCTTTTAAGTTGTGCTTGCAGTTATTCCACGCTAAGTACACACCAATGTTAGGGTGCAGTGGGTCAATATACACGGGTCTGCGCGACGTAATCCCTCATTGAGCAGATCAGTGTGTTGGCCTACGTGTACTCTCTCTATTGGGGTGTACTTAATTTCAAGTACAGGGCTATGATAAAGTAAGAGCAGACAAGGAGCAAGGATGGGCCAAAGACCAGCTCACGGGTTGAAAGACGAGAATCGTCTAAGTGTAAATAGTCGAGAATCACTAAGTGATTCTCGCTGATTTGTCGAGAATCACTAGGGATTCTCGACGAGTCGTCGAGAATCACTAGATGATTCTCGCCAGGTTGGGCCGGCTGTCTCGCCGCAGTCAGAAAATTCTCTAAGGCAGAATCGTCGAGAATCACTAAGTGATTCTCGCCGATTCGTCGAGAATGACTTTGCATTCTCGACGATTCGGCGAGAATCAAATGTGATTCCCGCCGATTCTCCCCGGCCTCTATAACCTGTGCTGCCAAAATTCGCCAAGTAGAATTCGGCGAGAATCGTAAGTGATTCTCGCCGATTCGTCGAGAATCACCTACGATTCTCGCCGATTTTGCCTTGAGCTATTTTTCTGAAATCCTGGACCGGTCCATGTTACCTGCAGCTATTTGAACCGGACTTTGGTCTTTGCTTTGGTGGGGCCCACAACGGTCATCTCCATGACCTATTGTATAAATACACAAATATTTGTGTATAGTGTTCTCACGGAAAATAGAATACGAAAGCCGAGCAGCCGACTAACCCTAAATTCGCGAATCTTCTCCGCCTCCGTCGCCGCCGCTCGTGCAGTGGTCTCCGTAGCTGATCTCGATTTCCTCCAGATCCACGGTGACAGAAGCCAAGTCTTGCACAGCGTCTCACGCGTCTAACCAGAGATCTTTTGTCTCTTGATTTGAGATAGGGAAATCCATCCCCGTCCGAATCGATCGAGACGATCGATCCTAGTGTAACCGTTGGAAGACCTTGCCGACTTCGCTAAGAAGATTGAATCTCCAGTGCATCGCTGCTGTTTTTAGTTGCCGCCGCCAACACCGAGAGCCTTACCGCCGCCGGTCTCGGGGAGATTCTCTCCAAGAAAGATCAAGGGTTGTGGACTTTTCGTTACCTACAAGAACAAGTAGTCTAACGAAAAGGGACGCCTAGATCTTCAAGTTGTTTGTATTTCTTATACACTCCAATTTCATTTTCATTATAAAGGAACATTTGGTTCCTACTTGTAGGGTTGGGTGCAACCCGTGTTGTGGGAGTGTTGACTCCTACGTGTGGAAGGGTTCCTTCCGATAGTGCAAGGATTGGATTTCAATCCTGTTGGTGAAGTGACCGAGTCGTCCCTGGATTGGGAGATAGGTCGAAGGGGGAAGGTGGACGTACCCAAATCGGGGAACCACTATAAATTTCCTGTGTTATTTTCTGTGCTGTGTGGTTTGTTTTGATTCTGCAGGTACACTTTTGATTCCGCAAATACGCTGCAAGTCACCTATCCCCCCCCATAGGTGAAGGTAGTTGACACTAGGTGGACTTTCAATTACCAATTCAATCTCCAGTGCATTCTACTACACAAGAGAATGTCACTCCTCCTCTGTCTCCTCTTCCTCTACATCTTACTGATATCCCCCTTCACAACATATCTTCCATACCAATATTTGATCTATTGTCATTACCCATCCATTCGCCATCATCTACAGATGAGCCAATGCCAGATTCTTCACCCTTTCATCCATCATCATCCTCCATTAACCCATCTGTATCCGCTCAAACCCCTCCTGAGTTAATGGACATAGATTCCCCCTCCATTTCCTCTTTTCTATAAACCATCACTCCTCTTCTAAAACAACTCATAGCAGATGCTATTTCACCTCTTGCTGCCTCCATTTCATCTCTTGCTGCCCTATTTTCTACCTCCTCTTTCCCTTCTTCTTCTTCAACAAGGGGCATGGTTCCAGTACTTACTGAAACCAGACAGGGGGAGATACTCAATGAAGAAGCAGCTCCAGCAGCAGCAGAAGCAGCAACAGAAACAGTTTTGCAGATAGCTGTGTTAACAGATGTACATATGACTTCAGAGGCTGAAATCTTTGATGTAGATATGCTGATTGCAGATATTGTGACTGATGGTGATTGTTATATCAATCCCTCAGTAGACATTTTGATTTATTACATTATTTCAGTACAATTTATCTGAATTCTTTTCTTCCAGCAGTTAAGCCACCTTTGGATATTGTATGCTACACTCCTTCTATAAGTCCCGAAGTTGTTAGTCAACTGAAGACAAGTTTTGTTGTTAACATGGTTGTGGAACCTGTAGGCCCAACCTATGTAATGGATGATAGTCAAATCCCTAACTTAGATGATCTGATTGCTCTAGATGTTTCTCAAGAGCTTGCATTGATTTAGAATGATTCTGAGTTGAATGAATTTATATTGACTGATAAAGATATAGAAGATTCTCCGATGATCACAGAGAATGTTGCTCCACCTGCAGTTGCTCTACCTCAAGCTCTTCCTCGGGCTGAAAGACGGATTTCAAAGGAAACTTTAAAAGAGATAGATGCATTATATGATAACCCTCAAAGTTCTTCTGATGAGGACATAGATAATGATTCTGATGGATCTGATGATCCTCAGTCTAAGAAGAAAGTTACACAGAAGAGAAAAATTGTTCCAAAGGCTGCTCCAAAGCCTAATCCTACCAATGACACTCCTTACTATATCTTGCAAAAGATAACTCCATACACAGGGATGCCTACGTGGATGTGGCTATCCAAGAATGAGCAAAAAGATAGGAAGAAGAGAAGGAGGTACAGGTCTCCTCCTAAGCAATTTAGGAAAGACCCTCCTCCTCCTCATCCATCTTCAGGTGCCTCTGGCAATGTTTCTCAAAGATCTGCTCTAATGACCAAAACTTATCAAAGACATTCCAGGCATTGCAGTCAGCAGAGATCTTCTCAAAGCCATCCTCCTCTAACTTCAATCAAGAGAGCTCCTACAGACTTTATTGCTGAATCAAAGCAGGATTCAAGTCCAAAAAGGCCAGAGTCTCCTCTTATTCCCTTTGTAGATCCAGAACAGGAGACTTAGCCAGAATGGTAAGATTTTATAAGCTGATAGGGCTCTCACAAATTAATAAAGCAAAAGCTGAAGGAAAGGATCCTTCATAATTTTCAACCATGTCTTCATTAAGAAAAGAAGAACTCAAAAGATATGCAAAGGTAAATAAATTCTTTAATGTTGATGATTATATGAAACTGCATCTAGAAGCTGTAGTGCCCAGAGCAACTTCTCTCAACATCATTGGTGCATCTGACATGACAATGTCAAAGAAACAGGCTGTTGATCCTAACAGAGATATCATCTTCAGACAGCCTGCTGAGAAGTTAGAGAAAGCAAATCCTAAGCAGAAACAGTGATTTTGTTTTTGTTCTTATTTTTGAACTCTATACTATTTAATCATAAAGCACATCTTATAAATATCTGCTGAATGTTTTATTTCTGTCAGATATATGTTTTTATGCTTTATGATTATTTCTTTTTTTGTTTTAGTGACCTCACCCAAATAGGGGGAGATTGTTGGATCCCTAGTTGGATTTGGGCTAGGTTCACTAAATTAGGTTGAGTCTGACCCACCTTGTATAGCCAGCGTCAATTCTTTGAGTCCTAGAGTTTAGGCTAAGTCTTTAGGTTCTACCTTCATGGACCAGCCAGCAGAGGACCTTAGAAGACTCAGACTTAGAAGATTCAGAGAACAAAATGTTTAGTTCGAAATTCTTCGATCTCAGCTCGACGATCGTCGATCTCAGATCGACAAACTCAGAGTTATTTCTCTGAGCTGAGCTCAACGATATTCAAGCTCAGGTAGACGATCAGTTTTATTTAGAGAGATTCTCAGCTCGACAAACTCAGAGTGCAAATTTTACAAGTCATTCTCAGTACGCAGTTCGCAGAGCTCAGGTCGATGAACAGGAATTCTTAGGTCGACAATCTTGGAGCTCAGGTCGACGAATTCTGTTCAGAGGTCGATGATTTCTATCCCGCTCCAGAATTAGAAGTTTTCTTACTTCTGTCCTCTACTTTCTATATTAATTAGCAGTAATATTCTTGAGTATTTAATGCTAATATTCCCCTGAATATAGCCGTTATTGGAAGCATTAATTATGGTCTTCATCAGAATAATTACTTGCTTATTTTATTTGGGACAGTTTGGAAAGCTCATTTAAGTCTATATTCCAGCCATTTGTATTCTCCTGATCAGCCAACAATTAATGCCAGCAATTCAAATTCAAAAGAGAATTTATTGACTGAGAATATAAAAAGAGATTTTCTCTTTTCAGTCGACAATCATATAGAGCCAGAAATCTTAACAAAGAGATACTGCACACAAGAAAATACAGAGATAGAGATTGAACCTTCAGAACTCTCTCACAGTGCAATCTACTTTCATCCTTGTCAATCCTAAAATCTGAAGAAGAACATTCATCACAAATCAAGAGTCTTCTTCATATTCAGAGCCTAGAATCTTTAGAGACATTCTTTCAATATCTATCTACTGGATTCCTGGTTATTTATAAGACAAGGCTGAAGACCTACACCCTGAAGCAAAGCCCAGTCTTCCTGAACCATTCAACATCTCAGGGGGAGCTTTATCAACATCAAAGATCCACTAGTCTTCTCTGTTGATAAGAGAAAGAGAAGACACCATCACCTCCTCTCACCTCCTATAAAAGGGTTTTAACTCCCTTCAAAAGTTAACCACTTAGTTGGCAAGTCTCCTGATCAAAAGACATGGGTTGGTTTTTGGGCACCTGATCAAAAGCCTAAAGGGTTGCAATATCTCCCTGCAAATAGATATTATGGTGGCAGCCACCTGATCAAAAACTTGATAGTGGATTCCTACTAGGGTGGTAGAAGAGTGGATGTACCCAGTTGGGGAACCACTATAAAATTCTTGTTTTATCTGGTTGTGCTCATTTTTTGTTTTGTTCTTGTTGTGGTTGTGATAGATAGAATAGCTTAGCCTGCTTTTCTTTTCATTATATATTATTGGTATCACCTACTTTCACTCCGATATAAAAGTTAAAAACAACCAAAATTTTAATACTCTATTCACCCCCCCCCCTCTAGAGTAAGTCAGATCTAACCCCTCCTTTCACTGCTCAATCCAGCCAATTTGCCGGCAAGACGTTGGACCTCTTTAGCACTCATCGAAGATTCCAATTCCAAGATGTCCTTCACTTTATTCGGGTTAGGCTCCACTCCTGAGGGAGTGAGGAGATGTCCTAAGAATTTTCCCCGGTTGGCCCCGAATACACACTTCAGAGGGTTAAGCCTCATCTTATATTTTCTTATGGTCCCAAAGGTTTCTTCTAGGTCCCGGACATGGGATCCAAGGTCCCAACTCTTGATCATCAAATCATCCATATAAACCTCGATGTTTCGCCCCTTCTATTCCCGGAATATCCGATCCATCATTCTTTGATAAGTCACCCCCGCGTTCTTCAACCCGAAGGGCATCATATTGTAGCTGAAGCACCAATCCTCCGTGACAAAGGTGACATCCCTGACGTCTAGGGGGTGCATGCATATTTGATGGTACCTTGAAAAGGCATATAGAAAACTCATTAGTGAAAAATCGATGGCTGAATCAACCAGCGCGTCGATTCGAGGCAGAGGATAACAATCCTTAGGGCATGCTTTTTTCAAAAGGGAAAAATCCACACACATTCTCAATTTTCCTTCCCCTTTTTTCACCATTACAACATTACTCACCCACCCTGGGTACTTGCTTGCGGATATGAACCCCTCCTTGAGCAGCTTATCCACCTCCTCCCTGATGGGCCCGACCATCTTGGAAGCGATGACTCTCTTCTTCTGCTGAATTGGAGAGCCTTGGGGTCGAGGTTGAGACGGTGGCATGCCATGTCTTTGTCGACCCCGGGCATGTCAGCTGTGCTCCAGGCGAAGATGTCGACGTTCTCCTGCACACATTTCCTTATATCCTCCTGTTCCCTGGGGCTTAGCTCTCCACTAACTCTTAACTTTTCCTTCCTTCCCTCCTTAGTGAGGATGTCCATCTCCAGCACCTCGAATACCGTCTTCAGCCTTGAGGGCTCCTCCTCTCCCTCATGATCCCTCAGCTCACGCTCCACAGATTCACGCCCCTCAACGGTCGCAGCCACCTCCCTCAAGAACCTCTCCACCTCTTCATCAGTACCCCCTCATAGCGACGAACCTCCTCTCCCTTCCGGCTGAGCCTCCCTCCTGGATGACTCCCCCACTTCCCTTATCTTTCTTTTCCTTCTCCTTCCCCCTTCCATTCCTCCTGCATCTTCTTACTCCCTCTCTCCGTCCTTCTCTCCTACCGTTTCCTGCTCCACCGCAATGCCACTCTCCATTCCTACAGCTTCCCTCTCCTCTTCTACCTCTCCTCCAACCTCCTGCTCTCCTGCCATTTCTATCTCCACCGCAATGCCTCTCTCCACTCCTACATCTTCCCTCTCCTCTTCTACCTCTCCTCCGACCTCCTACTCTTCTGCCATTTCTGGCTCCCCCGCAATGCCTCTCTCCACTCCTACAACTTCCATTTCCTCTTCGACCTCTCCTCTGACCTCCTGCTCCCATCACTCCATTCTCTTCTCCAGCTCCTCGCCGTCACCTTGCCAAGAGATGGTATTTACCATCATCACGTAGCATTCCCTGGATCCCTTGGGATCTCCTCGCACTATTATTTGAGTCCCTCCAGCATTGAGCTTCAAGCATTGATGGAAGGATGATGGGACGCACATGAAGGAGCTAATCAGAGGATGCCCAAAAATGGCATTATAATTGCTTGGAGTGCCCACTATCACAAAGCGACAATTCTTGAACAGCCCTCCCAGAGTTACCTGAAGTCCCACTCCCCCCTCGACTTCCTTATTTTCTCCTGAAAACCCGAACAATGGTCCATCTACTGCCAACACCCTTCTGGCCTCTACGCTCATCTCATTGAATGCCTTCTTGAAAATGACATTCACCGAGCTCCCATTATCGACCAAGGTCCTTGATATAGTGAAGTTCTCGATGGCGGTCTGAATCACCAACGCATCGCAGAATGGATCTTCGTGGTTCGGCAAGTCCCTCCTGGAGAAAGTGATCTTCTCATCCGGGGGAGGGGCTTGTGGCATCGAGGCAACGCTCCGGCGATATATGGTATGAAGGCTAGCCTTACCGGTAGCCTCAATCCCCACTCCCCCATGGATCACTCAAATACCTCCTCGATCTCCCACATCAGATCGATCCACACACCGGTCCTCCTCCCCGATCCCAGTCATCTCCATCATCTATAACGGTAGCTACTGCTCCCCTACTCCTCTACCCCTCTTCATCTCCAGAAACTCTGAGCAGGTAGCCGTCGCGTGACCTTCCTCCTCGTGGAAGTCATAATACGTCAAGGCTACCTCCCCATCCCGTCTCGCCTCCTAGTGGTTCCTCCTTCTTCCTGCTCTAGCTCCCGCTCTTACCCGCTCTCGTCCTCTTCCTCTCCCTCGGCCAATGGCCATATCTTGTTGAGGCTGGGGTAGGGGTGGTCTAGGACCATGTCCCCATCCCAGTAGGTTGAATCTTCCTAGTCCTCCCTGGTAGTTCCTTACCCCTTGGGGAAAACCTCTCCCGGGCCTTTGAATAGGGCCTCCTGGCTGCCTACAACCCAGCTCCGGGTACTTCGGAGCCCTCGGCTCTTCCCTCCTCCTTCCTTCCTGCTGCCTTGCTCCTCCCGGTTCCCTCAACTCCACCTCTGTCAACCTTACTAACTTCCTAGCAAATGCCGGGTTCGCGACCTTCATCGCTATCTCCTTCGCTTCTTTCTCCATCAATCCCTCAAATGACAACGACGCCTTTCTGGTCAAACTCATCTTGAAGAAGCCCTCCCTCAGCCCAACGGTGAAGGCCATTGGGAGAGCAAATCCTGGTACCTTCTGAATGTCCAGGATTTCTTCCTGGAAGCGGTCCACCTATTGGGCCAAGGACTCATCGGCCTTCTGCTTGATCAGAAAAATAGACTCTGGGTTCCTCTTCCTCTTTTACGAGGTCGAGAAGCGCACCTGGAAGCTCCTACTCAAGTCCTCGAAACCATATATCGACCCTGTCAGGAGTTGATGAAACCAATCCCTAGTTTTGTCCTTCAAGGTGATGGCGAAAAGACGGCACTTGAATGCGTCCGTCATCAGCCTGATAGAGACCGCATCTTCGAACCATTGCAAATGTTGGAGGGGGTCGTCTTTCACCACATAGTAGGTCATCTCTGGCCCACGGAACCCCTACGGGACGGAGGCTTAAAGGATCAACTCGTAAAAAGGGCACTCTCTCGCCTGAGGTCTCGCTACCTCCACTCGCGCGACAACCTCCCCTAGCAAGACGACACTCGCGGGGCTGGCGAACAGCTCCCTGCCCGCTAGGTCTCGCCTGCTTCCTTCCACCACCTTCTCTTTCCCAGGCCCCCCCGACATGTCCTCTCCGACTCTTGCCGAGATGAGCCCTTCTTGAGACGAGAGACCGAACGCCTGAGGCAGGGGGTTCGAGCAATCACCTCGCTGCGAGATCTGCTGCAACATATCCATGGTGCCTCCGATGGACGCAATGAATTCCTCTCTCCAAACGTACCCTCCCAGGTTCTGGGACCTGCCCTCATCTCCTTCTCCAAGATCTCCTGTCGTGAAGTGGTTAAAGATTCTTCTGTGTAGGCTGCGATCCATGCTCGCCGTACATAAATTGTTGTAGCCTGTAAACTGACTTCTCCTAGAGTTCCGATCTAAAGTTACAACTCACACTTACTCTTCCCAAACTCCTCCCTAGATGAGAGTCTCAAAGAAACAGACCGTGGGCTTCAGCTCGGAGGTCCCACCTCTTACTCGGAAGAATTAAAGATTCTTCCCCTCCCTAGCCAGTGTTGAGCTAGGTGTCTTAGTGGAAGAAGAAGAAGGGTCAACAACCTTCTAGCAAGCACCTTACTAGTCTATTTATAGGCCTCTGAGTTTGAATTGCTAATAACCAAACTGAATCAACCTTAAATTACCAAAATACCCTGGGTTGGGTCTACCAACAACCAAACACCACTGTTCTGAGGGGCTATATGCAGACCACCAAGGGCAAAAGTGTAAAATCACCTTGGGTAAAAGGTAAACCACCTTCCAACTGAACCGGCACTCGACCAACAACTGAACCAGTGCCAGGCCCCTCGCCGAACCGTCACTTGGCGAGAGCGACATCTCGCGGGCGAGAGCTCTCCCCCCTAGGCCCCTCTCGCCTAGCAAGCGGCTCTCACCCCATGAGTGGCCCTTTCCCCGGGACCCACTCGCCTAGAGAGTTAGTTCTCGTTTGGGCCCCTGTCTCCTAGCAAACAACCCTCTCCATAAACCCATCTCGCCTTCTCCCCTCTTTTCCTGGAGCCTTATGCTCCCGCGAGCTCGAGGTTGTACAAGGAGTTTCAAAATTTTTCCTTAAAAAGAAAACCTATGTAAATCTGGAATAGTCATCAACATCACAAAGGTGTAGACTTTCCTTCCTAGACTATGAACTGTCATAGGACCAAACAAGTCCATATGCAAGAGATATAAACACCTCACAGAGTCTTTGACTTCAATGCTTTTGAAGGAAGCTTTGGTCTGCTTGCCTTTTTGGCATATAGAGCAAATGCTCTCCTTGTGCATTTTTTGTTAGGACCATTCCTAACTAGCTCTTTATTAAATAGCTTGCCTATGGCCTTATTGTTCTAATGATCTAGCCTCTTATGTCATTTGACACAGTATGAGGTTTTCTCATTTGTAACTAGGCATATGGGAGAGTCTGAATTTAGACAAAGAAAATTTAAACAGTACATATTCTACTCCTAGTGCCTGTTAAGATGACCTCTTGGTCACTTGACTGCTTTATGAGGTACTCATCCTTATGGAATGAAATGTCATAGCCAAGATCATAAAGTTGTCTTATGCTTATAAGCTTGTGTTGCAACACTTCCACATAAGCTACTTTAGTGAAAGTGACTAAGCCATTTGAGATCTTACCATAACCTCTGGTAATCCCTTTGTCAGCTCCATCAAAGATCACCTTTGGTCCATTTTTCACTAGAATAAACTCCCTCAAATTGCTCTTTGTTCCATTCATGTGTCTGTAACATCCACTATCCAAGTACCAGACGGGCCTATTTATGGTGCTTGGACATTCCTGCAAAATAAAGATTTATTTATCCTTAAGAACCCAAATTTTCTTGGGTCCTAGGTGCTTGTTAGTTGGGGCTCCATTGAGACCACTTGAAAATTTCTTAGTTGGGTACATTTTCTGCCCATGAGACACTGTGTGATTGAACCAGTTGTCCAGGGCAAAGTGTCCAATATTTCCACAACACCAACACTCATATCTATTGTATCTCATCTTTGGAGGAATAGTAGGAACTTTATGCTGACATTCCTTAGGATAGGAATCAACAAACTTGATAGTTGCATTTTGACTGGGAGTAAAATGTTTGTTTTGCCTCTCAGTCACAACAGTCCTCCTTGGAGCAAGCACATTAGGAATAGCTTTCCTATTCACATATGAGTTTGGTCCTACTGGTCCAGACTTATGGAATTCTTTTCCCTTAGTCTGAAACATAGGTTATGGCATGACTGGATTCTTTTGTCCTGTCAGTTTTTTGCCTCTCCTTCTCTTAGGTTTAACATCACCAAGTTGACTTCTAGGAGTTCCTGAGAAGGTATCTATAATGGGGAGCACAATCTTAGGTTTTAAAAACAACTGAACTAGTCTTTTCTCATTCTGAAGTTTGAGTTCTAACTCCTGAATGGTTGCTTCTTTTTGTTTTAGCAACATGATTTTATCATCAATGATCTTAGTTAGCTTAGCCAACTTTGCACTTTGAAGACCAATCTTCTGAGTAGCCATCTCATGATGGTACTCAAGACCTCTTAGGGATGAAATCTTGATGGCTTGTTCTTTGAGAAGCTTTTTGCTCTTTACAAGAGCCTTTAGAAGTTTTCCAAACTTTACTGTGAGCTGCTGCAGTTCAGTATCAGAGTTGGACTCATGTTTATCAAAATTTGATCTACATGTGTCTGACTCATCCCCAGTATCATAAATAGAAGTTGTATAATAAATGGAATTGTTAAAGATTACCTGAGTATCCTGACATTCAACAATTTTTGTTTCTGGATTATCAGATAGTGCCATCAAGTTAACCTCCATATCATCTTCAAATTCACCATGGAGTGATGAAGTTGTAGAGTTATTGCCCTTGTATATGGCCTCTCTGATGAATTCCTCTTCACAGGAGAATAATCCAATGTGTGTATGTTCTTCTTCTGATTCAGTTGAAGCAGTATCACTATCAGATAAAGTCTTTGGCTTATTTACCATCATACCCTTTTCTGATTTCTTGTCTTTATAGAACTTCCTTTCCTTGGACTTCCTATTCTCTTTTCTCTTTATTGGACAGTTAGCAATGATATGTTTAGGTCTGTTATAATAATAATAAATAATGTCAGTCTTAACTTGTTTGTTCTGGCTTAAATCATACCTGACCACAGAGTTATTTCTGTGTTTGTCTTTATTTTTGCTGGAACTTGGTCCAGATGATGTCTTCTTGTTCCATTTCTTCCTTCTTCTCATCATCTTCTTGAATTGCCTAGTGAACAATGCCAATTCACCATCTAACAATTCTTCTGATGAAGAACTAGTCCCAGTGCTAACTGTATCTTCTTCCCTTCTTTGTGATGATGGAATTTCTCTTCTAGCCTTCTTTGATGTGTCTTCTTTGAAAGACACAGATCTAGTCTGATTTGAAATTTAGGCAGATTCATCTTCAACTTTTCTAGAATTTAACTGAAGCTCATGTGACAACAGCTTCACATACAAATCCCGGGGTAACATGTTCCTCAGATTACCCATTTCTCTTACATCACAAATCTTTATATCCCATTCTTTGTTTAGGGATCTCAGAAACTTATTATTAAGTTCATAGTTCGAGAATTGTCTGCCATAATTCTGCAAGTCATTGACTATTCTAAAGAACTTTTCATAATAAAGTTCTATAGAATCAGTCTTCCCTTGCCTGAATGCCTCATACTGCTGGTTGAGTAGAGACTTTCTGTGATCTCTAACTTCTTCTCTGCCTTCCATATAGACTATTAGAGTGTCCCACATCTCTTTGGATGTTTTACAGTGTACTAAGTTCTGAAAGGTTGAATTATCTATTGCACTGACAATTATGTTTTGTGTTCTTTTATCTATGGTGGCAAGAACCACCTCATCCTTTGTCATCTCAGACAGATTCTTAGGGGTTTGCACATTTGCATCTAAGACAGATATTTTCATGAGAATATATTGTATAGTGACAAAGATTCTTGGATCTGTTGCCTCCATAAACAATCTCACCCTCTACTTCAAAATAGCAAAATTATCCTTTGTACATTTTAGAATCTTCATAGAACTGAGTTCTCTATGAGATTCTGAATCCATAATATCTGATATCTATTAACCACCCTTAAGATCTTCTTATGACTATTAGGTATTTCTTTGAACAGCCTCCTTCTGATACCACTTGAAAGATAAATCTATGGGTAGTTAATCACCTAGAGGGGGGGGGGTGAATAGGTGTCTTTAAAAATTTTTGTCAGTTTTACTTAATATTTCAGCAGATACTTGAAAATAAATATTCTCAAGAACACACCACAACATTCCACAGAACACAGAGATTTTATAGTGGCTCCCCTATCTAGGGTACATCCACTTTCCCCTTCTTCCTCACTAGAAATGTGATAGATAAGGTTATATCTCCTCTTCTCCAACTCAGATTAATGATCTTACAGGCTCAGTTTTGGTTAAGAAACCTACAACTCAGACCAACAGGTCCTACCTCAGAGATCCACCCAATCTCCTACCTCAGGTCCCTCAATAACCCTACCTCAGCTGTTATAACACATGCATACACCTTAGTGATCCTACACAAATCACCTACCGCAGGTCCCTCAAGAACCCTACCTCAGTCTTTATAAATCAGGCTTACAACTTAGAGAATATATCTCCAACCCACTCAGATCTCAAAGAGATCTTACAGAATTATGAGGAAAATGAGAAAGAAAGTAATCTCAGAAAACAACAACTCTGAGATCTAACTTATTTGAGAATTAAGATTCTTCAATTAATCAACACATAATTGGTTCTTGATAAGCAGACTGGCTGAAATGATTCTTCACTGGATCTGCAATGTTCTTAATGATGATCGGCTTGATTTCCCTGAAGAACTTGTAGAACTGATCCACCTTAATCCTCTGATCAACTTTTTGAAAGGATAAGAAGACTTTCTTGAAGACCCGCGTCTTCCTTTTTCTTGGTGTTTGCCGCGCTTCTCTGATTTAGGAGAAATCAGAATGAGAGAATTGATTGATATGTCTGATTGTTCGATTCTGTGTAGACGACCCCTCTATTTATAGCTTCACTGGTTGTTGGCTTCTGATTGACGACCCCTCTTTTTATAGCCTTCAAGTTACTGTAGCTGACATGACACTTCTGACTTGACACTCAACTGTGTCTACTCTATTCAACTTCAGGATAATAAGTGTTGAGAAGTTCCAAGTGTCTCGACACAATTATACTTGGTGTTCTTAGAAGGTGTCGAGACATCTTAGTAGTCTCGAAACATCTGTACTTGATAGAATTTCCAGTGAAAACTGACGGTGTCGAGATAATTGACTTATCTCGACAAAACTGTCGACTGTGTCGATACAGTTGAATTGTCTCGATACTATAGTCTACCGGGTGTCAAATTCTGCTTTAAATCTTCACTGTATCGAGACATTTGAATTGTCTCGACACTAATGTATGTTGGGTGTCGACATCTTTAAGTCTACACTTCAGTTCTTCATTGTGTCGAGACAGTTGTATTGTCTCGACACTATTATCTTGAGCTTTAAGGTGTCGAGATATCCGAGTCTCGATATTGCTAACTTGATCTTTAAAATGTCAAGATAACTGAATTGTCTCGACACAGCTATCTTGATCTTCAAGGTGTCTAGATAACTGACTTGTCTCGACACTTCTCCTGCAAAGGTGTTGACATAGTTGTGAAGTGTGTTGACACTTTTGTACCTAGTCATTTCTTCTGCACTGCAACTTGATATTTGGTTTTGACTGTCCTGACTTCACTCAGCACTATTAGCTATATGACATTGAGTGAACTAGCTTCACTCAATGCCTGTGGACTTAGTCAATTTTCTTCAGCTACTGCCTTGATATTTGGCATTGAGTGAGCTTACTTCACTCGACGCTTATGGACTTAGGAAATTTCCTGCCTTTCCAGTCAGCTTCTTTGAGTCTATCTGTCAATATAACTTGGACCACCTGTCCAATCAATATGACATAGACTAATCTGCATGCATGAACTGAAACTTACATCAAATACATATTTGTTTATATCATTGAGTTAAAAGGGCTTCTTCAAATCAAGTACATTGTTTCCAATGTACCATACACCATGTTATTAGTGGAGTTGGGCTAGCAGTAGATCCGACCAAGGTGCATGTTGTGAAGGAGTGGTTGCCTTTGAGGTCAGCGGCCGATGTGTGAAGTTTCCTCCGACTTGCTGTGTACTATCACAAGTTCGTTGAATTTTTTTTTAAGATCGCCCTTCCCCTCACCTCTCTGACGAAGAAAGATGTACCTTTTCTATGGGAACCCAAGTGTGAGGTTTCTTTCAAAGAGTTGAAGGACCATCTTACCTCTACGCCAATCCTTGCCCTTCACTCTAGGAAGGAAAGATTTCAGATTTACACTAGTGCATCCTATAAGGGCATGGGGCATTATTGATGCAACATGGGCACGTGATTGTGTATGCATCAAGGTAACTTAATAAGCATGAGGTGAATTACCTAGTGCACGAGTTGGAACTGGGAGCAGTGGTATTCTCTCTAAAGATTTGGAGGCATTATCTGTATGACGTCCACTGCGAGATCTTTTCAGATCATAAGAACTTGAAGTACATCCATACCCAAAAAGATCTAAACTTGAGACAGTGGCGATGGCTGGGGTTTCTGTGTGATTATGAGTTTACATTGAACTACTACCCTGGGAAAGCAAACTCCTTGGTGAATGCTCTAAGCAGGAAGGAACCCGCGTCAAGCCCCGAATCATGCTTGATGGCTATGGAGTTGGATCGAGTGCTCGGGGTGATGGATATTATGATGGTATCTAAGGATCATCCCAAGGCCTATACAGAGTACTTCGCCACAATGAGTATATTTTGTGACATCCGTGATCGTATTCGAGCAGAGCAAGGGAAGGATGCTGCTCTGGCCCCTGAGTTCTAAGTGATTGTGCGAGGATCAGCCAAGGGGTATATGCTAAAGAAAGACCACATTCATTTCCATGGCAAACTTTACATTCCTGCAGGTGGTGGGATTTGGGAAGACATCTTGAGAGAGGTCCATTGCACCAAGTATTCGGTGCATCCTGAGATTACCAAGATGTACACTAACTTGCGGAGGACCATGTTTTGGCCAAGAATAAAGAGAGTGTCACATACTATGTCACACACTGCGAGGTTTGTCATAAGGTGAAGATTGAGTGCAAGAGCCCTGGAGGATTATTGCAGTCATTGTCTATCCCCGAGTGGAAGTTCGAGGACATTTACATAGATTTTGTTCACGACCTTCCCCAATATCGCTCCGGGAATGATTCAATTTGGGTGATAGTAGATAATTTGACAAAGGTTGCTAAGTTCATCTTGATGAGGAAGGAGGCACATGTAATTATTTTTGTATGTATCTTTGTGGAGCAGTTTGTTCGGTACCATGGGGTGCCCAAGACAATAGTTTCAGACCGTAATAGTCGCTTCACTTGTAAGGAATGGAGGGCAGTTCAAGCATATTGGGTCACTCTCCTTACCTTCAACATGACTTTTCATCCTCAGAATGAAGGCTAGTATGAGAGAAATATAAGAACTATGGAGGACTTGCCGCGGTTATGCATTTTGGAAAGGGGAGAGCTGTGGGAGAGACTTCTACCATTGATAGAGTTTTCATATAATAACAGTCATCATGCAAGCATCAGAATGACACCCTATGGGCCACTTTATGGTAGGAGGTGCATAACGCCTTTATCATGGGTCTAGGATGAAGATCCTAAGGCATTGGAGGTGGAGTATATTGATGATACCGATACTATGATTAGGTTGATTCGAGACCGCATGCTAGAGGCTTAGAGCTGGCAGGCAAGGTACTATGATGAGAAACACAGGATGTTGGAATTCTAAGTGGATGTCAAAGTATTCTTAAAGATTAGGTTGATGCATGTGGTGTCACGTATTCGTGGAAGGAAGAAGCTCAGCCCGCGATATATGGGGGCTAATACTGTTTTGGAGAGAATTTTTCCCTTGGCTTATATGCTGGAGCTACCACAAGAACTAGAAAAATTACACGATGTCTTTCATATGTCTTCCCTTCGAAAGACACTGCTTTGACCTGAACAGTTTGTCACCACTACGTCTGGCCCTATGGCTTCTGATAGATCTTTTCGGCTAGAGCCTATGTGGATAGTAGATACTGAGACACGAAGGCTGTGGCGAAAGAGTGTTTCTTTTGTAAAGGTCCTGTGGTCCAACTATGGGAAAAAGTAATACACTTGGGAGCCTATGGAACTTATGCAGCAATGCTACTAAGGATTGTTTCCCCAAGGTAAATTCAAAACTTACTTTACATACCTCATACTTTGATACCCATAGACCTAACCTCAATTTCGGGGACAAAATTATTGATTTATTTATTGGATTTGTAACGTCCCATTTTGAGCTAGACACCTTGTGCATGTTTTGTGTCACCTTGGGTGGCTTAGACCTGGTAGGAAAATTTGGGAGAGAGAGTCCAAGGTCACAGGGGTGCCTGGTAGGTCCAGACAGTCAAGTGAACTCGATGAATCATCGAGTGGACTCGACGATTCGTCGAGTGAACTTGACAAATGGATTGGTCGAGTGGACCCGACGAACCGTCGAGTGTCACTTGACAAAGGGTCATGTATACTCAATGAATTATTGAGCAAACTCGATGAATGTCGAGTAAACTCAATGAATGGGATGGTTGAGTGAACTCGACGAACCGTCAAGTGTCACTCGACGAAGGGTCAAGTAAACTCGATGAATCATTAAGTGAACACGACAAATCATTGAGTGAACTCGACGAGTAGAACAGTCGAGTGAACTCGACGAATCGTCGAGTTGACTTGACGAATCGTCGAGTTGACTTGACGAATCGTCAAGTCGACTTGACGAATCGTCAAGTCGACTTGACGAATCGTCGAGTGATTTCGGCAATTGAACTTGACGTTGAATTCAGGCGCAATGTCTTGTTATTTGTGTCCTAGGAAGAAGTATGGGCCGATCTAGAACAGGAAAGTTTTTAGGGACTCATGTGAGTGGCGTAATAATGGCTCTTGTCACCTCCAGAATCTTATTGTATGTTATAATCAAGTTTGGTCAAATAGGGTGGTGACATATGATATGGGTGGTCATTCCAAAAGAATGGGAAGCTGTCAACCCTATTTCTCTCACCTCAAGACCGTTGACCATGTGTTTATTTCGATCATCCAAGAGCACCGTTTCCTATGAAATCAACCTTTCTCCTTGGAAGAACGAAGCTCAAATTAGGTCGTCAGGAACAGAACGCCACCACATTATGCCGCCGAGGAGAAGAACTCGATCTAAGGCCGCAAACCAGCTGAGCTTCCTATACTCTCCCTTGGTGTTAGATATTTAAATTGAAAGTTAGGAGAGACATCGGGCTCAAGAGAGCTTGATTTTTGTTAGTTAATGGAGTTTTCTAGGAAGAGACCATGCTAGAACTTTCGTTCTAGGGCGTCGATCGCCACAAAATATCTTCGATCATTTCCTCTTTTCATTATGAATATGTCATACTTGATTTCGTGAAGAACAGTGGTCTAATAGGGGAGAAAGGGAGGAGAGAAGTTGAACACATCTTGTGCTTGGCTGGAGGAAGAAGATGAATAAATGGCGTACATATTATCTTTAAGATTTGTTCAGAAACTCTAATTTTTCATTAGATAGAAAATCTGTTTTGTACGTGTGACGGATCTCAAGCCATATTTTAGGAATGATACATTCGGATTCAGGTCCCGGGCTCAGCATAAAAGTTATAGCCCTCGAAAAGACCTTTCCAACAAGTAGTTTTACATTTTTTGGGAAGCTCTGTAGCTCTCTAAAAGTTAGTTCGAAATTACTGTCCTGATATTAATTAACTTGTAAGTGCAGGACAAATTCTATCCAGGTTTGTGGAGCTGTGGTCAAACCCAATTTTATGAATGATAGACTTAGATCTGGACCTGAGACTTTGAAGGATAGTTGCAGTACTTGGAAATACCTTTCCAAAATGTGGTTAAACTTAATTTTTGGTGGTATATAGATCTTGGAAATCCAGTTTCCTTAAGCTGCGCCATAAATGTACATATTTTGATGTTTCATGAATTTCTCTAAATTTTTGATCGGAAGCTTTTGAAAATTGGTAGATAAATGCTTGATGATAATGTGGAAACCCCTATCAAGTTTCATAATTTTTGGATACACTTGATGTGAATTTGTCAATATTATGTTATGAATTATTATGTTGTAAATGGTTATCATGATTATCCGAATGAGCTGGAATTTTGTGTAAATGCTCAAGATACTAACCATGATATGTGGTAGAAATTTTTAAGGGGATTTTGGTTGATATAAACACTTAATTAATCACTGGTTTGATTACTTGTGGGTAATTATAGGATATGTTGTATACTAGGTTGTATCATGCAAGGACGGGGTTGGAGGTCCTTGGGATCTTCTCGGTTTGTTGGAACATGAGGATTGTGTGGTGTGTATGTCGATACACGATTGTTGAATGATCCTGAGTTGAGGATTACTTGTGGAAGGTCTACGGGCTTACCGATTATCACATCGACGGAAGCTGGCAGATAGACCATGGCCGGTTGGGCTGGGTTCTTTGGTTATTACTTCCCAAAGACCAATTTCGTGCCAGTTGAGCCGGTTGGGATGGGCTATTTGGTGCTTACTTACCAAAGAACTCTTCCATGTTATTCTGTCCAATTGGGCTGGGCTCTTGGTGTTTACTTCCCAAGACCCCTTCTATGTTATAGTACACAAGAGCTCTGCTGTTGGTGTTGTTAGCGTTGAGGCATACAGAGGCATAGGTCTGGTAGTGTGTATGTTTGCCTAGTAGTGGAGATGCCCGCACCACTATCACCGTTTGGCTATGACGGGTGATCCCTGAGAGTTTCGATACCTCTCGAAGAGTGGGAACTAAAGGTTTATGTCAACATAGCAAGGCAGAGTGCTTGTGTAAATATAGGTGCATCATCATACATTCATTGCATTGCATTGCATTGCATTGCATCACATAAGATCCTCATCATATAAATTAGTATGAGCTCTTTTATATGATGAGTTACTATTTGTTGTACTAGACCCTTAACTTATAAGCTTGTATGAGCATCCTTATAAGTTAAGTTCAATTTAATTTATTATATATTCTGATCTTTGTTACACTGCTAGTATATATGTTCTCTTATACATATATATATGTGTTTTGTGATTACTTGCTTACTTATTGAATTATTTATATATTAACTGCTAGATTAATAATACCATCATATCACCTACTTGTTATATTATTAATTATATTATGTTCCCTCTTTCTTCCTTTTGCCCGGTACGTGAGTCGCCGGGGCGAGAGGATGTCAAGCCACTTAGGCTTTATGACTAATGATTGTTACAACCATTTTTTAGGAGGACACCCTGCAGACGGAGCAGTAGCAGCACCCCACACATGAGGGCAACCAGGCCTGGAAGACAGGGCATGACACTATGATACCTTCACTCCCATAAGTGACAGATGTGAGATTTTGAGTGTTTTGTTATGGACCTTCGTGCAATTTTTGTATTCTGATATTTACAGGAGCTTGTGTAGCTTCCTGATTGTTGTATTATTTTGGTGTTTTACTTTTGTAGATCATTAATTCTATGTTCTTCCCTTATTGTTGGTTTGGCAATGTGATATCGAAAATTAGCCGGCAGAATATGCGACTTGTAGTATAGATTAGCCCGTGTGATGATGCTACTGCAAGGCGGCTGTTATGGGCATAAGACTCCCCTCGATCTTATCATGTGTTCCAGGAGGGGAGTTTTATAATTCAATCATCACCAATTCAGACCAACCTGTCTAGATGGACTTCACACAACATGCCTATGCCCGCACAACAATCCGAGCTCTATATTCAAAACATAACGGGGATCAATCAAATCAACCCATTTAAAGCTTCACCTCCACTAATTAGTGGAGAAGCTTTCATGCAAATATGCCAAACAAAAGCACTAGAATGTCCTAGTATTCAGAAAAAGAGTCATTACCCTCGAAGCTTATTTTGGATTCATGAATCTGGTCTTGCGTTTGATGGAAAGAATCGTCTCGCTTTCCTCTCTACAAATCCTCAATCAACTCGTAATTCCAAGCTTGGAAGCTCCCCCAATGCTCTTCCAATGGGTGGCAATGACCTTCTTTCTCTTCCTCCTTCCTTTATCTTCCTCTTCTTTCATATTTTTGGAGTGAGAGTGTGTAAAAGAGAAGATTAAAAGCCCATCAACCACTTATCATTTCCGTGCTTAAGCTCAGCCATAGAATCCACAATTCAAAAGAAATGGATGGCCACGTTTTCAGATGAAAATTCCAATTTACTGCTATCGCCGGATGATATCTTTCTATCGCGAGGAGATAGCTCCAATGGTGGCCGCTTGACCAAGTCAGCGCCGCTCAATGGCTTCTTCACAGTCAACTGATACGTAGCGACCTGCCACATATCACACTATTTCCATGGATATCACGCTATCAGCATGCGATATCATATTGACTTCATCAATTAGTCGACATTATTTTGAACACTATCACTGGGCGATATTGTTATCGCCAGCGATAGCTTCAAAACCGCATTTTGTTGTTTTTCAACTATGGGAAACCTGTGGTGTTACAAATCTCCCCCTTTAAGAAATTTCATCCCGAAATTGTTTAGTACAGAAAAAACAACACACAAGTACAAATATACAAAATATACTTCAAAAGAATAATTTGGGGAACTCGTCTCTCATGGTTTGCTCGTGCTCCAGTGAAAGTTTCTCATGATCATAATTGTCCTTGCGGACTTTAACCATCATGATCGCCTTATTCCGCAATGGTTTCACCTCCGTGTCTTTGATACAAATGGGCTTGACTTTCATCTTTAACCCACCATTGACTAACACTTGATCCACAACAACCACTTGAGTAGGCTCTTGAATAGCCTTCCTCAGTACTGATATATGGAGCACATCATACAACCCGCTCAACTCCAATGAAAGAGCAAGCCGATTGGCTGCCTCACCAATACATTCCATAATTTCAAACGGTCTAAGGTATCAGAATCTTAGCTTTTTCAAATCTCGAATCCTTGATACTCCCTTAAAAGGCTTGATTTTGAGATACACCCAATCACCAACAATGAATTTAACATCATAGTGCTTAGTGTTGTAATACTTAGCTTGCCTATCCTGAGCAATTAACAGTCACTCTCGAATCAAACGTATCGTCGAGTTTTCCTCATTGACATATTTTGTTTTAAATAACCTTATTTCATCTGTTTCTTCCCATGCTAGTGCAGTACGACACTTCTTGCCATATAAAGCCTCATAGGGCACCATTTGAATACTTGCTCAGTAACTATTGTTGTAGGAAAACTCAATCATATAGAGATGGTCCTCCCACCTCTTACCGAAATCCAAGGCACACATTCAGAGCATATATACCATTGTCCTGTTTACCCTCTCGGTCTGACCATTCTCTTGAGGATGAAAGGCCATGCTAAACTTAAGCTTGGTGCCCAACAATTGGTGAATTAGCATCCAATCATTCGATGTAAATTGCCCATCTCGATCACTAGTGATGCTACATGGCATACCAAGCAATCGTACTGTGTTGTTAACATTGAGCTTTGCCAATATTTCCACTGAATCATCCCTCTATTTGGAATGAAGTGTGATACCCTTGTCAGTCGATATACGATCACTCAAACGACATCGTTCTCGTGTTGTGATCTCGGTAAACTATGCATGAAATCCATCGAGATATCATCAAACTTTAATTCTAGAATTGGTAACGACTTCAGGAAACAACAAGGCTTTTGACATTCAGCCTTCACTAGTGTGCAAGTATGAAACTTTGCCACATAAATAGCTATGTATTTCTTCATACTTGGCCATAAGAATAACTTGTTCATGTCCTAGAACATCTTTGTGCTCCCCGGGTGGATTGAGTACTTTGTGAAATATGCCTCATACATCAATTCCTCCTACAACTTGCTAACATTCGGGATGCACAACCGACTATCTTTCCACAGAAGATCATTGTCAACATAAAATTGGGAATTTGACCCATCCACAGACTCTGCCAAGAAGCGTTTCATACTTTCATCAAACTCTAATGCTTGTTAAATCTTGTCGCGAGATCATATTGCACCTCCGTCTAGTTTAAACATGTTTTGCGCTGGTTCTCCTGTCCACACAATAGATTTCCAAGGCCTCCAAGTATCGAATAAGACGCTCATCATGCATCTATATCCATTTGTCCTATGCTAGTTCCCTACGACTTAACGCAGCTGGGACAATATTTCCCTTCCCGAGAGTATAGTGTATCTCAAAAGTATAGTCCCCAAGGAACTACATCCACCTCCTTTGTCGCATATTCAAATCTTTCTGATTCAATAGATACTTTAGGTTCTTATGGTCCGTAAAGATGTCAAACTTCATGCCATATAAGTAATGTCACTACAGCTTAATGGCGAATATCACAGCCACCAACTCCAATTTGTGCAGCTAGCGAGAGCCTTAAGCTATAACGTTTCCAAACTAAAGCAAAATGCAGCCTAAGCCGCTCCCTTAGGCATCGCTATAAAACTCATAGCCATCTATTCTACATGGCAAGAACAAAATAGGTATTGTGGTTAGATGAATCTTCAGCTCTTTGAAAGCTCACGGACACTCTGGAGTCCAAACAAACTTCTGATCCTTCCTTGTCAATGTAGTGAGAGGTAGAGCTATTGTAGTCAAAATAGTTCACTCTCGTATTGCAAATATCTTCGTCAGATTCACTGCAATATATTCTCCACTAACCACATGACCAAGAAATTCCACAAACGATAGCCAAAACTCACACTTAAAGAACTTGGCATAAAGTCGATTTCTCCTCAGGGTATGCAAAACAAGCCGCAAATGGTTCACACGATCCTCTTCCGACTGAGAGTACACTGATATATCATCTATAAAGACAATCACAAACATATCAAAGTACTCCCGAAAGGTTTTATGCATCAGATCCATGAATACATATGGCACATTTGTTAGCCCAAATGGCATCACAGTGAACTCATAATGTGTATATCGTGTACTTAATGCTGTCTTAGGAATATCACTTTCCCGAATCCTCAACTGATAATAATGGGACTTCAAATCCAACTTTGAATAGACAACTGATCCAACCAGCTGATCAAACAAATCATCAATTCTCGGGATCAAATACTTGTTCTTCTTTGTCAGCTTATTCTGTTCATGGTAGTCAATACATAGACGTAAGCTTTTGTCCTTCTTCTTCATAAAAGGACTACTGCACTCCAAGGAGACATACTTGGACATATATAGCCTTGTTATAGTAACTCATATAACTTAACCTTCAATTCTGCCTTCTCTTTTGGCGCTACCCAATATGGTGAGCGTGACACAGGTTTCACACTAGCACCAACTCAATAGTGAAGTCGATCTCTTACTGAGGTGGAACTCTAGGGAGACTTTAAGAAACACACCCACAAACTCTAACACAACATGAACGTCACCCAAACTAGGCTTTGGCTCTGAAGCATCCAAAAACATGAGGATAAACTCTGCGACCTTCCGAACTACCATGACCACTTGGAGAGCAGATATCAATATCTTACCCGATCCCTGCATACCCGTAAATTTAGTCTTATGTTCGGTGTTTTGCCCTAGTGTAACTTATTTCGAGTTGCAATCAATGCATGCACGTTACTCTAAAAGCTAGTCCATGCCAAAGATCATATCAAACTCTGATATCGGCAGCACAGATGCTTTTAAACCAAACTCATGACTTCCTATCTACACCTTAATGCAAAAAAATCTATCCGCATGTATCAGGAACACATTAGGCAGCAACACATCCAGTCTATCTGTCGACATAATTGAAGGCACTCTTATACACAATACGAAGTCCTCAGATAGAAAGGAATGAGAAGCCCCTGTATCGAACATTGCTCTCGCCGAATAGTCTAAGATTAGGACAAAGCCTAATACAAACAAGTTAAACAAGCAATGTACAAGTATAATATATAAAGCATAAAAGCTTTATACTAAATAGTACTTATCACCACAATACCTTGTTTAATATCCTCTTATTGGCCAAGATTGTAAACTTGGGGCTATGCTAGAGTAAAATGGGTCGCAATTAACTCCGCTGCCTTCCCTTTCTCCGCATAAGATGCACCTGGCTTTTTCCCAATCCTTGGAGGACAAACTCGACAGACTCGAGCAAAATTTCCCGGCTTGTCATAAGTATATCAAGTAAGCGGACCTCACCCGGTAGTCACTCTAGAAATATCGGAAGAAGTTGGCCCCGAAGACCTAAATTTCTTCCTCTACTTACTATACCAAGAATTGTAGAGTTCGACACTTTGAACTTAGGCTTCTTCACCACTAAGTCCTTCTTACGTTATACCCACTTCATATCCTTGTCTAGGGATTGGGCTTGATAGAAGTAATCTCAGATCATCCCACAGGCCTTCATAAAACTAGTTGGTCTTACGCTCCCCATCAGCAAAAGTGGAGCCTGTATAATTTTCAAGTCTCGTAAACTCGTGCAGATAGTCATCCACCAGACTGTCACCCTGAGTCAACCTCTGGAACTAGTTCTCCATCGCAATCCACTGTATAAAAGGGAGATACCTTGCCATAAATAATCTCAAGAACTCATCCATTGAGACATCAGTCAGTTGTCTGCCCGCAAACTGATGAAACTCTAACTCAACCCACCAAATCCTTTCCTCTGCATCCAATAGGAAAGTAGCTAAGGTGACTTTCTACCCTTCCTCCATCTCCATTACCGTCAGGGTTCTATTAATCTGAGAGATCTAATCTTCAGTTTGAGTTGAGGTTCTAGTACCCATAAAAGTAGGAGGATTGAAGCTCAGAAAGTGCTTCAATTGCTTATCCATCGCTAGTCTTGCTGTTATTGGCTCTTCAGCTATTTGCCTCACCATCATAAGCTAAACTACGCCAACTGGGTCAAGGCCACTATAGGAGTAGGATACTGTACTAGCGTTCCTAGTTGTGTATTGATAATTTCAAAGACAGCTTCAGTAACTAAGCCAACAGTCTCAATAGAAGGAGGAGGTGTAGGCACATCAGTTGGTGAACTACACTCAGTAGAGTGTTGGGTTTGAGACTGCCTTGCACCACTCTTAGTCTCCTATAATCATGAAACACACAATTAAGTGACCATTAACATTACAAACAATAATAAAAACATGTAGATTCCTCAAACATGTGTATTTTTCATTCATAAGTGGGCATTCATGAGTTATTTAACATTAAAATGGTAACAGACACACATGCTCACCACCCTTTAAAAGAATTCAACCAAGAATTCAAAAAAGAAGGGATCTACATCAGAAGCTGATACCAAATTATAATACCCTGCGCATCACGAAGAATATAACAAAAGGTCTTGTCGGGGCTCCACATGTAACACCCCTATCCGTCGTATAGCATATAGCAGTAGGTCCGGACGGGGCCCGACGCCATATACTACGGACAGACCGGTTGGTTACGCGTTGAAACCAATCAACCAATCATAACGTCCTACACAACACCTAGCGGAAGCAATTAATAAGTTGCACAGTCAAGAACCCTGCCAACAGCATGAATGTCCACTACAAAACACCCGCAGGAATGTTCCAATACACATAAAATAGAAATGGCCTTAAGGCCTTACACAGTTTGCTTGATACAAAAGTGTTTTCATACATCGGCTCGCAGGCCGGCCACACATGGTCACAATGAAACACTCAAAATTAGGCCTTCGAGGGCCGGCTCAGCAACTTGGGCTTTAGCCCGCTATTTTCCACTCGGCTCCGCAGCACCAGCAAGCACAAACCACCGCCCGGTGGCAAACAAAAGCAACGGTCAGCTATGCTGACCAAATTATAACGATCCCGCCCCAAAATCGGGGTGGCGATGCTCTTTCCCTGCACTTTATTAGTATAGGCAATTTATTAGCATAATCACACATCATCACAGGCGTAGGCTCGCACGGCCACACACCTCGTGCACACAGGGCACATTCACGGCGAACCGGCCAACGTCACCTCAATTTAAGCCATAGACGTTCCCGTTCCACCACCACCTCTTGGACGGCCAACCATATGAGCATCTTGTCTTCTTGGCCTTGGTCACGACAATTTAAGCCATAGACCGCCGAAGACTCTCATCCATGTCAACGGTCCCACCGAACAACATAGATCGGGTACGGTTCCGCCTCACCCGTGCTCATATCGCAACGGCAATTTATGCCATATGCGCAGGTCAAGGCTCACCGAGTCCCGTTTCCGCCACAACAATCACATAACTCGGTTATGTTCACGTTGGCTCCCCGGCCATCGTGTTGGCAAAACTCGCTTTTGCCCAGTTTTCCGGGTGCACCTTGGAGTTAATCTCCAAGGCTCCCTGATGCAATCTACCACGTAGAAAACCCGAAAAAAACGCCCAAACACCCGGAGACTTCCCCGGTTCATATGCAATGCAACATCACCGATCCGGCTCTACTTGTCCGGATAGGCTTCACACACAATGCCTATGTCCGTTTTCGCATACGGACTCTACAAAAGGGGGACTTTACATATCTACCCCAAGGAACGCTCCAACTCTTCGCTCACTCGCGAGAGAGGGCTTCCTATGCAAAAGGGAAAAAGAGGGCTTCACATGCCCTAGGATGAGAATCGTTACCCTTGCATTCTTCCGCGGCGCCATGAAAATCTATGCAGATGAAAAGCACCGCAATCTCCTTAGCTCCGCGGATCCGGACTCGGATCGAGAATCAGAGCTCCGAAGCTCCACCGGCGGCCGGAGTTGACCACCTTCTTCCTCCACCAAGCTCTCCCTTCTCTCTAGACTTTAGAGAGAGAGAACCCAAGTGAAAATGGGGTTTGCAAACCCTATTTTCGGGTTTAAGCTGCCAGCAACCACTCCCAGCCGTCGGATCCCAAGCCAAGGAAACGAACGTCCACGATTTGGCCTCAAAATACAAAATCTGGGGCCGAACACGGGTTACAACACGGCCGTGTGCCTGGCCGTGTCACCCATTCGGCGTCTCGACCGATTCGAGAACCAGCACACGGCCCTTGACACGGCCTATGACACGGCCGTGTCATATGTGACACGCCCGTGTTGGTACCCGTTTCACGCCCCCTGTGTACAATCAGCCAACACTTCGCAGTCAGAGAGGTACACGGCCTTGCGACACGGCATAGGACACGCCCGTGTCACATGTGACATGCCCGTGTCTGTGCCCGTGTCACGGCCCGTGTACCACTGTGTCGATTCCCTTGAGTGACACGGCCTGGGACACGCCCGTGTCCTAGGCCGTGTCCCACCACTCGACACTCGACGACCGCCGACACGGCGACCGCACGACCCGTGGTCGAACACACACTGACACGGCCTCCGACACGCCCGTGTCGGGACCCGTGTCACCTGCTTCAAAACCTCGTCTTGGCTTAAAAAATGCCACCCGTCCCTCTTTTGAGTTTCGGGGTATTACAACTCTCTCCCTCTTAAAAGAATTTCGCCCACGAAATTACTAAAGGAAAGTAAACATAAAACCAAGAGCGGTACCTGAGCGGAATAACTCTGGGTACTCCTCCAGCATGGTCTGCTCCCATTCCCAAGAGAGCTCCTCATGACCGCAATTATCCCACCGGACCTTAACCATCTGGATCTCCTTGTTACGGAGTCTCTTGACCTCAGCATCTTCGATACGAATGGGCTTGACCCTAGTCATCAATCCTTCGTCCACCGGCACTTGATCAACTGCGATCACCTGCGAAGGCTCCTGCACCGCCTTCCGCAACACTGAAATGTGGAATACATCGTGTAGACCACTCAACTCCACTAATAGCCTCAAACGATAAGCCGCTTTGCCGACCCGCTCCAGAATCTCAAAAGGTCCAAGGTATCTTGGGCTCAGCTTCTTCAAGTGTCTCACCCGTGAAACCCCCTTGAACGGATTCACTTTCAAGTATACTCAATCGCCTACCGCGAACTCCACGTTCCGGTGCTTGGCATTGTAATACTTAGCCTGTCTGTCCTGAGCGATCAACAAGCGCTCCCGAATGATCCGCACCAAAGAAGTAGCATTTTCCACCTCCTGCTTCTTGTACAACCTTGCCTCACCCGTTTCAAGCCACGATAACGGCGTGCGACACTTCCTACCATACAGGGCCTCAAAGGGTGCCATTTATATACTCGCTTGGTAGCCATTGTTGTACGCAAACTCCACCAAATACAGGTGGTCCTCCCAATGCTTCCCGAAGTCTAGGACACACATGCGGAGCATGTCCTCCATCGTTCTATTGACTCTCTCGGTCTGCCCATCCGTCTGCGGATGGAAGGCTGTGTTGAACTTCAACTTTGTCCCCAGCATCTGCTGCACCAACCTCCAATCATTGGACGTGAAACGCCCATCGCGATCACTCACAATGCTGCGAGGCACACCATGCAGTCTAACTATGTTGTCAACATACAACTTTGCCAATTTCTCCACTGGATCATCCTTCCTATGCGGAATGAAGTGCGACACCTTTGTTAATCGATCTACGATCACCCAGATGGCGTCGTTCCCCTTTTGCTACCTTGGCAACCCATGCACAAAGTCCATAGATATATCGTCGAATTTCCACTCCGGTATAGGCAAGGACTTCAGAAATCCTCCCGGCTTTTGGCACTCTGCCTTCACCAAGGCGCACGTTTGGCATTTAGCCACATACAACGCCACGTCTTTCTTATGCCCCGGCCACCAAAACAACTTTTTGAGATCACGATACATCTTCGTGCTCCCTGGGTGGATTGAGTACTTGGTATGGTGAGCCTCGTACATCAACTCCGCCCGGAGGTTACTCCCACTTGGGACGCACAACCGATGATCCCTCCTTAATAAACCATCTTCCACCGAGAACTGGGAATTTGACCCATCCAGAGCGGCCTCCATAAGCTCCTTCATGGAGTCATCTAACTCCAATGCCTGCCGAACCGGGTCAACCAGGTCATACTGCACCTCTGTCCAGTTTAACATTGCTTTGGCCCTCGTCTGCTTGTCAACGCAATAGATCTCAAGCTCCTCCAACTCCCGTACTAGACGCTCATCATGCACTGACAACTAGTTGGCTTGGGTGGGAGCCCTGCGGCTCAGCGCATCCGCAACTGCGTTGCCCTTCCCGGGTACATAATGTATTTTGAAGGTGTAGTCCCCCAGGAACTCCATCCACCTCCTCTGCCTCATATTAAGGTCTTTTTGATCCAACAAGTATTTTAGGCTCTTGTGATCGGTGTATATATCGACCCTTATGCCGTATAGGTAGTGCCTCCACAACTTAAGTGCAAATATCACAGCCGCCAACTCCAAGTCGTGGACCGGATAGTTCCTTTCATGCACCTTTAGCTGACGCGATCCATACGCAATCACACTTCCACGCTGCAACAACACGCAGCCCAAACCACTACCAGAAGCGTCGCTATACACCTCAAAGCCCTCGGTCCCACTCGGCGAACTAAGCACTGGCGCCATGGTCAACCGTCTCTTCAGCTCTTCAAAAGCTTGCACGCACTCCTGCATCCACAAGAATCTCTGATCTTTCCTTGTCAACTTCGTGAGAGGTAGCGCTATCCGCGAGAAGTTCTCTACAAAGCGCCTGTAATATCCGGCAAGCCCGAGAAAACTACGGACTTCCGTGACAGAAGACAACGCAGGCCACTCCCGTATCGCAACGATCTTCGCCGGATCCACTGCAATACCTTCCCCACTAACAATGTGACCAAGGAACGCTACTGAGGGTAGCCAGAACTCGCATTTGGAGAATTTCGCATACAGCTCATTCCTCCTCAAAGTCTCCAACACTAGATGCAAGTGCTTGAAGTGATCTTCTTTGCACTGCGAGTACACCAATATATCGTCAATAAAGACGATCACAAAGCGATCCAGGAAATCTCGGAACGTCCTATTCATCAAGTCCATAAATACCTATGGCGCATTCGTCAGTCCAAACGGCATGACCGTGAACTCGAAATGCCCATACCTTGTGCTGAATGCCGTCTTCGGGATATCACATTCCCTTATCCTCAACTGATATTACCCCGACTTCAAGTCTAACTTAGAATATACCGACGATCCGACTAACTGATCAAAGAGATCATCAATCCTCGGGATCGGGTACTTGTTCTTTTCCGTCAGCTTGTTCAACTCTCTGTAGTCGATACACAACCGCATACTACCATCCTTCTTCTTAACGAAGAGGACCGGTGCGCTCCAAGACGACGAGCTTGGACGCACATAACCTTGTTCCATCAGCTCCTCTAGCTGAACTTTCAACTCTGCCATCTCCTTAGGTGCCAACCTATACGGAGCACGTGACATCGGTTTGGCCCCCGGTACGAGCTCGATGGTGAAATCAATCTCCCGCTGCTGTGGGGCTCCGGGAAGACTATCTGGGAACACATCGGGGTATTCACAAACCACGGGGATGCTATCCAATGTGGACTTTGGCTCCACAGCCCCCACTATTGCGAAGAACAGCTCTGCACCAGCACGAACTGCCTTTACCACCTGAAGAGCAGACATCAGCGCCTTGCTCGACCCCTTGAGTCCCTCGAATGTTGTCCCCAACCCAACACCCAGCTTGACCTCCTTCCGGTCACAGTCAATCCAAGCCTTCTACTCCGAAAGCCAATCCTTCCCAAAGATAACGTCGAACTCTACTAGCGGCAGCAATGACGCTAGCAAGTCGAACTCTTGGCTCCCTATGTGAACCTTTTCGGCGCACACTCTGTCCGTACGCATCGAGCACCCATTCGGTAGCAGCACATCCAACTTGTCCTTCACCATCGAAGAAGGGACTCCGATGCGCGATATAAAATTTTCGGACAAGAAGGAGTGTGAAGCTCCCGTATCGAACAGTGCCCGTGTCGGACTATCGCTAATCACCATAAAGCCTAAGCAAAAGACATTAGCCTAACAAGCAATAGGTAATGGTATTTTAAAGTCAACTTGCTATAAATCAATTCATACCTGTCACCACATCTGCTTGCTTGATGGCCTCCTGCTGGCCCAAGTTATAGACTCTAGGCTGAGTCGGAGCATAATGGGACGCGGTCGACTCCACCGCTTTGCCCTTCTCTTCGTAAGTAGCTCCTTATTTCCTTTCGGACTTTGAGCGTCCACTCCAGCAGTCACGGGCAAAGTGCCCTGTCTTTCCACACGTGAAACAAGCGCCCGGGGTTCGGTTGGTAGTTGCCCCCGAGGCACCTGTAGAAGAAGCTGGACCCGACGTCCTAGTCTTCTTGAAGAATTTTTGATAGCCCGACTTCGACGTAGTCGGCGCTTTGAACTCCAATTTATTCCCACCAGAATCCTTCTTAGCTTGCACATTTCTCATGTCCTTCTCCAAGGACCGGGCCGAGTTGACCAAGGTTAGGAAACCCTGCGTCATGGGCCCTGACAGTAGCAACCTTAGCTCATCTCTTAACCCTTCGTAAAAGCGGTTAGTCTTTCGCTCCTCGTCGGCAAAGGTAGCGCTAGCATATCTCCCCAACTGAGTAAACTCGTGGAGGTACTCGTCTACAGTGCTATCTCCTTGCACCAACTTTTGGAACTCGTTCTCCAATGCGATCCTCTGCGCTGAGGGGAGGTATCAAGCCATGAACAATCTTGCAAACTCCGCCATAGGAACTTCGGCCAACGGCCTTCCCCTCAACTGGTGTAGCTCTAGGCCTTCCCACCATAACCTTGCGTCCCCATCCAACAGGAACATCGCTATTGTGGTCTTCTGCCACTCTTCCGTTTCAGTAGCTGTCATCACCCTATTGACTCTTGCGAGCCAATCTTCAGCCTGGGTCGGGGTTCCCATTCCCGAGAACACCGGTGGGTGGAAGCCCATCACATGCTTCAACTGTCTTTCAGTTGCTCTCCGAGGCAACTCCGGCTCCACTGCCACCTGCTCAACCATTCTAGGCTCCGCCGCTTGGAGCGGCACTTGCTCCCCCACAGGAGCAGGCTGCTGCACCTGTCTTGCAGGTTGCGCATTAATCATAGAAAAGACAGCTTCTGCCACCAATCTAATGGTCTCGGCAGACGGAGGTGTTGCAGGCGCTTCACTTGGCGTACTACTTGCCTCAGAACCTGGCCGTTCTGACGGTCCAGCACCACTTCTGGTCACCTACAATCGTGCAAAACACCGATAAGCGACCAAAAATTGCTGCAAACAGCAAATATAGGAACACGCAGGTTCCTCAAACATGTGTATTTTCATTCCTAAGTGGACATTCATGGGTTCTTTTCATGTTATAACGATGACGCACACATGTGCTCACCACCCCTTAAAGTGAATTCGCCCACGAATTCATTTAAGTTTGACCGAAACCAGTAGTCTGATACCAATTTGTAACACCCCTATCCGTCGTATAGCATATAGCAGTAGGTCCGGCCGGGGCCCAACGCCATATACTACGGACAGACCGGTTGGTTACGCGTTGAAACCAATCAACCAATCATAACGTCCTACACAACACCTAGCGGAAGCAATTAATAAGTTGCACAGTCAAGAACCCTGCCAACAGCATGAATGTCCACTACAAAACACCCGCAGGAATGTTCCAATACACATAAAACAGAAATGGCCTTAAGGCCTTACACAGTTTGCTTGATACAAAAGTGTTTTCATACATCGTCTCGCAGGCCGGCCACACATGGTCACAATGAAACACTCAAAATTAGGCCTTCGAGGGCCGGCTCAGCAACTTGGGCTTTAGCCCGCTATTTTCCACTCGGCTCCGCAGCATCTGCAAGCACAAACCACCGCCCGGTCGCAAACAAAAGCACACATCATCACAAAATTATAACGATCCCGCCCCAAAATCGGGGCGGCGATTCTCTTTCCCTGCACTTTATTAGTATAGGCAATTTATTAGCATAATCACACATCATCACAGGCATAGGCTCGCACGGCCACACACCTCGTGCACACAGGGCACATTCACGGCGAACCGGCCAACGTCATGTCAATTCAAGCCATAGACGTTCCCGTTCCACCACCGCCTCTTGGACGGCCAACCATATGAGCATCTTGTCTTCTTGGCCTTGGTCACGACAATTTAAGCCATAGACCGCCGAAGACTCTCATCCATGCCAACGGTCCCACCGAACGACATAGATCGGGTACGGTTCCGCCTGACCCGTGCTCATATCGCAACGGCAATTTAAGCCATATGCGCAGGTCAAGGCTCACCGAGTCCCGTTTTCGCCACAACAATCACATAACCCGGTTATGTTCACGTTGGCTCCCCGGCCATCGTGTTGGCAAAACTCACTTTTGCCCAGTTTTCCGGGTGCACCTTGGAGTTAATCTCCAAGGCTCCCTAATGCAATCTACCACGTAGAAAACCCGAAAAAAACGCCCAAACACCCGGAGTCTTCCCCGGTTCATATGCAATGCAACATCACCGATCTGGCTCTACTTGTCCGGATAGGCTTCACACACAATGCCTATGTACGTTTTTGCATACGGACTCTACACAAGGGGGACTTTACATATCTACCCCAAGGAACGCTCTAACTCTTCGCTCACTCGCAGAGAGGGCTTCCTATGCAAAAGGGAAAAAGAGGGCTTCACATGCCCTAGGATGAGAATCGTTACCCTTGCATTCTTCCGCGGCGCCATGAAAATCTATGCGGATGAAAAGCACCGCAATCTCCTTGCCTCCGCGGATCCGGACTCGGATCGAGAATCGGAGCTCCGAAGCTCCACCGGCGGCCGGAGTTGACCACCTTCTTCCTCCTCCAAGCTCTCCCTTCTCTCTAGACTTTAGAGAGAGAGAACCCAAGTGAAAATGGGGTTTGCAAACCCTATTTTCGGGTTTAAGCTGCCAGCAACCACTCCCAGCCGTCGGATCCCAAGCCAAGGAAACGAACGGCCACGATTAGGCCTCAAATACAAAATCTGGGGCCGAACACGGGTTGCAACACGGCCGTGTGCCTGGCCGTGTCACCCATTCGGCGTCTCGATCGATTCGAAAACCAGCACACGGCCCTTGACACGACCTATGACACGGCCGTGTCACATGTGACACGCACGTGTTGGTACCCGTGTCACGCCCCCCGTGTGCAATCGGCCAACACTTCGCAGTCAGAGAGGTACACGGCCTTGCGACACGGCATAGGACACGCCCGTGTCACATGTGACACGCCCGTGTCTGTGCCCGTGTCACGGCCCGTGTACCACTGTGTCGATTCCCTTGAGTGACACGTCCTGGGACACGCCCGTGTCCTAGGCCGTGTCCCACCACTCGACACTCGACGACCGCCGACACGGCGACCGCACGACCCGTGGTTGAACACACCCTGACACGGCCTCCGACACGCCCGTGTCGGGACCCGTGTCACCTGCTTCAAAACCCCGTCTTGGCTTAAAAAATGCCACCCGTCCCTCTTTTGAGTTTCGGGGTGTTACACCACGCCACATTCCATAAATAGACAAGAGCAGTACAAATTGAAATGCCAAACATCATCACAGCCTAACACAGAGTCGCATTCTAGCGGAAGCAAATGAGTAATAATATCCCATAAGACTAAATGTCCTATATAAAAAAAACTTTGGAATGATAGTTTACACAAATATTTGGCCTTAAATCATTACATGATTATACACATGAAAATGAGTGGTTTGCATACATTGTCACGCAAGCCAGCTACGCATAAAAGCAGTAAATGAGCCCTTCGACCTTCGAGGGTCAGCATAACAAAAAGGACTTCAGCCCGCTACTTCCTGCTTAGCTTGCCAGTACCTACACAAGCCCAACACACAAAGATGTGGCAAAATAAAGCAAAGGTAAACATTAGATGACCACAATTATAATGACATCGCCCCATTCTCGGGGCGATGGTACTCCTTCCTTGCAAGCAAGCAGTATGACATTTTATATAATTGCACAATTAACACAGACGTAGGTATGCACAACCACACATCCTATGCACTCATGACATATTATTTGTATACTAAAATTCAGGTCCCACATCCATCCTAAGTATATACTACTTAAACGATCATTAAGCTTTTACCGTCAAGGCCACCTTGCATTATAGACTCTACCAAGATTAAAAGGTGCACCGAGGAGCGACCTCTTTATCTACCAATATGAGAAGAGTTTGGATCAGCTTTGCCTGTGTTAAAATCATCGGAATCACACGGGCACAGTGCCGGTACGACTTCACCTCAACCCGTTATCACAAAGATAATCAATGTTATCTCATATGGTCGGCATGCAAGGACACCAAGATAGACATTGCAGGCCTCGCAGCTTAAAAAGACACCCATCTTATCCCCAGGAGCTGGGCTCGCAGCCACAAATCAGCTCACTGAGAGATATTGCCAGCGATAGCCACTATCACCGCGTGATATCGACAAATCAGCAAATCTATCTCAAGTTCGGCTTTATGCCAAGAACATTCATATGCTCACTGGTCAGCAACATTATTGCCAATAATATCGCTATCTTGGGTAATAACAACAGAACATCATTTCCGTTACAAATTGGGGTGTTTCCTTGAGACACCCTCCAGTACTTCCGCGACAACTTGCAGTACCCCAAAAACTCAAAAATCTATTCATTTTCCATAAATTCTTCTCCGACACACAATTCAATCATCACCAATCTAGACTAACCTGTCCAGATGGGCTTCACACAACATGTCTATGCCCGCACAGTGATCCGAGCTCTATATGTAAAACATAACGGGTATCAACAAAATCAACCCGTTAAAAGCTTCACCTCCACTAATTAGTGGAGATACTTTCATGCAAACATGCCAAACAAAAGGAATATCTTGTCATAGTTGAAAGTTCTTATTTTCAAGGTAGCTAGCAACCTAGAGGGGGGGTGAATAGGTTTGTCTATGTCTTTTGAGTTTCTTTTTGTTTCTTCATGAGTTACTTTGTGATTGAATAGATGGAATCTTTATAAGAACCTGCAAATAGAAAACAATCACAGAAAAGCACACAAGTATTTTTATAGTGGTTCCCCAAAATAATGGGTACATCCACTCTCCTCCCAACTTGCTAACTTCCTGTTAGTCAAGGCACTTCTCCAAAACAATGCTCCAAGGAGCTTATACCTCAGATCCTTCAGTATCTCTCAGTCTCCTCCAAGACTTACACCTCAGCCACAAGGTCCTATACTTAGTGATACAAGTATCACCTACCTCAGGAAATTAAGCCCTACTGAAAGTGCGGAAGAGAGATCTACCTTCACTCTAGAGGGGGGTGAATAGAGTATTTTAAAATAATTTTCAGTTTAAAAGAAATAAGGCAGATTAAGATTTAATTTATATTTAAGTGTATATGTGCTTGCTATGAAACAAAGATAAAATAAAAACTAAAGAAACACACAGCACAAAGCAAAGATAAACACACAGCAAACCAGACGACACAAGGAGCTATAGTGGTTCCCCAACAACTTGGGTACATCCACTCTTCTACCACCCTTGGTAGGAATCCACTCAGGAAGAGTTGATCAGGTGTCCTGACACCAAAGAGCTTTTGATAAGGTGCTCAAAAACCAAAACTAGATTTTTTGATCAGGTGTCTTGCCACCACTGAGTTTTGACAAGGCTCTCAGAACCACACTCAAAACTTTTGAAGGGAGTCTTGATAACCCTTTTACAGCAGGAAAGTAAAAAGTAAAGAGGTTGATGTTGTCTTCTCTGTTCTCAAATCAAATGAGAGAAGCACAAGTGGATTTGATGAAGATGTCAAAGCTCCCCCTGAGATTAGCAGTAGGTTCAGGAGTAGAAGCTTTACACAGGGTGATAGGCCTTCAATGAGACTTCTCCAGCAAATGATGATTTCAGCAAGGCTGAAATGTGAGTTGTCTGGAGACTTGAATGATGAAGCCTTTTAGCACTTGAAGCAGATCTTTTAGTCACAGAAGATGAAAACTTGATTAGAGAATTTTTGGTGTTCTTCTTCTGTAATGCAATTCTTGTGTCTCTTGGTGTTGGTGTTGAATGATCTGTCTTCTTGTGTTTCTCTTTTCTTCAGCTCTAAAAATCTCCAAGAGAACTGAGAGAATAATAATGAATTCTTGACTTGAATGGCCGAAAAAACAGTCTTGAATGATTTCCAAAAACATCATTTGTCTCTAGGGAAAGTCCATTAGCAATATTCCATTTTTACCTTCCTTGACATTTGCATCAGATAGCTTGAAACGGCTAGGAAATCTTTTGCCATTAATGCAGCAATTAACTCTGAAAGAATTTGAAATAATTCCATAACTGATATTGACTTGATAGTAGAAAACGTCGACCTCATCAAGAAATAGTCGATCGGAGATCGACCAGAGCTCAGAGTTAATGAAATAGAACTGGAACAGAAATAGTCGATCTGAGCTCAGAGAAAATGGAGATAAGCAACAGACAGAAAGCGTCGACCTGATTTGGACATAAATCGTCGACCTTAGCTTCAACAGAAAACGTCGATCTGAACTCAGGGAAAAAGCGTCGACCTGAGCTCTCCAGAAAACGTCGACCTTGCTGAATCAGAAATAGTCGATCTTGAGCTTGGCAGAAATCGTCGACCTTCTCTTAGACAGAAATAGTCGACCTAAGCTTGACGACAAAGCGTCAATCTAAGCTCAGCAACAGAGCGTCGATCTAAGCTTGACGATAAAGCGTCGATCTAAGCTCAACAACAAAGCGTCGATCTAAGCGTGACGACAAAGCGTCGATCTAAGCTCAGTAATAGAGCGTCGATCTAAGCTTGACGACAAAGCGTTGATCTAAGCTCAGCAACAAAGCGTCGATCTAAGCGTGACGACAAAGCGTCGATCTAAGCTCAGCAACAGAGCGTCGATCTAAGCTTGACGACAAAGCGTCGATCTAAGATCAGCAACAGAGCGTCGATCTAAGCGTGACGACAAAGCGTCGATCTAAGCTCAGCAACAGAGCGTCGATCTAAGCTTGACGACAAAGAAATAGCTGAAGGTCGGGCACTGATCCAAGCTCGACGATCGTCGGACTGAAGCTCGACGATAGTCGACCTGAGCTCGACTATTTTTGACATTTGTCTCAGCTTTGATTCCTGATCTTGAATGGTCCTGGAGGCAGCTTCAAACCTAAGTTCTAAGCCCTAGACACATTTTAACTTGACCTTTTCAACTATACAACTAGGTCAAACAGATATCCTAAATACATAGTGATCCTTGCCCAAATTAGTAATAGGGTGTTCCAACAATCTCCCCCTATTTGGTTAGGATTACTATTTACAGGACTTAGAATAAAATACAATCATCAAATGCAATCAAGCAATAAAAATTAAAGCAACAAACAGCATAGCAGCAATCTGATAGAACCTCAGCAAGAGATTTAAGAAATGAATGAGCCATCTGCATACAAAAATCATTCCTTTTTACTTCCTTTCTTGAACAGAATTTCCCTATTGGGATTGAGGGATTCCTTCTTTGATCTCCTGTCATCTTCTGCACCTAAGGAGGTTTGAGCTTTTGCTCTGGGAACCACAGCCTCAGGATGCAGCTTCATATAATCTACAGGATCAAAGAATTTCCTTGAAGAATACCTTTCCAACTCTGCTTTTCTTTGCTCGGACAGAGTGGAGATGTTTGAGGTGTCCTTGCCTTGCTCTCTTGCCTTCTTCAGCTGGTCCAAGGCATCAAGTTCTTTCATCCTGGCAGTCCAGGAAATAGGATTATTTTCAGGATCCTCAAAAGGAATAGGAGCTTCATAACTGTTAAAGGTTTCAGGAGCAGCAGCAGTTCTTGATTCAACAATTTTTCTGAGCTTATATGGGTAAGGACCTTGAGATGTGTCAAGTTGCCTTTGTCCTTCCCTTTGAGTTCTGTAGTCTCTTTGATTACCTCTATACTGTCCTCTTCTGGACTGATTGCCTCTTTGATAATGCCCTCTGGGAGGATATCTTTGAGATGGTTGAGAAGGGCTTTGCTTTGGAGCCGAAGGTAGAGAAGCTGAGCCTCCACCTGATCCAGAATCTGGAGGAGGAGTAGGAGGAGGCTGAAACTTAGAGGAGCCTTTCTCATACCTGTCAAATTTTCTCTTTTTCTTCATTGCCTTCAATTGATTTTTGGAGTATTGCATCCACGGCTCAGTAATTTGGCAATCATGCAATATATAGTAGGGTACATCATTTGAATCCTTGGCTTTTTCGAGAGGAACTCTTTTCAGAGCTTTGCTTCTTGCTTTTCTTTTCCTTACAATAGTACCATAAGAGTCATCAGATTCTGTTTGGAACTGATCACTTTCAGAACTTTGAGGTTGATCATACAGATCGTCGATCCTTCTGATATAATCTTCTTGATCTTTGAGCTTTTCAGAGACAGCAGGAGCAGGAGGAGAAGGTACAGCAGCAGAACAAACAGTATCAGCAGGAGCAGAAACATCAACAATCATATCATCAGCAGCAGAAATCTCAGCAGACAAAACAACAGCAGCATCATCAGCAGCACCAACATCCACAGCTTTAAGAGAATTGACATAAGATTCAATTATACTGGGATCACATATTGAAAGAGGCACAATGGCCTTAGTAAAATCTTCAGCTTTCTGAACAGGAACTGGTGCAATTTGATGGTAGATAGAATCAAAACTACTCAGTAGTGACAGAAGCAGGCAATTTGATCGTCGATCCTTCTGATGGTAAATAAAAGCACTGGAGCAGCAGTATCAGCAGCAGGCAATATAGCTGGAGGAGCAGCAGCAGCTTCAATAGCTTCATAAGGCATCTCCCCCTGGCTTGATGCAGACGGAGCTGGATCAAGGCACCTAAATGAAGGATTGGCCTGCGGAGAAGAGAGAGCGGAGAGTCTGGAGGATAGCTCCTGAATGGACTTCTGGAGTGGAGCCATGGAGGTCTCCAGCAAAGCCACTAGCTTGGGAGCCAGTAGCTCATATAGCCTATCGGCCAGACTCGGGAGATCCACTTGCTCAAGAGAGACTTGAGTAGAGGTGAATGAAGATGTGGCTGGGACTGAAGAAGTGGCTGCACGACTTGAAGGTGAGAAAGGAGGGATGGATGGCTGGGATATAGGGATGGTGGATATGGATGGTATAGGAATGGAGGTGGATGGTAAGAAATAGGGTTGATCCAAAATGTCATACAACAATTGTTGGTAAGAGGAGGAGGATGGAGGATCAAGAGAGGAGGAGGGAGAATCATCCATGAAGGAATCATCCAGAATGGAAGAGTCAATTGATGGATAATAGAAAAGAGGGTGGAATGATTCTGAAATGGTGGCTGGAGGAGATGAAGAAGGTAATGAAGTGGTGATGGGGAGGAGATGACAGGCTGAATGGGAGAAGAGGAAAGCAATGAAGAGACAAGGGGAGGAGGAGAATTATGAGCAGAGGAGGAGGCAGGCAATCCCTCAAGAGATGTTGCAGGGGAAGAGACTGATAAAGTCCTTGTGCCTGAAGCAATTGTTACAGCATTAGCCCTGCTGGGTCTGAGGATCTGCCTGTCCCACTTGCTGAATAGGGCACAGGATAGCCTCTTTGAAGCATTTATGTGCATCCCAGTTGAAATCAGCAATTCTGGGCACCTGGAGTGCAGAAATACTCCTAAAATCCTTCCAAAATTCACAAAGACTTGCTAATCTTCTTCTTGATTGAGTTAAATACGATTGTTCCCCAATCCACTTTCTTCCTGTTAACAATTGCACCCATCAAGTTCAACTGATACTGCGTGATTGTATCATGCGCCGAGTGCTTTGCCAAAAGCACTTTTCCCGTAATGTCGGCGAGAAATTGAAACTCAATAGCCAAATCCTTCTTCAATAACCTGTTAGGGTTCGCGGCAGAATAACCCATTCGTTCTAACAACGAATTAACTTCCTCTCCAGACAAAGCGAAGGAATCATTTCCAGAACTGAGAGCGAACACTTCCGTCAGGAGATTTGGGGATAGCGGTACCTTCGTTCCGCTGATTGTTCCGACAACAGTAGTCTCGTTCTCAACTGTTGCTGAAAACACCCATTCTTTAATCTCATTTGCTGCAATCTTAATTCTGGTTGACATCAACCGCACTAGCTGCTGGTCGCGGCAAAGATTCAGAATGTCCTTGAAGCGCTGATCGCTGCCGTCGAAAGAGTCCATGTCGATGTCAAATCCTGTATCGAACTTCATTTTGGAGAGAATAGCGACTGTCGCTGCCATCTATATCTACAAAAGTTCAACAAACAAGACCAAGTGTAGAGAGTTTTGGAGGGAAGAAGAAAATTTGCAGAGAGAATGAAGGCGAAAGCGACGAACGGTCGGCCGAAAAATGATTTTATATTAGGGTTTGACACGGAAAAGGAAAAACCGTCAAACTCCGTTCGAAGTTTTCGGCTGACGGGGAAACTGAAAAGTCTTTAATGACGTTGAACTTCGTTCAACGCTATTAAATAGCGTCGAGCTCAGCTCGACGGCGACTAATCAGAAGATAGATAGACGCGCTATCAGAAAGCGATGAACTCCGGTCAACGTTTTTGGACAACGTTGAACTCCGGTTGACGCTTTAGGGAAAAGCGTCGAGCTCCGTTCGACGTTTTTTGGAAAAACGTCGAGCGCAGTTCAAAGACAAAATCTAGCCTACAGACACTAGAAAATATGATTTTTTTAGCCTAGTTTTGGTCTGTTTTTAGCTTTGAAATCTTGGGATTAATTTAAACTTCCTCCATCTAGCATTCCTAACTGATTCAGGAAGAAGGTATGCTTCTTTTCATCCAATGGTTTGGTGAAAATATCTCCCCTTTGCAAATCAGTTGGGATATATTGAAGTTCAATTTTATTTTTCTCTACATTATCCCTTAAGAAGTGATGCCTAATCTCTATATGTTTTGTCCTACTATGGAGGACTGGATTTTGTGCTATAGAGATAGCACTAGTATTATCACAAAAAAAAATTAGACTTCTCTAAGTTGTAGCCATAGTCTATGAGCTGATTTTGTATCCACAATATTTGTGAACAGCAACTGCCTGCAGCCATATATTCAGCTTCAGCAGTTGAGGTTGACACAGATGTTTGCTTCTTACAAAACCAGGAGACAAGTCTGTCACCAAGGAACTGACAAGTTCCACTAGTGCTTTTCCTGTCTACCTGCATCCAACATAATCAGCATCTGAAAATCCAGTTAATTCAAATCCTGAGTCTTTTGGATACCAGAGTCCTAGATTTGGACAACTTTTTACATATCTAAGAATCCTTTTAACTAGAGTTAGGTGTGACTCTCTAGGGCTTACTTGGAATCTAGCACATATGCATGTAGCAAACATTATATCTGGTCTACTAGCTGTAAGGTACAATAGAGAGCCAATCATTGCTCTATATGTTATCTGATCAACATGTTTGCCATGCTCATCAACATCCAATACAGGATTGGTAGGCATTGGTGTTTTCATACAGGATGCCTCAGACATACCAAATTTCTTAACCAATTCTTTAGCATACTTGGTTTGGGAAATAAATATGCCTTCAGCATGTTGTTTTACTTGCAATCCTAAGAAGAAGGAGAGCTCACCCATGCTACTCATTTCAAATTTGGAATGCATCAGGTTGGAAAATCTTCATAAATTTGTACTAGTAGGGTATGGGACTTATGGGTTCTAATAAAAAGAGTTTGGTCTACTCTACCCCTTATAAAATCATTTTCCAGAAGAAAGCATGCTAGGGTCTCATACCATGCTCTAGGAGCTTGCTTGAGACCATATAATGCTTTATGTAATTTGAAAACATGATCAGGATAAGTTGAAGAGATAAAACCTGGAGGTTGTCTAACATAGACTTCCTCTTTGATGTCTCCATTGAGAAAAGCACTCTTCACATCCATCTGGTAGACCTTGAATCCCTTGTGAGCAGCATAAGCTAGGAATATTCTAATGGCCTCTAACCTTGCAACTGGTGCAAAGGTCTGGTCATAGTCTATTCCTTCTTATTGAGAGTAGCCTTGAGCAACTAGCCTTGCCTTGTTTCTGACAATAACTCCTTGAACATCCAGCTTGTTTCTGAACACCCATTTTGTTCCAACAATGGAGTGATCCTTTGGCTTAGGCACTAGTTCCCAAACTTTATTTCTTTCAAATTGATGCAACTCCTCTTGCATTACAATGATCCAGTGTGGATCTTGCTCTGCATCTTGAATGGATTGAGGCTCAACTTGAGATAGAAAACAAGTGTGCATTAGGTTCTGGTTGACCTGATTTCGGGTTTGCACACCAGTTGAGATGTCTCCAATCACTTGGGAGATTGGATGATCTCTTGTTGTTACTAGATCAACAGGGGATGTTGATTGTTCACCAACCTGTGTTGTTGTTTCCTCTTGTGGAATAACAACTGGCTCTTCAGGATGATTTTCTTCAAGAGGTTGAACTTCTTCCATCATCACTGCTCTCATTCTTTTGCTGAATAGGTTGAGTGGCGGTATCCTCTTCTTTAACCTGTAATCTGTCCATACTTTCTGAAATAGAGTGTACCTGCAAAGGTTCTATGGTAGAAGTAGACTTCTCCTTATAACACATGTTAGTCTCATCAAAAGTAACATGAACGGATTCTTCAATTTTACAAGAAGATTTATTATATATCCTATAAGCCTTGCTGATCATGGAGTATCCCAGAAACACTCCTTCATCAGCTTTAGCTTGGAATTTTGCTAAATACTTCTTGTCATTATTATGAATATAACAAGTACAGCCAAAAATTTTAAAATAATCTACTTTAGGTTTCTTCCCTTTGAGCAATTCATAGGGAGTCTTACCCTTCAGTTTATGTATTAAACTTCTATTCAACACATAGTTGGAGGTGTTCACTGCCTCAGCCCAAAAGGATAGAGGTAGGTGAGCATCTGTCAACAATGTAGTAGCAGATTCAATTAGGGTTCTATTTTTCCTTTCAGCTACCCTATTTTGTTGAGGAGTTCTAGGAGCTGAGAAAGTGTGCCTGATCCCTTCACTTTGACAGAACTCTTGCATAAGAAGAGAATCAAACTCTGTCCCATGATCACTTCTGATCAGGGTAATGTGAGTGTTGAACTCAATCTGTATGCATTTGAGAAACTCTGTCAAACACTTAAAGTTATCAGACTTCTTCCTCAGAAAGAATACCCAAGTGAATCTAGAGAAGTCATCTACAATCACTAAAGCATAAGATTTCCCTCCCAAGCTTTGTACTGTAATGGGTCAAAAAAGGTCCATGTGTAACAGATACAAAATCCTAGGTGAATCACTCTTATTAAGTGACTTAAAGCTATTTTTAGTTTGCTTGCCTAATTGACAAGCCCTACAGAGTCCTTCCTTCTTGTAGGGGCCAGAAGGTAGTCCTCTAACAAGGTTGTCCTTGGAGAGCCTAGCAATGGTTCTAAGGTTTAAATGTCCTAATCTTTTATGCCATAAATCATTTGGCTTGCATACTGAATTGAATAAACAAATGTCTGTATGGGCTGAAAGAAAATTTACTAGATAGATGTTACCTTTCCTTTTACCTGTTAACACAGTTTTGTTATTTTCTGACTTGATCTTGCACAGGGATTTGTTGAAGGTCACTTTATATCCTTCATCACATAGCTGGCTGATGCTTATCAGGTTGTGCTTCAGTCCTTCAACATATGCCACTTTCTTGAAAGTGACTGAGCCTATCTGAACAACACCATATCCTTTGGTTTGGCCAAAATTTGAATCACCAAAAATCACTTTGGGTCCAAGTTTGGTTATGAAGGATGATAGGTTCTCCCTGTTCCCTGTCATGTGCTTTGAGCACCCACTATCCAGATACCATTATTGGTTAGATACTGGATAGGTCTTCACCTGCACATAAACATTTTATTTGTTTTTGACCCAGTTTACCTTGGGCCTAGGTTGATAGCCTTTAAAATCTGAAATGAAAGACATCCCAGGTTGACTCTTATAACCCTCAGGATGATATCTCCTAGGAGGTACTATCCATTCAGTATAAGGGTTGAAACATTGGGATGCAGGACTTCTAGGATTTAATTTAGATTTGCTTCTGAAAGCATGTTCATGGCTCTGAGCTCCGTTCGGAGATCGTCGAGCTGAGGTCGACGTTCCTGGGTAGGATCGTCGAGCTCCGTTCGAAGATCGCCAGTGCTGAACTTCAGAGTCCAGAAAGCGTTGAGCTGAGTTCGACGTTTCAGCCTTATGTCGTCGAGCTCTGTTCGAAGCTCGTCGACCTCTGCTCGACGCTTTCTGCTGAACCATGATTTTATTTGGCAGATCAGCATTCTTCCTAGCTACCTCTACTACTCCCTTCCCTTTGTCAGAGATAAATTTGATTGGAGTTGTTAATATTGTAGGTTGGCTAGATGAAGCACCCAAGCCCAGTGTACTATTAAGTCTAGAGTTCACTGTGCTTGTGATGTCCATCAGTCTGATACTTCTCCCATTGAGGGATTCTTCAAACTTTTTGGCTTTTGACAGTTCACTTTTTAGTGAAGCTATCTCCTCCCTACAGCATTCCAACTCCTCAGAGAGTTTGAGGTTATTTTGAGTTTAGGACACTGTATTCAGATAATTAATTTCTGAGAGAGATTATCTCTTTCTCAGATTCTAGTAAATCTAAACACAATGTCTTAAATTCAATTTTAAAGTCCTCAGAATTGAAATCAAAAGAATTAATTACCTGGTCCTCTTTGGCTCCAGTTTCAGCTTCAGCTTCTGAATCAGATTCTGGTTCTGCATCTGAGTTTTGCTGAGAGGCATTGATAGCCATCATGCAGAATTCCTTTTCATCAGCATCATCCTCATCATCACTGGAGCTGGATGAAGTTTCAGAATCATCTTCAGTTTCACTCCATGTCTCAGCAACAAATCCTTTCCTTGTGTTCTTGTTCTTGCTGGAGGAGGCTTTGTCTGAGCTGTTCTTCTTGTAATCTTTCTCTTTTCTTCTTTCTCTTCTATCCTTTTTGTCCTTGTTCTTGTTTTCTGGACAATCAGGCACAATGTGGCCTGGTTTCCTGCAGCCAAAGCAAATAATTTCTTTGTTGTTATTTTTCTTATCATACCTTGGCTTATCATGTTCTTTGTATGGCCTTTTTCTGAAGTCTTTCCTGGCCAGTTTGTAGAATCTTTTGGCCAATAGACTGACCAATTCCTCATTGCCTGTGAGCTTTTCTTCAGGCAGGTCCTCAATAGCTTTGAAGGCTATTGACTTCTCTTTCTTTATGGCTGGTGAGGCAGCCTTCTGTTCTTCTTCTATGTTTCTGATGAGCAACTCATAAGATTTGAGCTTGCCTAGGAGAGCTTCAGTAGTAATTTCACTTAGACTTCTGGCATCTTTAATTGGCCAGATTCTTGAATCCCAAGTGCTGGGGAAGCACATTAGGATCTTGTCATTAAGCTCAGTCAATGAGATTTCTTTATCCAAGGTCTTTAACTCATTGACAATCAGACTCAATCTGTTGTACATATCTGCTACTGACTCAGTCTCTCCTTTCTTAAAATTCTCATATTGGGTTATGAGGTGAGATCTTCTGTCTTTTCTTTCGTCAGCAGATCCTGAGACAATATCTGAAAGTTTGTCCCAAATTTCCTTAGCTGAATTGCATTTAGCTACCTTCTGAAAAATCTCATCAGACATTGTCTGGGCTAAGATGTTCATAGCCTTGGCATCTGCAGTCTTCCACTTCTTTATATCTGCATCTGTTCCAAAAGGGGGTGGAACAGCATTTGTACTTGAGCTTGTTGGTGGACTTGGACAAACTGTCAAAACAGAATTAAAAATATCTTCGTCAATAGAATTCATGTATAATTTAATCCTTGCCTTCCAGAGTGCAAACTTTGAGAGATTGCACACTGGAGGTCTGGTGCTAGCATAATCTTTATTCTGTGCCATGGTTTTGAATAAAAATAAATATAATACAACTAATAACAAGCCTCTATAGAAGGTTGATCTTTTTCAGAGATCTTTTGGTTCAGGTGTTAGCCTGTACAACCAATCTAGTGAAGATTTAGTTGTTGGACAACCAACCTGCCTCTGATACCAATTGAAAGTGCGGAAGAGAGATCTACCTTCACTCTAGAGGGGGGGGGTGAATAGAGTATTTTAAAATAATTTTCAGTTTAAAAGAAATAAGGCAGATTAAGATTTAATTTATATTTAAGTGTATATGTGATTGCTATGAAACAAAGATAAAATAAAAACTAAAGAAACACACAGCACAAAGCAAAGATAAACACACAGCAAACCAGATGACACAAGGAGCTATAGTGGTTCCCCAACAACTTGGGTACATCCACTCTTCTACCACCCTTGGTAGGAATCCACTCAGGAAGAGTTGATCAGGTGTCCTGACACCAAAGAGCTTTTGATAAGGTGCTCAAAAACCAAAACTAGATTTTTTGATCAAGTGTCTTGCCACCACTGAGTTTTGACAAGGCTCTCAGAACCACACTCAAAACTTTTGAAGGGAATCTTGATAACCCTTTTACAGCAAGAAAGTAAAAAAGTAAAGAGGTTGATGTTGTCTTCTCTGTTCTCAAATCAAATGAGAGAAGCACAAGTGGATTTGATGAAGATGTCAAAGCTCCCCCTGAGATTAGTAGTAGGTTCAGGAGTAGAAGCTTTGCACAGGGTGATAGGCCTTCAATGAGACTTCTCCAGCAAATGATGATTTCAGCAAGACTGAAATGTGAGTTGTCTGGAGACTTGAATGATGAAGCCTTTTAGCACTTGAAGCAGATCTTTTAGTCACAGAAGATGAAAACTTGATTAGAGAATTTTTGTTGTTCTTCTTCTGTAATGCAATTCTTGTGTCTCTTGGTGTTGGTGTTGAATGATCTGTCTTCTTGTGTTTCTCTTTTCTTCAGCTCTAAAAATCTCCAAGAGAACTGAGAGAATAATAATGAATTCTTGACTTGAATGGCCGAATAAACAGTCTTGAATGATTTCCAAAAACATCATTTGTCTCTAGGGAAAGTCCATTAGCAATATTCCATTTTTACCTTCCTTGACATTTGCATCAGATAGCTTGAAACGGCTAGGAAATCTTTTGCCATTAATGCAACAATTAACTCTGAAAGAATTTGAAATAATTCCATAACTGATATTGACTTGATAGCAGAAAACGTCGACCTCATCAAGAAATAGTTGATCGGAGATCGACTATGGTCGACCAGAGCTCAGAGTTAATGAAATAGAACTGGAACAGAAATAGTCGATCTGAGCTCGGAGAAAATGGAGATAAGCAACAGACAGAAAGCGTCAACCTGATTTGAACATAAATCGTCGACCTTAGCTTCAACAGAAAACATCGATCTGAACTCAGAGAAAAAGCGTCGACTTGAGCTCTCCAGAAAACGTCGACCTTGCTGAATCAGAAATAGTCGATCTTGAGCTTGGCAGAAATCGTCGACCATCTCTTAGACAGAAATAGTCGACCTAAGCTTGACGACAAAGCGTCGATCTAAGCTCAGCAACAGAGCGTCGATCTAAGCTTGACGACAAAGCGTCGATCTAAGCTCAGCAACAAAGCGTCGATCTAAGCTCAGCAACAGAGCGTCGATCTAAGGTTGACGACAAAGCGTCGATCTAAGCTCAGCAACAAAGCGTCGATCTAAGCGTGACGACAAAGCGTCGATCTAAGCTCAGCAACAGAGCGTCGATCTAAGCTTGACGACAAAGCGTCGATCTAAGCTCAGCAACAGAGCGTCTATCTAAGCGTGACGACAAAGCGTCGATCTAATCTCAGCAACAGAGCGTCGATCTAAGCTTGACGACAAAGAAATAGCTGAAGGCCGGGCGCTGATCCAAGCTCGACGATCGTCGGACTGAAGCTCGACGATAGTCGACCTGAGCTCGATTATTTTTGACATTTGTCTCAGCTTTGATTCCTGATCTTAAATGGTCCTCGGGGCAGCTTCAACCCTAAGTTCTAAGCCCTAGACACATTCTAACTTGACCTTTTCAACTATACAACTAGGTCAAACAGATATCCTAAATACATAGTGATCCTTGCCCAAATTAGTAATAGGGTGTTCCAACACCTACCACTCAGGCTATGGAGGATAGCCCTACCTTAGCAAACTTACTCCTACAACTCAGAGAGATTCACTCTCCTACAGCTCAAGAAATATTGCCTTACTTCTCAATGAGTGAAACTCACCTACCTCAGATCCTAGTAGGATCCTATAGTCAGAGCGGATCCCTCTCGTACAGCTCAGGCAAATTTTCCCTACCTCAGACCCAAGGCCCTACTGCTCAGATCCAGAAGGATCCTACAACAAGAAATAATTTAATTAACTTTGACACAGATAAATTTCTCTAAGTCAATAACTTGAGCTGAGAAATTTTTGCTCTAACTCTCCTCATAGCAGAGAAAACTTTTGTCGGAGGAACTCAGAAGCACTTGATGTAGAAGGCTAAAGATCTGTTGATCTTGAGTCTTCAAGTAGCTTACTAAACCTGCCGAAGGCTGAAGGTTCTTCTTTCTTCAGAAGTATTTCTGATCCTACTTTGATAGATGGAGACTCCAAAGCTATCAGAACTTTTTCTTGCAGGAGAGCTTCAAGCCTTTTACATGCAGCAATGGCAAGGAAGATGAAGTCGTCTGCTATACTTTTTAAGTTGATAATGCCCTAAAAATTAACTTGTGTCTTATCCCATCTCACCCTTATTTAGTTCGTTGATCAACGGCTCTTAGAGATCAGTGGGCCCCACCTACAGCTTCTAGCTGCGCCTTGCTTTAACGGAAGAAGACATACAATATATTCTCGGAAGAGTTTTTCACGTTCTGTAGCTTCTCCGTACTTGATTTGAACTTAGTTGACTTAATCGATTTTGTTGACATCATCACCTGTGGAATTAGCCAAAATAGAGCATCAGTAGAATAGGCATCGAGTGAATGAGCTTCACTCAATGCCAAAACACAAATAGAATTCTGTCTATCTAGGCGTTGACAGCGTTGAGTGAGCAAGCTCCACTCAACACTTTTAGACAACCAATTCTGCAGCCTTTTCTACCTGCCTGGCGTTGAGAGCATTGAGTGAGCACACCTCACTCAACGCTTTGTGCCTTAGCCTATGTATTCTGTAAATAGGCGTTGAGAGCATTAAGTGAGCATACTTCAACGTTTTTTTACTTAGCAAAAATCTTCCTGTTTCTATGACGTTGAGAGCGTTGAGTGTGTCTTCATCACTCAACACCTTTTGCCTTAGAAAAGCTTTCTGCATCTTAGACGTTATGAGTGTTGAGTGAGCATACCTCACTCAACGCTTTGGACTTAGCCAAATTTTGTGTGTTTAGAAACACTAGCTTTGACTGACTGAGTGTTACTCAACACTTATAAGGCTATGACGTTGAGTGAATGACCTTCACTCAATGCCTGTGGACCGAGCCACTTTTCTTCCTCTTAAACCTTAGGCTTTGACTATCGCAGCCTACCTCACTCAACTCTGAACTGAGTTTGACGAATGCGGAACTAAGTTCGACGAACGGTGAGCTCAGCTCGACGAACTCTGAACTTAGTTCGACGAATTCTGAACTGAGTTCGACAAACTCAAAATCTAAAACTCTGAGTTAGTTCGACGAATGCTAAGCTCAACTCGCCGAACTCTGAACTCAGTTCGACAAACTCTGAACTCAGTTCAACTCACAGCTTTTTTTGTTGTATGGCGTTGAGTGTTTCTTCATCACTTAACGCCAAACTACTTAGATATATTTCTGCCTATAGTTGTATGGCATTGAGTGAGTCAACTCCACTCAATGTCTATGGACTTAGGAAAATTCCTGTCTTTCCAACTTCTTCACTTTGTGACCACTTGTCACATCACTGTCAATTACAACTATATGTATATCATTGAAAACTATATGTATATCATTGACAAGATTGACTTCCTCAAATCTAGGACATTATGGGCAATATACCCAACAATCTCCCCCTATTTTAGGAAGTCAAAACTCTAAAGTAAGTGAGTCAATGATATACACAGTACTATGTAGCAATAAGAATAAAGACAATATAACTGAGAAGTGATCTATAGATACCACATTCCCTTGTTTATAGCTCGAGTGTAAAATCACTGCACCTGCTTCCCCTGAATTGCTGCTGTCATACTTGAACATTTATCTGATCATATGATCATCTTTTCCTCCCCCATTTTGACTTCAGCAAATAGCTGGTAGGGTTCTTATCATCTGCTCCCCCTCAACTAGGCAGTAGTGAATTGTTGGAATTGTGCAGGACATGCTCCCCCTTAATTGGAGAATCTTCATTTCTTTGAAGAACAATTCCATCTACAAAATATAAAATAGCTTGCAACAAGATGAGGAGAAACTGAAGCTATATCTGGTTTAACATACCCAATTCAAATTTGAAGGTGTTAAACTTTACTTCATCTAGTGGTTTAGTGAAGATATCAGTCACTTGCTTGCCTGTTGGAACAAACTTAAGGGTGATGTCTTTATATTCCACATGCTCTCTAATGAAATGATATCTAGTCTCTATATGCTTAGTCCTGCTATAGGAGAAAAGATTCCTAGCATTTGAGATTGCACTTGTAGAGTCATAGAATAGAGGACTTCTACTTATCTGAAGGTTATAGTCCTTGATCTGATGCTGGATCCACATCAATTGAGCACAGCAGCTACCTACTGAGATGTATTCTGACTCTGCAGTTGAAATTGTAATACTTGTTTGCTTCTTGCTTCTCCATTAAACTAGCCTTCCACCTAGGAATTGATAGGTGCCAGAAGTGCTCTTCCTGTTCTCCTTGCATCCTGCAATGTCTGCATCTGAATAGCTAGTTAGTTTAAATTCCCCATTCCTAGGGTACCATAGGCCAAGATCTTGTGTGCCCTTAAGATACCTCAGAATTCTCTTTACAGCAGAGTAATGAGATTCTTTGGGGCAAGCCTGATACCTAGCACAAACACATGCAACATACATGATGTCTGGCCTAGTAGAAGTAAGATAAAGATGGGAACCAAATATCCCCCTATACAAAGTCTCATCAACAGGTTTCCCTGCCTCATCCTTGTATATGGGCATACTTGATCCCATGGGAGTTCTCATGGTGGAGGAATTCTCCATACCAAATTTCTTTATTAACTCCCTAGTGAACTTAGACTGGGATATGGATAAACTATCATCAGTCTGTCTTACTTGGAGACCCAAGAAGAACTTAAGTTTACCCATACTGCTCATCTCAAACTTCCCCTGCATAAGTTTGGATAACTTCCTACAAAGGTTGCCATCAGTATATCCAAAGATGATGTCATCTACATAGATCTTAACTAGGATGATCTTACCCTTAGATTCCCTTAGGAATAGGGTCTTGTCTATCTCCCCCCTTGAGAATTTTTTCTCAATGAGGAAGCTAGACAAAGTCGCATACCATGCTATAGGGGCTTGCTTCAGCCCATATAGAGCCTTCCAAAGTCTATAAATATAATCAGGTGAGTTAGGAATAATAAAACCTGGAAGCTGCTCAACATAGACGTCCTCATTTAAGTCACCATTCAGGAAGGCTGACTTCACATCCATTTGGTAGACCTTGAATCCCTTATGTGCAGCATATGCAAGGAACAGTCTAATGGCCTCCAATCTTGCTATAGGGCAACGGTTTGATCAAAACCAATACCTTCTTCTTGCCTGTACCCCTTATCCACTAGTCTTGCTTTGTTCTTGATTAGAATGCCACTTTCATCAAGCTTGTTTCTATAGATCCACTTGACTCCAATACCATTATGTCCTTGTGGTCTAAGAACCAGCTTCCAGACCTTGCACCTCTTGAACTGGTTCACTTCCTCCTGCATAGCTCTAATCCAATGTTGATCTATGTTGGCCTCTTCAAACTTCTTGGGCTCTACTTGTGACAGAAATCTTGAGTACATGGTTGTGTTCAGACTTCTGCTCCTTGTTATTACTCCATGGCTTGCCTCACCAATGATCTGGTGTGCTGGATGATCTTTCACTTGTCTGACTACAAGTGGCAATCTTCTTTTAGTATTAGCAATATGTGCAGATTCAGGTGCAGCCTCTTGTTGATCTTCATCCACTCCAAGTGTCCCTGGTAGATCTTCTGGAGTATCCTCTTCATCTTGGATGACTGGTGATGCTTCCTTGATGGTTAGTTTGTCCATCATCTGTTTTGTACCTGCAGTACTACAAGAGGAGCTTGGTAGCTCATGGTTAATCATAGTAGACTCATCAAAGATTACATGAACTGATTCTTCTACAACTTAGATTTTCAAGTTGTAGATCCTATAGGCTTTGCTATGATTGATGTGCCCAACAAAAATCCCATCAAAGGATTTGGCAGCAAACTTAGTCACATAGTACTTTCCATTATAAAGTACATAACACTTGCTACCAAAGATTCTGAGATAGCTCGGGTTTGGTTTTCTGCCTTTCAAGATCTCATAGGGAGTTTTCTTGAGGTTCTTAGTGATAGAGGCCATATTGAGGACATGACATGCAGTGTTGACTGCCTCAGCCCAGAAATATTCTGGGAGAGATGTGTCATTCAGTAGGGTCCTTCCAGCATGTATGAGAGTTCTATTTTTCCTCTCAACAATCCCATTTTGCTGGGGTGTTCTAGGTGAAAAGATTTCTTGATGAATCCCATGTTCTTCACAGAACCTTGTCATGCTATCCAACTAGAATTCACTCCCATGGTCACTTTTGATTTTGACCACAGAGCTGTTGAACTCATTTTGAATTTGCTTGACAAACTTAGTAAAGATATCAAGGGTTTCGTTCTATCTCCTTAGGAAAAATACCCAAGCAAACCTAGAAAAGTAATCAACCATCATAAGGGTGTAGAACTTCCTACCAAGACTATGAACTGACATAGGACCAAATAAGTCCATATGCAGGAGGTATAGGCACCTCACAGAATCTTTGGTCCCAATACCCTTGAAGGAAGCTTTTCTTTGCTTGCCCTTTTGACAAGCAGAGCAAATGCGCTCCTTGGAGCACTTCATATTGGGACCATTCCTAACTAGGTCTTGACATAAGAGCTTACCACTAGTCTTGTAATTTACAAGGGCAAGCCTTTTGTGCCATTGGACACAATAAGAGGCTTTCTCATTTGCTATTAGATAGATAGGAGAATCTGTATCTATACATAGAAAGTTTAAGCAATAAATATTTCCACTCCTAGTGCCTGTCAAGATGACCTCTTGGTCACTTGACCTCCTTATTAGGCACTCATCCTTGTGGAAGACAATAACATAGCAAAGATTAGAGAGTTGGCTTATACTTATAAGGTTGTGTTGCAACCCTTCAACATAAGCCACCATGGTGATGGTGACTATGCCATTGGTGATCTTACCATAGCCTTTTGTTACCCCTCTATCTGAACCACAAAAGATTACTTTGGGTCCATCTTTTACTGGAGTATACTCCTTCAAGTTGTTCCTTGTCCCAGTCATGTGCCTGGAAAGACCACTGTCCAAGTACTATACAGGGGTATGGGCTCTTGGACTAACCTGCAATATAGAGTTTACTTAACCTTAGGACTCTAATATTTATTGGGTCCTAGGTGCATATTAGTATGGAACTGAACATGTCCACCAACAAAATTTCTGACAGGTGGACTGACCATAGCTTTTGCCATATTGGGATTGTGCCAGCAGTCAATGGAAAAATGCCCTATCTTACCACAGCACCAACAGTCATGCATGTTATATCTTCTCTTCTGTGTAGGCCATGTAGCTTGGTTAGCAGTAGTTTTAGCAGGAGGAAGATGTGCTGCAACTCCTATCTGATTTCTTTCAGCTAGAATTAGCTTGTTTGGTCTGATCTGAGTGCTATCAACAACAAGCTTCTTTTCAGAGAGAATGCTTTTGATGGCATCAGAAATGCCCAAATCAGCCTGGCTGTTAGACTTTCCCTTAGTTTGAGCCTTAGTTGCTAGATTCAGAGCTTTGGCTACAACAACATTTTTGAGTCTTGGAGCTGAAGAACCAAAAACAATGGTCCAGTTTGGGCCATTTGAGTTTTCTCATGGGCAGCCATAAAGGTACTCACTCAGCTAGAGCTTTCACCATGGCAGTGAACATCTTTGTTCACCCTATAGGAACAACCTTTCTCCCAGTGACCACAGGAGCTTTCTTGGTCATACATATTAGAATATGACAAAACTTTTCTAAAAAGAATGGGAAGCTTGGAAGCAATAGGATGAGCAAGAGCTGGAGCTTTGTTCTTCCTTTTGGAAGGGGAAACTCTTGTGCTTCCCTTGAATCCCAACCCCTTCTTACCCTTTTGAGAGGAGAAGGTGTCTATCAAGGGTAGTATTGTACTTGGCTTAGAATAGCTAGCCACTATTATTTTCTCCTTCTCAAGCCCTTCTTCAAGCTCCCTGATGACAAAGTTCTTGTGCTTGATGGAGGCTATCTGGATGTCCAAGAAGGACTTCAGTTGACTTATTTCCCTAGCTTTCTGATCCAGCGGATTAGCTGTTATAGTCTGCTGGGCAACTGCAAGCTTAAGAGATGAAACCTCTTTAGCTTGCTTCTTAGACAACTTCTTGACCTTATTAAAGGAATTCAAAAGTGCTCCATACTTTTCAATCAGTTGATTGACAACTCCTTCAGATCCAGAATTTTCTTCACCACTAGGTGAAGAGGTTTCTGAACAAGGACTGGTCTCATACTCAGACATGAAGCGGAATTGGGTAAAGAATGTACCTTGCAATGACTAGGCTGATCCTAGCAGCCCTCTTCATCTGTCATTGCCATCAGCCCTCTGTAGATGTGGGCATCTTCATCCTGCTCTGAGTCACTATCTAATAGTGTTAGAGGGGCCCTGATTCCTATCCTCACTAGAGGATTCACTTCTCCTACTGCAATAAATTTATCTTTAGCAGTAACAACAACTAGCCCAATATAGGCTTCCTCTTCTTCAGACTCAGATGATGATGAGTCTGTCAAACTCTTTGCCTTCTTAACAATGAAGGACTTATCCTTCTTTCCTTTGTATTGATGCTGCTTCTTCTCCTCAGCCTCCTTCCTCTTCCCTGGGTAGTCAACTATCATATGCTCAGGCTTGCTGCAACAATAGCAAACTACTTTAGATGAGTTATATTTATTAGGTTTGGAACCATACCTGTCAGTCTTGGACTAATTCTTCCTGTGATGAGTGGAATTAGAAGGCCTCTTCCAATACTTCTTCTTCATCAGCCTCTTGAGTTGCCTGTAGAAAGCTGCAATATCCTCATCAGATATGTTGTTATCTGATGCTTCTAACTCTGAGCTGTCTGACTCAGCTAGTCTTCTTGGAGGAGAGGGAATCCTCTCCTTGCTCTTCCTTGTGCTTTCTGCTCGGAAGGATAAGGACTTTTCCTTGGCTTGGGATTTACTGGTGGCCTCCACCTCTTTCCTAGCAGCTAGCTGCATCTCAAGGAGAGCAGCTTTCCAAACAATGTTCGGGGAGGAGTTTCAGTAAGCTTGGCCACCTCTCTTATAGAATAGATCTTAGTATCCCAGTCTCTAGTGAGAGATCTGAGAAACCGGTCATTTATTTCATAATTATTAAAGACCCCCCCATAGTTCTTCAACTCATTTATGATCTTGAAAAATCTTTCATAGCAGGTAGCTATGTTCTCTTTCAGATTTTACCTGAAAGCCTCATACTCCAAGTTGAGCAGAGACTTCCTATCATCCCTTACCTCTTTAGTACCCTCTATGTAGACCACAAGAGTGTCTCACATCTCCTTGAAGGTCTGGCATTGAACCAAGTTCTGAAAAGTTGAGTCATCTACTGTACTGTCAATGATGTTATGTGCTCTCTTGTCCAAGCCAGCTAAGATGACCTCATCTTTTGTCATTTTAGAGTATGTTTTTGATGTCTTAATGTTGGCATCTAGAGAAGAGACCTTCATAGGAATGACAGGTCCCTCCCTAACTATTGCAAAGATCCTTGGATCATAGGCTTCCATAAATAGCCTCAGTCTCTCTTTCCATATTCTAAAATACTCCTTCCTGCGGATGGTGAGTTTCATGGAACTCAGCTCTCTCTGTCTCTCTAGAGCCCATGATCACTTAACTACAGCTACTTTTGGAGATCACTCAGATTGTTAAATCCCTTTTTGAGCAACCTTCCTCTAATACCACTTGAAAGTTCTTATTTTTAAGGTAGCTAGCAACCTAGAGGGGGGGGGGTGAATAGGTTTGTCTAGGTCTTTTGAGTGTCTTTTTGTTTCTTCTTGAGTTACTTTGTGATTGAATAGATGGAAGCTTTTTAAGAACCTACAAACAGAAAACAATCACAGAAAAGCACACAAGTATTTTTATAGTGGTTCGCCAAAATTATGGGTACATCCACTCTCCTCCCACCATGCTAACTTCCTATTAGTCAAGGCACTTCTTCAAAACAATGCTCCAAGGAGCTTACACCTCAGATCCCTCAGGAGCTCTCAGTATCATCCAAGACTTACACCTTAGTCACAAGGGCCTACACTCAATGATACAAGTATCACCTACCTTAGGAAATTAAGCCCTACCACTCAGGCTATGGAGGATAGCCCTGCCTTAGAGCAAACTTGCTCCTACAACTCAGAAAGATTCACTCTCCTACAGTTAAGGCAATATTTCCCTACTTCTCAGTGAGTGAAACTCACCTACCTCAGATCCCAACAGGATCCTACACTCAAAGAGGAGCCCTCTCCTACAGCTCAGGCAAATTTGCCCTACCTTAGGCCCAAGGCCCTACTGCTCAAATCCAGAAGGATCCTACAATAAGAAAATATTTAATTAACTTTGACACAGAGAAATTTCTCAATGTCAACAACTTGAGCTGAGAAATTTTTGCACTAACTCTCCTCATAGTAGAGAAAAATTTTGCTAGAGGAACTCAGAAGCTGACTCCTAAACTTGCTGTAGAAGGCTAAAGATCTGTTGATCTTGAGTCTTCAAGAAGCTTACTGAACCTGCCGAAGGCTGATGGTTCTTCTTTCTTCAGAACTATTTCTGATCCTGCTGTGATAGAAGGGAACTGCACAGCTATCTGAGCTTTTCTTGCAAGTGAGCTTCAAGATTTTTACATGCAACAATGGCGAGAGAGATGAAGTGTAAGACCCCATTTTTTTTCTTTTTCAACCATCGGGGTCTTATGCCCAAAATTGCCGCTTTGCGGTGGCACTGACACTCGGGAAGGCCGCCACTACAAAACGCCAATTCTACTGGCCTTTTTCGATCACAAAGAGAGAGAAGTAAATGCAACATGTCCACATAATCAGATATGAATAAAAATCACAGCAAGTCCATCAATATATAGAAAATAGAGTACTGCGAAAGGTAATAACAGATGAAATATATAAACGGGCTCAGCCTGGTACATCAGAGTCCTCACTACAAATCACTCATCGCGGAAGCTATAAGGAAGACTAATCACTCACGGAGCTGGCCCACCTCCATGCGCACCGTACTCTGCTGGTGCTGGTCCCTAGACTGCTGGTCCGTGTCTCCCATCCGAAGCTCCTGTAATATTGTTGTTCGAAAACCATTAGTCATAAAGACTAAGCCCTATCATCCCCTACCCCTCCCCCCACAGCTCCTAAGCACCGAGCGGAGAGGAGGAAAGGGAAGCTACAAAGGTGGAGAATAAGCAAGGCGGGTGACAGCGGAACTAGTCTAACAGTAATTCATGGTGTATAAACATCTAATTAAAATAAAGTACATCTAGCAGTTCTACGATAGTGAGCTGTAAAGTAAATATGTAGCAAGCAGTATATATATAAGAAGCCAAATAGAAAATAAGTAAGTAACCTTAACTTATATGAATGCCCATATAAACTTATAAGTTAAGGGGTCTTCTGCATGGCTCCCATCGTATAAAATATCTCATACTGATTTATACATTGGGGTGTCGGTTGTATGCAAATATGAGTGTAGTGATATGTTATGCCATGATTCATGCAAGTGCAACTCACGCACACGACTCTATGCGCACAGACCTTTAGTTCCCCCTGTTCGGGCAGCTAGCTTCACTCCCAAGAACCTCCGTAGTGGCAAACGGAGACAGTAGGTCAGGCCCCCCACTCCTAGGTGGGCATCCACACTACCGGGCCTAGCCCTTCCGTACGCCCCTAGAAGAACACAACCTAGAGTATCTGCATACTAGTGCTGGTTGTATCCACCAGACTTTCTTTGGCTAAGTGTCCCACATCGCCGAGTAAACGTACTGACGTTGGTGTGAACGACAGTCAAATACCGAAGACCCACCACCTTATTTTGTATTCAAACCCTCGAGCCCTCAGCTCCCCGGACTGTCCCGTCCGTGCATCTACCTTCAGAAGCTACCGTCTGAATGACAATCAAACCAACCTACTCTACCTCCCTAACTACCGGGGTGTGTGAATGTGTAGCCCTAGTTATATTAGTTGCTTTTTTAGTTTATTATTCCTACGGTTTACGTTAGCCCAGGACTGCCCTCGGTATACCCCGTGAAGGGCTCTTAAAGGGCACTAGGAACTATGATGGTAGCTGAAGCCCATCGTTCCCTTTAGCAAGGCACTTACTTTTATTGGTTATTACCCATTACTCAATCTCATTCAAATTACTTTGGATCTAACCCTAGTGTATTAAGACTCTTCCTCTCCTACCGGGGAGGACGATCTTTCGTCGGTCCCGAGCACCTCTTATGACTAGACAACCTACCAACCTATCCTCATCTTGGCTACTGAGGATGCATTCATACATTTCCAAACCATTGTCCCAATATCCAAATCCTCTAAGTTCATCCTCCAGCTTAATATGATTTCAACAGTTTTTACTAAACGCAGATCATCCTAAGCTATAAGGGGTATACAAAGGGAGGTACCCCAAATTGTCTCCCAAATCTCCTATAAAATTTACTGGAGGTCTATCATGACATAATTAGCCTAAATCCATAAATTTATAATTTTCCTAATTAATCTGATATTTATTTAATTTTCCCAAAAGATTGGCCATGGGTTATTTTAAACATGAACTACATGATTTTCTCAGGTAATGGCCACCCAAAAAATATAATCACTAAATAACAGAGAGATATCAATAAATATTAATTTACATGATTTTACAAAATTGATTTAGCCTCTAATTAATTTATCCACTATAATTCCATTAATCATAAGTAAAGAAGGAAGTACCAAAATTATTCACCAGAAAATTATATAAAAATTACAAAATCTTAATGTGGTACAGAAAGGGTCATTGTGCAAAGATCATAATTTTACAGGCTTAATAGACACCAAAATAAATTTAATTAACTTTTCATGGGAAATAATACTTAATGAAGCAACCCTTAGAAATAATCTTCCAAAAATCTCATAAACATTCTCAGAGCTTAAAAACACAATAAAAAGTCCTCTGGATAAAGTTCATCAATTTCCAGAAAGAAGTTACTCCATAATAAATTTCTAAGTAAATAATACAAATTACTAACCTTTTAATGAAGTATCCAAAATAATAGTCCTAAATTCATAACAAAATCTCCAGAGCTTGTACTAACTTTAAATACTATTCTACCCAAATCTCATCACTGTTCAGTGAGTTTTAGTTACATCTTCTATCACTACAAGTTTTGTGCCCTAAACTAGGGTTAGGGTTTTGAGGGACTTATTTACTTTAAAATCCATTTAGATTTCTGCAAGAGTATTATAGCTACCCTATAATTCTCTCTACCAAGTTTCAAATCATAACCAGGTTATTTGACCACTTGCCCTTCATAAACCACCAAGAACCATCCTTAGGGTTTTGCTTTGGGTCCTAGGGCAATTCTACCCCAATCCACCTCAAAATCCATGAGAGGGTGCTAGGAATCATTCCTAGTCAGTGGTCAAAATCTCAGCCTCTATTAAGGTGATTTAACCACTCAAATCACAAAGTGCACTTTTGACCTAAAAACCCCTTAATAGGGCAAATCTTAGGTTTATTCATTTACAATCTAAAACATCTCCAAATGAGTTAAAAAATTACAAAGTGCCTTATGATGAACCCAGAAACCACTCACCAAAATTTGGGAGGGTTTGGAAGTCATTAGGCAACCTAATTAATTTATATAAGGATTATTGAATTTTTCTAAAAACTATAGAAAAATATTTTTCAAAAATTCCCATTTTTGGACAGGCCCTAGGTATAGCTAGGGTAGACTCCTTGCCCAAATTTCAAATCATTTGGACAAGGGATGAAGGGTGGGCATACATTTGAATCTCAGGATAGCCCTAAGTATAGGTCCCACTAAAATGGGTTCTGTGGTCAAACCACTTACCCAAACGAGTTGAAATAAATTTTAAAATAATCTAGACTCAAAGGGATACAACTTCTGTGACTAGCCATTTTTCCTAAAACAGCCTCTAAGGGCCTCGTTTAATGACATCAAAATATGCAAGGTAAAGGGGTAACAAATAACAATATTATATATATAAATATAATAATTGAGTATTATAAGTTACTTTTCATCTTCTCAAAAACCCGAACCAGCAACCCTAAAAGAACGCTTAAAACCTATAGATTTGCTTGAGCCACCGCCGGCCATTTGGCAACCTCCCAGGCCAGCCACTGCCACCACCACCTCCGTCGAGGTGATGGCTATCGGTCAGCGGTGGTTTGGCCGTCAGAGGTGGTGGTTTCCGGCGAACCCGACCACCATAAACTTCGTAAAAACCATGGAAACGCTCACCCTATCCAGCTCTTTTGAGTCCAATGTCTCTCCTAATAATTCCTAAGATCTATCCATAGAAGAAGAGGTAGATGAGGACCTTGTTAGTGGTTTGGAGACGAGGCAATCATCAGGATGCCATTGGCGCGGTGGTGGCATCGCCGAAATTCTTCTACAGCACAACAAAAAGCTCCAATCCATCGAGTCAGGGTGGAAACTTCATCTCTAAGTCCAGGGAGTCTTTTAAAGGGAAGAAATGGGGATGCGGGTGGGTATAGGTTGTCCAGCCATTAATGCTTCCTTAAAAGCATGCTTCGGCCATGGTGGAGGGGAGATGAAACAGCTCAAAATAGTTGGAGAAAGGATGGAAACTCCTCCTCTCCCCATGAGGACTTGAATCCAGCCGTTACTTGGCAAAAATGAGGGGCAAAGCTTGAATGCTAATTTAATAGCCATACAAGCCGTCGTTCGGCCATGGCTGAAACAGTGAAACTTACTCTTCGTTTCCAAAGCCGACGGCCACGTGGCATTGACAAGTCAATATTTTAAAATGAGACTTAACTAGGTCTTAATAAAAGAAGCAGCACAATAAAACATTCTGGCCCACTTCCTAGAATCGCCCGGTTCAACTGAACCAACAGCCAAGCCAAAACCGTGCCATAAAATTTTCTAAGTAAAATGGCGTTGAGTGAGCTCAACTCACTTAACGCCATCCAGGCTACGGCGCTGAGTGAGCTCTGCTCACTCAACGCCATCTAGGCTGCGGTGTTGAGTGAGCTCTGCTCACTCAACGCCATCCAGGATACGGCGTTGAGTGAGCTCTGCTCACTCAATGCCATCCAGGATACGGCCCTTCCAAACTACGGCTTTGAGTGACCTCTGCTCACTCAACGCCATCCAGACTATGGCGTTGAGTGAGCATTGCTCACTCAACGCCATCCAGACTAGGTCATTGAGTGAGCTCAGCTCACTCAATGCCATCCAGATTATGGCGTTGAGTGAGCTCTGCTCACTCAACGCCATCCAGACTATGGTTTTGAGTGAGCAGAGCTCATTCAATGCCATCCAGATTACGGCGTTGAGTGAGCTCTGCTCACTCAACGCCATACAGACTATGGCGTTGAGTGAGCTCAGCTCACTCAACGCCAACCATCTTACACAGGATGGCATTGAGTACAGTCAGTGCACTCAACGCCGTTCAGCTTTTGGCATTGAGTGCTGTAATGCCCCCGATTTTTTTTGCGATTATTTAATTCTCGTTTGGCGTTACGATGACGCATTTCCGTGGCTTGTGCCATTTGTGGAGTGTAATTTAACTCCTTAGAACTGAGTGCCCTATTCTGTAGCCTATTGGCAATATCTCCCTAGCAAACCGAGTCGTTTTGGGTGACCCGGTGTGGCCTCTCGGGGGAATGTTTGTGTTTGGCTTTATTTGGGTATAACTCGAGTTCTGTTCGTCGAAAGTTAATTTCGACTTCGCCGTTGTGTTCGTAGAGTGGATATTTAGCTACGGTGTGAATTTCGTCGAATTCCGAGGTGGTTCGGTTTTCGAGTCGTTTTGGGTGTGTTATTAGTAAAAACAAATTAGAAACCCTTTTAAATTAAGTGAACCGGTAGTTTAGGCAGCGGTTAGGGCTGAATAGGCGTGTCCTTTTATTATAAAAGCCTTGTTAAGAAGTGGCGGACCCACTTCTCCTTCCTCCTTCCCGAGACCAGACCGAAACCGTCGCCCCTCCTGTTCGCGGAAAACGGAGGAAAACCGCCGGCCTGCTTCCCCTTTGGACGGTAATTCTGGGCTTGTTCGTGGACGGATTTCGATTCCGAAAGCGGCGTTGTCTTGCTCTCGCTCAGATCTTCATTTTGACGGTAAGATATTTGATTTTCGTGGAGTTTTAGGAGACTTGGATTTCCGGTTCTTGTGGTTTTCCGCCATTAATGTCTGGTTTGCTCGTTAGGTGCTTCTCCTTCTAGTGCAGAACGAAGAGGAGGGAAAGCCGACCAAGCTTCGCCGGAAAATGAGGCAAGTGGTATTCTTTCCCTTGCCATTGTTGTTCTTTTGAATTTTGGAATGTTTCCCGGTTAGCCCTAGGGGAGAAACCATGCTTATTCTCTTATTATCTTGCTAAGTTTTAGGGCTTAAATTCTCCTATGAGCCCCCTCCTTGGGCTGTTTGCTCCTCGTGCTAGTTGTGTTCACCATTTAGACTCCAGATTTGTAGCTCTGGTTGGGTGCTTTTACGGGTGGAGCCGAGAGAGAGAGTGAAGGAGGTTGTGGTGGTAGGGCTCTGGTTAGAACTAGTCTTGGTAGACTCTCGAGTTTTGGTGTTGTGTGTGGTGCACACACTCAAAGCCAAAAGCCGCCCGGACTTGGCGTTGAGTGTGGTGGACACACTCAAAGCCATAGTTCGGTTGTTCTTTGCGGCTGAGTGGTGGGGTGATTGAGTGAAAATTTTCGTCTAAGTCAAAATCGACGGGAATCACCAAGTGATTCCCGCCGATTTCGACGTGTATCGTCAGTGATTCCCACCGATTGGCGAGAATCAACCTTGATTCCCGCCGATTCGGCGAGAATCATCCTTGAATTCCGCCGATTCGGCGAGAATCATTCCGGATTCCCGCCGGTCGTCGAGAATCATCCTGCATTCTCGCCGATTCGGCGAGAATCGTCCTGCATTTCCGCCGATTCGGCGAGAATCAGTCGGCATTTCCGCCGACCTTCTCTTGTTGGCATTGGCTTAGGGTCCTCCTGCGGAAGTGAACTTTGGCGTAGAGTGAGTTGACCTCACTCAACGCCAAAGCTGTTTTGGCATTGAGGGAGGTAGACTCACTCAACACCGTTGTTAGGTTTTGTGGTTTTGCTGAAGGCGTTGAGGGAGTGAACCTCACTCAACGCTATGGCTGTTCTGGCGCTGAGTGAGGCTAACTCACTCAACGCCAAGGTCTGGTTAGGCACTGAGTGGATTCCACCCAACGCCGAGCCGTGTTGAGTAACTTCAACACTGTCTCTCTTTCCTCGATTTATGTTCCCGAGTGAAATCCTTGATTATATTTGTAGTTTCCTTGTCGGCCATGTTTTCTTTCCTAAAGGCCGAATCGTGGGATGTGGATAGTAGTGGTGGTTTGAAGCTCTTTATGGGGGAGGTGTTGTGTAATCTAGCCAAGGCCACCCTTATTCTTCTATCTTGCTCCAGGTACGGGCTGGGCAAGGGGGTGGAAGGTCCCTTGTGCTTAATCATGTAGACCCCTGAGCTTGTTGGCATGGAAATTGGTGGTTGGGGGACTGAGTTTGCCTCCAACCCGGATCCATGTTGTTGTTTTGCTACTACCGTCTCCCACAGCATAGGGTGTTAGAAGTTTCTTCCTTGGTAGATTGCAGCACTTTGGGCTCTTGGTAGCCTAGTAGGCCCTGCAGGATGTTGTTCCTGAGCTGGGTTGATGATGTTTCCTCGCACGTAGTGCATTTCTTGTCGTCCTATTTTGGACAGTTGTGACTCTTTCTACGGCATGTTTTTCAGTTACTTTTCCCACTTTGGTTGACTCTTTCATGCAGTTTTTACCTTGTTTTGCTTGCTGAGGTATTCTGTTTTCTTTTGGAATGCCTCAGGTTCTGAGCTGTAGCTAGTTGGGTGGCTAGTTTGCAGTGGTGGTGTTGGTGGTCTCTTAGACTTTGGAGATCCGTTTGCCTTGTTGGTGAGGTAGTTTTTAGTAATTTCTTACAGACATACATATGTGCCAGTGGGTTCGTGTCAGGTTGTTGCCGCCCACTGGTAGTTTTTACCTTTGTACTGGATATATTACTTATGCTGCTACCGTTTTTTGGAAATAGTCTACTTGCTCTGAGGAGGATTTATGATAGGTTGCTAGTTATTTTTAAAAACTACTATTATTATAAGTACATCGCATGATCAGCATGTTTTATAAAAGTAAATCACTATTTTCCAAGCAGCGTATAAAGATCGTTTTCCTATATATAATATAAATTAAATGTAGAGTCTTGCATAGTATGAGTGGTTCTCTTGGAACTCTTATACACCCTTTAGGATGCTAAACCTGAATAAAGTATTTTTCTGCAGCGCATAAGTATAGTTTTTAACTGTGGACTAGGTGATCCACCGAGTCGAGGGATACGGCCTCTAAAATATAACTGATTTTCTAATCATTAAGCTCATGATTTTCTTTCATAAAGAGTAGCAGTTGGTTTTGCCTGAGCGTCAGCAGTTATCCCCTGCTTGACGTGGCATCATGACGTGCATTTTCTCATACTCTGATAATTATTTAATTCGGGGAAAATGCGGGTTGTGACAGTTAGTATCAGAGGGAGGTTGCTTGACAAGTTAGTCGGGCAACCTTCCTTTGTTTGGTTTTAGTAGTTCAGCATCATGTCATTCACACACCGATATGTCATCAGCACGTCTTGGCAAAAGCACGAACACTACACTCATAGCATAACATGAAGTATACGGGGCATATTATGTAGTATGGGATGCATAATTTGTGTTCGTTTATGGATCCACCATAGGGGCAACATGTGAGGGTTATGTAGTATGGGATGCATAACCTCACCACATGGCTGCGACTAGCACATTTTCTTGTTCGTTGCATGCGAATGTTATGTATTATGGGATGCATAACATTTTCATGTGTATGCCGCTCATAACATGCATTAGGGCTTTTTTTGAATGCATAGCACAATCATGCATAACATAACATGGTATAAGCACAACGTGCCAAGCTAAAGACTGGCAGGATGACATATGTACACACATATGTTTTCGAGTCAAAAATAATATAAAGTCATGCATTCCCGATCTAGGCACAAGAATTAGTATGGTGGTGGTTAACCATCCTAGGTTAGGACATAACATAAAGTTTTGTAAAAGGTAAACTCCCAGAGCAAGTTTAGCAGCTTTAAGTTCATATCTATATATGTATGGTCTGTACTAGTAGTTGAGTCTAGCCGTTGTACTAGGATCTAACTAGTATTGCTATGACTTTAGGATGGCGAGACGTCCTTCGACTAGATCAACTCCCTTATCTGTGGGTGAGTCTTCTAGAGCTCAGAATGATGCGGTAATCGAAAGCTTGCGGCAGAGTAGCGATTCCTTGAGCAGGCAGTTGGTGGAGGTGCGAGCCCAGATCCAGTCTTTGGTAGCAGTTGTGGCGGGTCAGACTCAGGGAGTGCAAGGCCCTGCAGGGGCGATTGTTGTTCCTCCCCCTCCTGCACCCTTAAGACCTCCAGTGGTGGTGCCAGCGAAGATGGCCTTCATCTCGCAGTTTCAGAGGCTGAGCCCTCCCACTTATGACGGGAAGGCAGACTTCATGGTGATAGACGACTAGCTGATCTCCATGGAGGAGATGTTCTCGTATTCAGGGATTGCAAACGATCAAAGGGTGATGATAGCCGCCTATCAGCTTAAAGGTTTGGCTAAGAGTTGGTGGCTGAGAGAGAAGGAGAGCTTGGTAACCGGATGCTCTTGGGAAGTGTTCAAGGAGATGCTATTGAGGAAGTTCTTACCCTCGGTCGAGCGTGACCGCCTCATGAACGACTTCCTCCATCTGAAGCAAAGGCAGCTCACGGTGGGTGAGTATGAGATAGAATTCAGCAAGTTGAGCCGTTTTGCCCCTGGATTGGTCAGCGTTGAGGCTGATCGAGTTAAGCGATTTCTCGGTGGTTTGAGGAGTGAGGTGCAGCAGTTGACTAGTGCTTATGGGTCAGAAACTTACGCAGGAGTAGTGAAGGCTGCTCTGAAGGTGGAGGCTATTGAGACCGCGAAGAGCAGAGGACAGCAAAGTAGGAAGGATAAGAGGAAGTCTGTGGAGGAAAAGAAACCCCGGGTACCGGATGCGGTTCCTGGGAAGAAGAGCAAAGTGGTGTGCAGTTTCTGTGGCCGGTCAGGTCACCCGGTCGAGAGATGTTTCAAGAGAGCATCAGCTCAGAGGAAGGAGCAGGTTCATGCGATTCAGGGTACTCCGAGGAGAGATGTCTCCTGTTCTGTTTGCAAGCAACCCGGGCATGATGCTGCCCAGTGCTGGTCCAAGGATAAGGTCTATTTCTAGTGTGGGCAGAAGGGACACATCAAGTCTAGGTATCCTCAGGTCCAGCCTGCCCTGCAAGCAGTGCCTCTTCAGGCATTACCTCCACCTCAGCGTACGGACAAGGGGAAGGGAAAGCTGAACGTGATCTCTTCTGAGGAGGCTGAAGCTTCGACTCTGGTCATCTCAGGTTAGTTGTCTTCTAGCCTGAATGTTTTGTTCTTGTCTTGCTAGAATGTAGTATTGTTGTGGTAGTTCCTTAGTTATATATGTTCCTATAGGGAAGTTTAAGGTGAAGAACCGCTGGGCACGTGTTCTGTTTGACTCCGGCGCTACCCACTCATTCGTGGCTAGAGCCTTTGTAGAGCGACATCGGTTGACTTTAGATCGAGTTCGGGATACCTTTCGTGTTAAGTTCCCCTCTGGTGAATCTGTGTTGTCAGATGTGGGCATATTGGATTGCCCTGTTTTGTTGGGGGACTTCCTTGCGAAGGCAGACCTGAAGATGATTGATCTGGAGGACTTCGATGTTATTTTGGGCATGGACTGGCTGTCCAGGTATGATGCAGTCATTCAGTGCAAAGGGAAGCGCTTGGACTTCATCAGGGACGACGGTCAGCTAGGAAGCGTGTATGCGGATCTGAGCCAGGATTCTCCTGTCATCTCTGCGGTATGTGCTCAGAAGTTTTTTCTTTCATACTATTTTGCTTGTTTGGTCTCGGTGGTTGGGACCGCTGTTAGTGTACCGCGCTTAGAGGAGATTCCAGTTGTGCGAGATTTCGCCGATGTTTTTCCTGATGACCTTCCTGGTCTTCCTCCCGAGCGGGATGTTGAGTTTGTGATCGATTTGGAGCCGGGTACGCGTCCTATTGCTAAGGCGTCGTACCGGATGGCCCCTCGAGAGCTAGAGGAGTTGTGAGTTCAGTTAGATGAGTTGTTGGCGAAAGGGTTTATCAGGCAGAGTTCGTCGCCTTGGGGTGCTCCTGTTCTATTTGTGAAGAAGAAAGATGGGTCAATGCGGCTTTGCATCGACTATAGGGAGCTGAACAAAGTCACAATCAAGAACAGGTACCCTCTGCCGAGGATCGATGACTTATTTGACCAGTTGCGCGGTAGCACGGTCTTCTCCAAGATTGACCTTCGTTCAGGCTATCATCAGCTTAGGATCCGTGATGCAGATATTCCATGAACTGCGTTTAGATCAAGGCACAGACATTTTGAGTTCTTAGTGATGTCGTTTGGATTGGCCAACGCTCCATCAACGTTCATGGATATGATGAATCGGGTGTTCAAGGATTTCCTAGATAAGTTCGTGGTGGTCTTCATCGATGATGTGTTGGTTTACTCTCGTAGTACTGAGGAGCATGAGCAGCATCTGCGCTTGCTTCTATTGGAGTTAAGGAACCATAAGTTATTCGCCAAGTTAAGCAAGTGCGAATTTTGGTTGCCTCAGGTCTCGTTTCTGGGCCACGTGGTGAATGAGGATGGGATCTCGGTTGACCCGGAAAAGATCACAGCAGTGATGGATTGGAGTAGGTCGGGCACGCCCAAAGAGGTCAGGAGCTTCCTAGGGTTAGCCGGCTACTACAGGAGGTTTGTGGAGGGTTTCTCTACCCTAGCTGCACCTCTGACTAAGCTGACTCAGAAGAACGTGGCTTTTGTTTGGAGCGAGAAGTGCGAAGAAGCCTTCCTGGAGTTAAAGAGGAAATTGTGCACTGCTCCTGTCCTGACCCTGCCTACCGAGGGCATGGATTATGATGTTTATGTGGATGCTTCGCATGTGGGTCTGGGATGCGTATTAATGCAGGTCGGTAAGGTGATTGCCTATGGGTCAAGGCAACTGAAGACTCATGAGAAGAATTATCCTACGCATGACCTCGAGTTCGCAGCAGTTATTTATGCGTTGAAGCTGTGGAGACACCTACTTTATGGGGCTCAGTGCAAGATCTTCACCGACCATAAGAGCCTGAAGTACGTGTTCACGCAGAAGGAGTTAAATCTGCGCCAGCGTCGGTGGCTAAAGTATGTGGCCGATTATGATGTAGAGCTCCAGTATCATCCAGGCAAGGCCAATGTGGTGGCCGACGCCCTGAGTCGGAGGACGGGTAAAATCTTTAATCTCTCCGCCGACCGTTTAGTGGAAGAGTTCCTCCTTATGGGTATATCAGTGGAATGCGGTGGCCTGCAGAGTAGGTTGTCAGTGGCAGGGCCGTCTTGGATTTCTTTGACCAGACTTCACCAGAAGGACGACCCGGATCTTCTTCACTTGTACTCCAGGACTGAGAGAGGAGAGTTACCGGATTATTCCATCGATGATGCGGGAACTTTGAAGTACCGTGGCAGATTTTGCATCCCCGCGGTTGGGGAAATTCGGGGTATGGTTTGCAGAGAGGCTCATGGATCCATCGTTGCCTATCATCCAAGATCTATAAAGATGTATCGTGACTTAAAGCAAATTGCCTGGTGGTATGGCATGAAAGGAGATATAGCCTGATTTGTTGCGGAGTGCCACACTTACAAGAGGGTGAAGGCCGATCATGGAAGGCCTGGTGGCAAGTTGACTCCGTAGGAGATCCCGACTTGGAAGTGGGAAAGTATATCTATGGATTTCATAACGGTTTTACCGCGATCCCCGAGGGGATTTGATTCTGTTTGGGTTATAGTGGATAGATTGACGAAGTGTGCTCACTTCGTGCCATATAAGATTGATTACCCTATGAAGAAGATAGCAGAGTTGTACTTGAATGAAGTCATCCGACTCCAAGGTGTGCCAGTTAGCAACATTTCTGATCGAGACTCCTGGTTTACTTCTCATTTTTGGCAGAGTCTGCAGGAGGGTTTGGGTACGGATCTGAGGTATTCTACTGCGTACCACCCACAGACTAATGGGCAGATGGAGCGGGTGAATCAGATAGTTGAGTATATGATCCGATGCTACATTTTAGACCACGGCGGAGCATGGGATGAGCGGCTGCGACTTATGGAATTTTCTTACAACAATATTTATCAGGAGAGCTTGCAGATGGCTCCATTCAAATCCTTCTATGGGAGGCGATGCAGAACTCCGTTGTTTTGGGCTGAGGCTGGTGAGAGGCCATTGTTAGGTCCTGATGCGCTCGAAGAAATGGAAGTCGCAGTGAAGCTTGTTCGGGAAAAGCTTCGTATAGCTCAGGAGAGGTACGAGAAGAACGCCAATCGGCGTAGGTCTGCCTTGGAGTTTTCTGTGGGGGACCTTGTATTTCTTAAGGTTTCCCCGATGGTGGGTGTAAAGAGGTTTGGTAAGAATCGGAAATTGGACCCGAGGTATGTGGGCCTGTTTAAGATTTTGGAACGAATTGGAGTGTCAGCTTACAGGTTGGATTTGCCAGCAAACTTCCCAGGTGTTCATAATGTTTTCCATGTTAGCTAATTGCGGAAGTGCGTGCGTAGCAATGGGCAAGTCTTGGACGTTGTGTCCCAGTTGGAGCCCAACCTCTCTTTTGTTGAAGTGCTGGTCCGTATTTTGGATACTCAGGAACGGGTGCTGCGAAAGAAGTCTTTTCCGATGGTGAAAGTTCTTTGGAGGAATCAGGATTTGGAGAGCGCGACTTGGGAGTTAGAGTCAGCTATGAGGGAGGCTTACCCTCAGCTGTTTCCCTGATTAGTTTGGTTTGTTTTTCTTCTTGTAATGTTTGGATTATTACTTTCCTTCTTTAGTAGAAGTGTTATGCGTAAAGTTTCGGGACGAAACTTTCTTTTAGGGGGAGTGACTGTAACGCCCCCGATTTTTTTTGCGATTATTTAATTCTCGTTTGGCGTTACGATGACGCATTTCCGTGGCTTGTGTTATTTGTGGAGTGTGGTTTAACTCCTTAGAACTGAGTGCCCTATTCTGTAGCCTGTTGGCAATATCTCCCTAGCAATCCGAGTCGTTTTGGGTGACCCGGTGTGGCCTCTCGGGGGAATGTTTGTGTTTGGATTTATTTGGGTATAACTCGAGTTCTGTTCGTCGAAAGTTAATTTCGACTTCGCCGTTGTGTTTGTAGCGTGGATATTTAGCTACGGTGCGAATTTCGTCGAATTCCGAGGTGGTTCGGTTTTCGAGTCGTTTTGGGTGTGTTATTAGTAAAAACAAATTAGAAACCCTTTTAAATTAAGTGAACCGGCAGTTTAGGCAGTGGTTAGGGCCGAATAGGCGTGTCCTTTTATTATAAAAGCCTTGTTAAGAAGTGGCGGACCCACTTCTCCTTCCTCCTTCCCGAGACCAGAGCGAAACCGTCGCCCCTCCTGTTCGCGGAAAACGGAGGAAAACCGCCGGCCTGCTTCCCCTTCGGACGGTGATTCCGGGCTTGTTCGTGGACGGATTTCGATTCCGAAAGCGGCGTTGTCTTGCTTTCGCTCAGATCTTCATTTCAACGGTAAGATATTTGATTTTCGTGGAGTTTTAGGAGACTTGGATTTCCGGTTCTTGTGGTTTTCCGCCATTAATGTCCGGTTTGCTCGTTAGGTGCTTCTCCTTCTAGTGCAGAATGAAGAGGAGGGAAAGCCGACCAAGCTTCGCTGGAAATTGAGGCAAGTGGTATTCTTGCCCTTGTCATTGTTGTTCTTTTGAATTTTGGAATGTTTCCCGGTTAGCCCTAGGGTAGAAACCTTGCTTATTCTCTTATTATCTTGCTAAGTTTTAGGGCTTAGATTCTCCTATGAGCCCCCTCCTTGGGCTGTTTGCTCCTCGTGCTAGTTGTGTTCACCATTTAGACTCCAGATTTGTAGCTCTAGTTGGGTGCTTTTGCGGGTGGAGCCGAGAGAGAGAGTGAGGGAGTTTATTATGGTAGGGCTCTGGTTAGAACTAGTCTTGGTAGACTCTCGAGTTTTGGTGTTGAGTGTGGTGCACACACTCATAGCCAAAATCCGCCCGGACTTGGCATTGAGTGTGGTGGACACATTCAAAGCCATAGTTCGGTTGTTCTTTTCGGCTGAGTGGTGGGGTGATTGAGTGAAAATTTTTGTCTAAGTCAAAATCGACGGGAATCACCAAGTGATTCCCGCCGATTTCGATGTGTATCGTCAGTGATTCCCACCGATCGGCGAGAATCAACCTTGATTCCCGCCGATTCGGCGAGAATCACCCCAGATTCCCGCCGATTCGGCGAGAATCATTCCGGATTCCCGCCGGTCGTCGAGAATCATCCTGCATTCTCGCCGATTCGGCGAGAATCGTCCTGCATTCCCGCCGATTCGGCGAGAATCAGTCGGCATTTCCGCCGACCTTCTCTTGTTGGCGTTGGCTTAGGGTCCTCCTGCGGAAGTGAACTTTGGCGTAGAGTGAGTTGACCTCACTCAACGCCTAAGCTGTTTTGGCATTGAGGGAGGTAGACTCACTCAACGCCGCTGTTAGGTTTTGTGGTTTTGCTGAAGGCGTTGAGGGAGTGGACCTCACTCAATGCCATGGTTGTTCTGGCACTGAGTGAGGCTAACTCACTCAACGCTAAGGTCTGGTTAGGCACTGAGTGGATTCCACCCAACGCCGAGCTGTGTTGAGTAACTTCAACACTGTCTCTCTTTCCTCGATTTATGTTCCCGAGTGAAATCCTTGATTATATTTGTAGTTTCCTTGTCAGCCATGTTTTCTTTCCTAAAGGCCGAATTGTGGGATGTGGATAGTAGTGGTGGTTTGAAGCTCTTCATGGGGGAGGTGTTGTGTAATCTAGCCAAGGCCACCCTTATTCTTCTATCTTACTCCAGGTTCGGGCTGGGCAAGGGGGTGGAAGGTCCCTTGTGCTTTATCATGTAAACCCCTGAGCTTGTTGGCATGGAAATTGGTGGTTGGGGGACTGAGTTTGCCTCCAACCCGGATCCATGCTGTTGTTTTGCTACTACTGTCTCCCACAGCTTAGGGTGTTAGAAGTTTCTTCCTTGGTAGATTGCAGCACTTTGGGCTCTTGGTAGCCTAGTAGGCCCTGCAGGATGTTGTTCCTGAGCTGGGTTGATGCTGTTTCCTCGCACGTAGTGCATTTCTTGTCGTCCTATTTTGGACAGTTGTGACTCTTTCTACGACATGTTTTTCAGTTACTTTTCCCCCTTTGGTTGACTCTTTCATGCAGTTTTTACCTTGTTTTGCTTGCTGAGGTGTTCTGTTTTCTTTTGGAATGCCTCAGGTTCTGAGCTGTAGCCAGTTGGGTGGCTAGATTGCAGTGGTGGTGTTGGTGGTCTCTTGGACTTTGGAGATCTGTTTGCCTTGTTAGTGAGGTAGTTTTTAGTACTTTCTTACAGACATACATATGTGCCAGTGGGTTTGTGTCAGGTTGTTGGCGCCCACTGGTAGTTTTTACCTTTATACTGGATATATTACTTATACTGCTACCGTTTTCTAGAAATAGTCTACTTGCTTTGAGGAGGATTTATGCTAGGTTGCTAGTTATTTTTAAAAACTACTATTATTATAAGTACATCGAATGATCAGCATGTTTTATAAAAGTAAATCACTATTTTCCAAGCAGCGTATAAAGATCGTTTTCCTATATATAATATAAATTAAATGTAGAGTCTTGCATAGTATGAGTGGTTCTCTTGGAACTCTTATACACCCTTTAGGATGCTAAACCTGAATAAAGTATTTTTCCGCAGCGCATAAGTATAGTTTTTAACTGTGGACTAGGTGAACCACCGAGCCGAGGGATACGGCCTCTAAAATATAACTGATTTTCTAATCATTAAGCTCATGATTTTCTTTCATAAAGAGTAGCAGTTGGTTTTGCCTGAGCATCAGCAGTTATCCCCTGCTTGACGTGGCATCATGATGCGCGTTTTCTCATACTCTGATAATTATTTAATTCGGGGAAAATGCGGGTTGTGACAAGTGCACTCGACGCACTCAATGCCCAAGCCCAAATCCTGTTTTAAGTAAATTTTTGCCCTACTATTTGCAGACCAAGGTGATTTTCCTCTTGAGCCCGGGTCACTTGGCCTTCTTGGGCTTCCTAGGGTTTTGTCATGACTTGGTCATGACAAAACCTCTCCTAAGGGTCTGGTCGGAAATGGGATGTTACATGAAGTCGGCTGCTATCCTTTTAAGTTGATAATGCCCAAATAATTAAATTGTGTCTTGGCCCATCTCATACTTTTGTAGTTCGCTGATCAACGGCTCTTAGAGATCAGTGGGCCCCACCTGTAGCTTATAGATGCGCCTTGCTTTAACAGAAGAAGATGTACAGTAGCTTCTCGACAGAGTTTGTCGTGTTTTGTAGCTTCTCCGTACTTGATTTGAACTTAGTTGACTTTGTCAATTTTGCTGACGTCATCACCTGTGGACTTAACCAAAATCGAGCATCAGTAGAATAGGGGTTGAGTGAATGAGCTTCACTCAACGCCAAAACACTTAAACAAAATTATGTCTATTTAGGCATTGACAGTGTTGAGTAAGCAAGCTCCACTCAACACTTTTAGCCTTAACCAATTTTGCAGCCTTTTCTGCCTGCCTGGCATTGAGAGCATTGAGTGAGCACACCTCACTCAACACCTTGTGCCTTAGCCTATGCATTCTATAAATTAGGCATTGAGAGCGTTGAGTGAGCATACTTAAACGCTTTTTTCCTTAGCAAAAATCTTCTTGCTTCTCTGGCATTAAGAGCATTGAGTGTGTCTTCATCACTCAACGCCTGTTGCCTTAGAAAATCTTTCTGCATCTTAGACGTTAAGAGCGTTGAGTGAGCATACCTCACTCAATGCTTTGTACTTAGCCAAATTTTGTGTGTTTAGAAACACTAGCTTTGACTGACTGAGTGTTACTCAACACTTATGAGGCTATGGCATTGAGTGAATGACCTTCACTCAATGCCTGTAGACTTAGCCACTTTTCTGCCTCTTAAACCTTAGGCTTTGACTATCTCAGCCTGCTTTACTCAACTCTGAAATGGGTTCGATGAATGATAACCTAAGTTCGACAAACGGTGAGCTCAACTCGATGAACTCTGAACTTAGTTCGACGAATTCTGAACTGAGTTCGACGAACTCAGAATCTCAAACTCTGAGTTTAGTTCGAAGAATGCTGAGCTCAGCTCGACGAACTCTGAACTCAGTTCGACGAACTCTGAACTCAGTTCAACTCACAACTTTTTTTGTTGTATGGCATTGAGTGTGTCTTCATCACTCAATGTCAAACTACTTAGCCATATTTCTTCCTATAGTTGTATGGCGTTGAGTGAGTCAACTCCACTCAACGCCTGTGGACTTAGGCAAATTCCTGCCTTTCCAGCATCTTCACTTTGTGACCACTTATCACATCACTGTCAATTACAACTATATGTATATCATTAAAAACTATATGTATATCATTGACAAGATTGGCTTCCTCAAATCTAGGACATTGCTGGCAATGGACCCAACAATAATATTCAGAAGGATAGTCATTACCCTCTAATCACGTTTTAGAGCCATGAATTAGAGCTTGAGTTGGATGAAAATAATCGCCTCGCTTTCCTCTCTATGAATACTCAATCAGCTCGTGATTCTAAACTCAGAAGCTCCTCCAAAGCACTTACAATTGCTTGTAAAAGAGAAAATCAGAAGATTAAAAGTCCATTAACCAGTTATCAATCCCGTGCTTAAGCTCAGCCATAGAATCCCCAATTAAAAAGAAATGGATGGCTACGGTTTCAAATGAAAATTTCAATTTACTGTTATTGTCAGGTGATATCTCGCTATCACGAGGAAATAGATCTAGTGGAGGCCACTTGACCAAGTTAGCGCCACTCAACGTCCGCTTCACAGCCAACTGACACGTAGCATCCTACCACATGGCACACTATCGCCAACGATATCATGTTATCAACTGGCGATATCATATCAACTTTATCGATTTGTCGATGACATCATTCCGAACACTATTGCCGGACGAGATCGCTATCGCCAACGATAGCTCCAAAAATGCATTTTGTTGTTTTTCAATTATGAGAAACCTGGGGTATTAAAATGACATTCTTGGTTTAGAGCAATTGACCATCCAACAATTGATTGCAAAAGTCAATTATGTCCAGCACATTTATTCTATATTCAACTATTGTGTGTGTTGTTGCTTGGAAGGCTTGGTGAAGGTTTTCTCCAGTGGCAACTTGATTGTCCACTATTGCTTGTAAGCCCTCATGAGTCATATCATTTTGTTTTGCAGTGAAGTCTATAACAGTTGCAACCTTCATGAAAAAAAATGCAGTGTTTGAGCATTTAAATGGTGCATCTCTTCCTGCACTGAGGTGATTTTCTCATTCATTTCATTTCTCATCCCTTGCACTAATCAATGCACAAAAACTTCTTTCTTTCTTCTTTGACTATCCAACATGACTTGCAGCTGAACCATAAAAGAACTAGAAGGTTATTCTGAGGTTGGTAGATATGGAGCTTTTGGCTCTTTTGTAGCTGTATTCTAGGTTGGGCCAGTGTGAGGCTCAATCCTCATAAATGCAGTCAGGGGTTGATTTTTGAGAGATGGGCTTGTCATTGTCTGGCTCTTCCAGCACAATTTTCCCTTTCCATAGGACTATATCTTTACTTGTAGGGATGATCTCTTAAGATTCTTCCTGAATGGGAGTGAGTTTAGGTGTAAACTCTACAAGTTTTCTGATGACCTTGTTTTCTCCTTTCAGGTCTAAACCACTTTGGGCAGAGTCCTGTAGATTGGAATCCCCCTCATTCTCCTCTACGACTGACCTTTCATCTTCTTCCAATACCTCAGTCTCTTGGGCAGAGTGTTCATGGAGCAATTCCCACTTAACTTTAACAAGTCCTTAATGAACTTCTTCCATAACTTTTGTATGTAGAGTAGATAGCTTATGTTGAGCTTCTCTCAGATCCACTATTTCTATATACTAGGGAGCAAGTTCCAAAAAATCTTCTCCTACATCCAGCACTTCAGTACTTAGGGTGGCAAGTTCCTATTGAAATTCCCCTACTTCCAACATCTCTTTTTCAACCACACCCCTTGACTCTTCCACTAGGGTTGTGCTTTCCAAGTCCTCAGGGGCCACACCCCTTCATTATCCCATATGCTCCACCTCAGTATGACTGGGGGAGTGTGGGGGGTAGGAGCAATCTCTCTTGTCTTCTTAAGCTTTATTTTCTTCTCTTCCTTCTATTTCTATGGGCTGGCAACACTTGTCTTCTTCTTCCCAACCATAGGTTGCTTTAAAATTTCTCCTATTTTCTCTGATTTAGGAAATAGTTTTTCCCACCTCTCAATTATCCTGTAATACATTTTCTTAATATTGTGTAAAGGTGCCTCAGGTGACTCATCCAGCTTATCACCTAAGGAATTGTAGAGGTATAAGGAAACAATCCTCCCCATGCTAGGGGTAAATTAAGCATCCCTTCAACCTTTTGAGGATCAACTAACTTTAGTTTGTCCTCTTGGTTAGGATAATGGCAGACATGATTTTTAATATTTCCTTAGAAATCCTGTGATGTGAACCAAGTTTGTATAGGAGGGCTCTGCCCACTATATCAGCCAATAATTTTTGAGGAGAGTTCATGTTGCCCCTATCCAGTGATCCATATTCCTCCGTTGAATAGTCACACCACTCTAGGGCTACCTTATGGTCTGCCCAAGATATTTCCTCTTCTCCTTCAGTGAGGTTAGGAAGTTCAAGCAATTGACTTGTGCTCTTGGTAGATATTCACATATTTTTCTTGAGGGCATGTGTCTTTATGTTATTTCCTGATGCACAAATTTTTGCATTCTTAAAGAACTCCTCTACTATGTCTGCCATGATACGAGTAGGTTCTGAAAGAATTACCTCGAGTCCAACCACACTAAGAAGAAATATTACATTCTGAATCTCTTTAGGACAATTCTTAAAGTCACCCCGCACAACTTTGCTATCGGTATTTATCTTGTTAGCCGTGCTTGCCTTAGGCACTATTGAAGATGTAGACGGTTTGATGTAGAGAGAGCTTCTAGGTTGAAAGAAAAAGAGAGCGCAAAAGACTGAGTGCCAATGTTTGGGGGTTTATATCTATTTAACCTAATGTTCTCTTAATTTCTATTTTATTTATATAAAAAAAGAAATTGAAGAGGCACACACCTTATTAAGTAATAAATCTTAGAAAATCTTTGAATATGGTGTGCAAATAACTTTTCTTAAAGAGGACAAGTTCTTTCTATGTTTACGGTCAAGCCGATATGTTTCCTTATTAAGCTTATCTCCTATAACTTTGTTAGGGGACTAATATCTACTAGTAATAGGACAAATAATTTGTAACAAATTAACTGAAGAACTATGCAAGGATAGATAATGTAAAAAAAAGCTAGACATGAAAATTACTCTTGATTTAGCATGCCCAATTCAATTCTGAAGAAATTGAAATTTTCTTCATCTAGAGGCTTAGTAAATATGTCTGGTATTTGTTTGTTAGTAGAGACAAACTTAAGGCATATATATGCTTTCTCAACATGTTCTTTGATGAAATAATACCTAATCTCAATATACTTGGTCCTCCCGCCTGACACTAGATTTTTAGCAATATAGATTGCACTAGATGAATCACAAAATAATTGAGATCTACTTAGCTTGATGTGGTAATCCTACAGTTGATGTTGTAACCCAAGAATTTGAGCACAACAACTTCCAGTTGAGATGTATTCTTATTCTGCTATTGAGATTGCCACACTAGTTTGCTTTTTTACTACCCGTCGATACTAAATTTGGAAACGACCGCCTCCTTTCCTTTTCGCATGGGAAAGCTGGTGTCGGCGGTACTAAATTTGGATATCATCAAGTGATAGCCACTATAGCTCGACGATAACATAAAAATGCTATAAAAGAGAATTTTTTCCTAAGTCTTGACTTGAACCCTAGAACGTCCAAAGTTGCCATATTGTTGTCCCTATTATTGAGATCCACTATCCAAGAAGGAGAACTCTTTCCCTCTTGCACGAACAAAGGAGATCTTTGGAGAAGGAATGCTAGAATGAGATTTTGAAGATGATCGCGTGCCCATGCCACGAGAAATTGCCTCTTGCCTCTGAATAATTTTAATCCCCTATAGTCTGCTATAATCCTTATTCACCCCCCTCTAAGGTTGGCCACTAGATTCGACAAGTGGTATCAGAGCGATGTTATTCCAAAAATGGTTTCACCGCTAGGAATAATGGCCAACCTCAATCTCGAATGTACTAGCAGGGATGAATGTTTGAACACTGAAAATCTGTTAACACCACCTCTATTTATAGGCATGAACTATAACAAGTTAAAAATACTAATGAGAAAATTCCTTATATTTTTTGGATATAGAAGTTTGGAACATGACTAGTATCAAGCCTCCAAATAACTAAAATAAACATGAATGTTATTTAAATACCAAAGCCATGAATAGTTTGTTTTGCGGGCTTGGTCAAGAAAACTTAAAACTTATCTACACGCTTCCTACTACTTATGATATATGGAAATTTCTTGTGATTACTTATAATTTTTCTTCTACAAATAATGAATCCGAGCAATTCCATATGGATCCGAGTGAAGAACAAAATGAAGGTGTGCTCTTGGAGGAAGATAGATAAAACACATGTAGCAAAAAGGAAGAGGGAAACACATCTATAGAAGAGGAACACATGGTCTCAGTGTTATGTTCAGATAGCAACACGGCAAGTACATCGTATTTAGGTGAAGATGTCGAAGGAACTTCATGTTCAAATCTTGCCACTTCTGAAACCTCTATGAGTGAAAATTCTTTTATTACAACATCTATTTCTATATTATGTGTGCTATAAAATGCTAGACGTAGAAATAAAAAATATTAATTCAAATCTAGGACTAGAAAATAAAAATTTAAGAGCACGACATAATGCAGAACCTAATTTTGATGTCTCTTTTTCACCTATTAACTCGTTAGTTGAAAACTCTACACCATGTACTGATTATAATGAGTTAAATGAAAATATAAGGGTTTTGAAAAAGTGCTTCCTCTTGCAAGAATTATAAGGGTGAAATTAAAGAAATGAATGAAACATTTGAAGATTTGAGAAATAACTTCAAAACACATATTAATTCATTAACCTCAATTCTAAAAATTGCGCAATCGCGTACAACAAAGCTAGATGTATTCTCAAAAGTAGGAATAAGGATTTGAAAATAAAAATCAGCTTTCTTAAAGAAATAATAAAGAAAAATTCTCAAAACATAAATTTATAATATCAAGAAAAATCCAAAAGCATATTGAACACAAAGTTACACACATTAGCAAAGCCAATCAAATAGAGTAAAAAACTTCAAGCACGTGTAAATGAAATTCCAAAACATAAAAACATCTTCAGTTGCAAAATCAAATCACTCCCAATTTAAAATCAAATGAATATAATTTCCCTTTAAAGAATCACTACGCTATGAGTCTTTATGTTAAAAAAACGTAAATCTAACTTGAAAAATAAATTCATCACAGATAAATCTTTCACACATGGTTTTTTAAACAAAGATTACTATAAGAAGACTCAAAATAAGTTGTATGAAAATTTGACATATAAAAAGAACATTCAACCAAAGTATGAATGTACGCTCATATTAAAAATGATGCACATATTCCACTCGAATGGGCCCATTCATCGTTACCACACAAAATATTATCACGCTACATTTGGGTTCCCATAGGAACTGTTACACTCAATTCGCTTTGGATACCTAAATCTCTTATCCGTAGTGTCCTCAAATTTAATGAAGTGGAATAAATCAAATGAAATACACGACACTGTATTTTATAATATGCTTAATTTCTTTTGCTTTTATTTTTGTTTTATTTTTTTGTTGTGCAATTTTTGTTTGAGCCTATAATACATGGTCACATTAGATATATGATGAGATATGACTTTCACAAGTTAAGCCAAATTTCTTAATAAATCAAATTGAATGTAATTGAATAAAAATTTCATATAAATTCAAGTGACCAACTTATCTCACTATCATAACATCCAATATAATGAAGTTTATCACCAATGTTAGTTGAGTATCTTTCATAATATCACTTAAAATTAAGTTTTGAGTTTCTTAGGTAATATTATCAAAATGAATGAAAATTAAATAACCCCTTTGAACTCTTATGCTAAAAAGCTACAATCCACAAGTTGTCTGAAATGACTATTCAAAAGTTGTTCTCAATTCACAATAGTAATGTGGAGTATATGATTTGTGCAGGATTGGTCATCTAATAGAATTAGATTTAAATAGGTTATTAGGGGACTTAGGCTACAAATAGTTAATAGACAACTTTATGATTATTTCATTGATTTCACTATTGCATTAGATAGCCCCTAACATGCTAAGATGTAATCAGGAAAAATTGGACTCCAAAAATAACAAGAATCATGAGTTTTGCATGGCCTTTCAAGGTTCTATTGATAACACCTGACGATAAGTTTTACCGCCATCGATAACTCCAACTACTTGAATATTTCGATTTCTTTAAAAATAATTATACATTTTCTGAATTTTTTTAATTATTTCTAAAAGACAATTTCTAAAATGTATTGTCTTGTGCTTCACTCTAGTTTGTAAGAATAACATTTGTATTTAAACTTTAGAATCAATTGTATATATTAACATAAATCATGGAGCTTAATCACATTACTATAGCTAAATACTAATAGATTAGACACATCATGACAAAGACATACAATGTTAAATAGAGATTAACAATCCCAAATCAAACAGTGTACGTAATCTTTATGCTTTTAGTTCTATTCATGCATGTTCAAAAACTAATGATCTTACCATTTTTGCACACAAACAAAATCAAAACATGTTTTTACAATTTTAGAATTTTATAATTTTTAGGGGTTTTTCAATTTTAAAAACACAAAGCATGAACTAGAACAGAAAAAAACACATATAAAGAAAATAAAATAATAAAAGTAAGATTAGAAGAAAAAAATTGAGGCTTAACATGAAAGAACCACTATCATCGATGATTGTACTAACGTCGGGCGATATCAACCAGAGACTCAATTTTTTTCAAAACAAGCCTAGTTTTTGTTATCTTTTGCTTTGATTTTTGTGAATTCATATTCTCTAACATGAGGGACACCATTATCCACAGAGAGTTTTGAGATGTCTTATAAAAAATTGAGAATTCACATATTAGCCCTATGACGTTACAATTTTTTTAAAAAAATAATGGTGTTTTACAAAAAACATCACGACTCAAAAGTATATAGTATGCAAAAGAAACAAGGTTCACATGTTCATACTGGCCAAATATGAATGAAATAGAGGATCATGACCTATACTGAGATATTAGTCATGCATATGATACGATATAAGCATGTCCAAGATTATAATTATCTAAGCTATGAGTCTACACCCTAGCCCCGCACAAAGTAATGGATGGGCATGAGGAGCTACACAAATACCATATGTTGCGATGTTAATCTTAAATGCATACAAATGAACCCGCTCAACCTAATACTCTTCCCCCCAATGCCTCGCAAGGCCCCACTAGAACCCTCCATGTTTAAGGACAAGACATAGTTTACAGGTTAGCATCTATAATGCACACAGCCCTACACCAATGCTATTATGAGACAAAAAAAATAGCGTAATTATCGTGGTCATACTAATGCATTTAGATCCTAAAGATACATATATAAAACTATTGTATCAATGCATGATAAGAGATTCGATTTATTATAGTATTACATATTGTTGATTTTAAATTCAATTACAATTTTATATTTATGCAGTCAATTACAAAGATATCGCGATTTTTTAATTTTAATATTATAATTTCATTTTTAAAAGAATTAGTATAGCAAGCCATAAAGTTCCTAACATAGATATTCAATTTAACGTACACTATATGGTGGAGCTAGAGTGATGAGTATGAATACCAAATTCAATGTTATGCTCCAAAAAAGAATTGATTTATATAAAAATATGTTGCATGTATTTAGTACAAATATATTTCCTAGACCTTGAATTATATGATAAAGATTATGCGATTTGATTTTGATCGGTTCAAAATTGATTATAGGGTCCTCATAAGAAAAAAATACATGTAAATACAAGTGAACCACTTCACATACACAATACACCAAACTATACAGCACAATGATACCAATATCTATCACATGATTTCTGATTCCTAAGATTGATAGACATAACCAATTCAAGATTCTTCTTAAGTACTCTTATGAATTTTGTTATTGAATTAGATAGAGTTTGATATTAGGATATAAATTAATCATACTAAATAATTGCGGTGTATATGATGCTCACATTAATCTTTATTAATTTAAAACATGGAGCACATTCAGTATTACTTTAGCCAATCATGACTTGATATAACTAGCATGAACAATGATGTTTTCCTATATTAAGAGACGATGCTAGAATGTTATGTTATGGTAACCATGTATAATGCTATGTAAGGTTTATCACGTAAATAATTGATTTGCATGTGCCCAAGATGGAATTCCAAACTCAATATTCATAGACTTAAGAGAAGAAGAGGGATAAGAAAGATACTATTGTTGACAATTGAGTGAGCAAGAAACTCAAGAAGATAAAAGAGTCGAATGTCTCAATCAAGGTTAGCGTGGCTAGCTTGCAACACAGACCGAATGATAAAGAAGTTTATGAGTCCTCCATGGTGACTCCTACAACCACTCTTGCAATGAGACTATGCCCTCAGTCAGTATCTCTATTGATGAGATTTTGCAAAGTTTTGATAGGCATAAAGAGATTAACAAGTCTTTTCTGGAGGTTATTCAGCCCGCTTCTAGCGACTTGGTGACTAAGGATGAGGTCCAAGTGTTAAGAGTAAGAGTTGGCGAGAAGAGTTCAATTGAAATTTTTGAAGGAGATGAGAAGAAGAAGCTGAGGAAGCAGATCGTGGCTGAGAAGGTGGCCAAGGAAAAGGAGGATGCGTACAGGGCCTTGCAAATCACTGCTGAACTTCTATGGTCAGGTCAACTGAAATCGACACCTAATAATATTAAGCTTCCACCTCCTCATAGGTCTTACCTTCGAAAAAAGAGACCGGTGAGGATTATAACTGAGAACGAAGACATCGTTATTTTGACCAGAGAGATAAATAAGAGGAGGAAAAAAGCCCATCGAGACTGGGGTGGACAACTTAGTCGAATTGATCCTGAATGATTAAGGCACCCTACTTTTGATAACTTCCAAACTGCAGTTGCAACCAGACAAGAAGAAACCTTGCGGCCTAGCGATCATGCTCTTTTAAAATTCGACTTGTTGCATCTGCTTTAGCATGGAATTCTGAACTTGTTTTTCTTTGTTTCAACTTCAAACGAACCTGCGGTGACCATGGAATTAGGAGAATTCTTACTACCACCTCCTCCACTACCAACACGACCTCTTAGTGAAATAAATAGAGAGGGCCAAGAGATGTTGGATGAACTGAATAGGCAGCTAGGAAAAATGAAGGTTCTTATAGAACAAAAATGACATGCTGCACTTGGTAGGGAAGAGACCCTTCACATCGAGCTAGAGAAGAAGAACGAGGAGCAGCTGGAGAGGGAGAAAGTTTTGAAGGACCAGGTCGAAACTCTCTCTGCTTCATTTGAAATGGAGAAGAGAGATTGGAAGCGGTCTGATGACGACACCATGTATTATAAAGGCAAATATTTGAACTTGGTGCAATAAACCAAGAACAAGCGGTCTGGAGCGGAAAACATTAAGAGGTCGTGACATTTAGACCGCGCGCCCACAGGAGATACCTGCAACCCCCTAGCCGGGATGACTGAATAGCCCGCGCCACCTATCAAACTGAGAGTTGTCACTAAAAACATGGTTCCTCTAAGCCGTGTAGACCGTGAGGGATCTCAAATTCACAGATCTCTCAAAGAGATACATTATCATCTCCAGCAAATATATGGGGTGGTTCGGCAAGTAAATGAGCAAGTGGTGCATCTAGGAAAATATCACAAAGAGCGCATTAATCATACTGAGTGTGCAAACCACAATCAATATTTTTTTTGATCTATAATATTGTATGTTGAACAATATTGTGTGATAATTGATTGGAAAGATTTAATTTTCTTTGCTTTTCTTTATTTACCGCAATGCTGAATAACTGCTTATGCGAACTAAAAATTATCTGCTTTGCGGGTTGTGTGATCTGATTACTTTAACTGTTATTGCTTGTATTAACATTGCTAGTGCAGGTTAGGAGCCATGCAAATCAGCGGACTGGGATTGTAGTCTGTGTAGTTATATGCAGGCCAACCTTTTCTATTAATAGAATTGTCTTCCTTCATTTATGATTGGAATGCATAAATAATATAAGTCCATGTGGTCTGAGAAGATGGTATCCGCACGAATTCAAGCCACAGAAAGCTTCCACGTAGCAGATCATAAGAAATGCAAGCTTACAAAGGATGACCTACACAACTTCATCACGATTCATATGCAGAATTCACCAATACACGTGCAGCTTTTAGAGAAGCGAGAAAGGATTAACACTTCACTAAAAAACCAGATCTCCATTACCATTGATCATTTAAAAAGTGGATTCAAGTTCCTTATTATGTGGGAGGCTGCAGAAATCTTTGAATATTACGGGGTCATTCCCGATTAGCTCTCCCCAAATATAATCGCTGCAATCTTCAGCTATTTAGCTTACCTGCGATTTGAGAAAGTAGGCTTCTCGATGAATATCTTTAGGAAAAAAATCTTTGTGCGGTCTATTACATTGTCTGGAGGCAAGGCTTTCAAATGTGTTTTGTATTTCTACTACAGAGGGATGAAGGTTGTGAACTGCTAAACAAGGTTCACAACTAGTCAGGCCACTACCTTGAAAGAATAGGTTTCAAGAATGACTAAACACCTAGAGGGGGTGAATAGGTTTAATTCTTTATTCTTGGGTAGTTAATAGATTCTTCACAGTATGAATAAATTCTATAGTAATCACACCATACAACACATCAATCACAGCAGACACACAGGTTTATAGTAGTTTCCCAAGAGATGGGTACATCCACTTTCCCCCTACGCCTATCTAGCAATACACTAGATTCAGTCAAACTTCCTTTCACCTTCTCAGATCCTCAGATCTTACAACTCAGAACCCAAACTGGTTCCTACAAATCAGACTTCAACAAGTCCTACACCTTAGGTTCTTCCCAAGAACCCTACCTCAGAATGAATTCATACTCCTACCACTCAGGCTATCAAGCCCTACCTCAGCCCTTATCACCAGACCTATAGCTCAGAGAACTTAATCTCCTATCTCAGGCAAATAGCCCTACCTCAGCCTTTATAATTACAAGCTTACAACACTCAGATCTAAAAATAGATCCTACAAAGAAATTTTATTAAGAACTACTTTTCTTTCTTCACCCAAATAGAGAGAAAAGAGGAGTGAAGGAATCTTGATCAGATCTTGATTAATCTGCTTTCTTCAGATCATTGCTGCAATGAATCAGATTCAACCTTACTTAGCTTATTCAAAGCTTCTTAAAAGAGAGAACTTAGGTTGAATCTTCTTGAGAAGTTGATGTAGACACAACTTCTTCTATCTTGCTAACTTGATTCAGCAAACTTTGATAGATCCAAAGAGATGATGTCTTCTTCTCTAATATAGAATCAGAACCTTCTTGCTGTATAGAATTTTGTGAATTCTTCTTGGAGTAATCCTCCTTGTTTTTTTCTTCCCTCTAATTTTTCTGTCTTGCTGTGTGTCTCTCTTTTTTCTCTGAATGCTCGGCTTTATTTATAGATCACATCAGACGCAACCGGCTGATCCGGTGGATGACAGACATCTGACAGTTCTAACATGTCTAACAGACCTTGACAATCCTGGCAGCTGTCAAGTCTTCTGCCTAAAGATCTGGAACTTGAGTTATTTAACTCAGCTGAATGTGTCGAGACACAAAGATAGTATGTGTCGACACAGATGAAGTATGTGTCGACATAATTACCCGTGTGTCGACACACTTCCTCTAGTGTTGTCAACAAACTTCAGAAACTGTCGACATAACTTTTATACAATGTGTTGACACAACTCCTTTGATGTTGTCAACACTCTTCAGAAACTGTCGGCACAGCTCTTCAACCAGTCTCTACACTCCCTTTTTAGAATATGTCGACAAACTTCTTTTGATAATGTCGACACTCTTCAGAAACTGTCAGCACAACTGATATAGACCAAACTTCTATATGTCGACACAAGTCCAGTGTGTTGACATAGCTGTTGTAGACTTGAACTCTGAATGTCGACACAAGTCCTGAGTGTCGACATAGCAGTTTTAGACTTGAACTCTGAATGTCGACACAACTCTTGTGTGTCGACACAACCCCTTCTACTCATGTCAGCACTTCAAATCTAAGTGTGTCGACACTATTCCTGAGTGTCGACACAGCTATTATCGACTCAAATTTCATGTGTCGACACAAGTCCTGTGAGTCGACACAACTTTTCTTCTGATCTCGACACTGCTCCTTTAAAAATGTCGACACATTATTAATGTCTCGACACTTTTGTACTTAGAATATTTTCTTCATTCTTTTGTCTGCACAAATAAACTCAATACATCATCAAATATAACCTGATGTATATCATTGAGTCAGGTGCGGCTTCTCCAAATCAGGTACACAATCTCCAATATACCTAATAATCTCCCCCTATTTGGAGAAGTCATAACCCATAGTCAATGATATACAACAATATATAATGGAAAAATAAGCATGATGTATTTAGCAAATTCAAATTACTTCAATAGCAGTTCAAGCATATCATACACAAATATTCAACATGAAATATCATAAGAAACTATGCTACTCAGAGACATAGGTATATAAATTATTGGCAATCAATAATTTATTCATCATATTAGCAAAGTAAGATTACAATGTTTTTGAGTCATAATAAAACAACAAAGATATACAAAGTTCTCCTAGAACCAAGTTAATCTAAAATTTGGATTGATCTGGTTCCCTAATTACAATCCCTTTTCTTGGTTGGACAGTAGCTTTGACTTCAGCTTCAGTATCATTAGCAAGCTTCTTTCCCTTGATGTCTTTGGCTTTAAGTTGAGCTGCTTTAATCTTTTGCCTCTCAAAGTAATGGAATGGTTTAGGGAAATACTTGCATGGCTCTATGGAGTTTGCAGGAATTCTACCAGCCTTCAAGTCCTTCCTTAATTTGTTTTTTTTTCTTGTTGTGCAAGACACTTATCCCATTCCTGTTTGGAGTACCACTTGCCCCTGTCATACTAATTTTCAGCCACTTCATTCCATGCAGTTAGGATGATTCTTCTGGAGGTTGGACTCCATTTCTCAAAGTTAGGCCTAGCTTCAGCCTGTTCTCTGAATCTCTTCTTGGATATCTGTGCATCATGCTCTTTAAGCAGAACTGGATCAGGCATTTCCACTTCTTCAGAAAGTAAAGGTACTTTATCCAGTGGAGTGCTATACATATCCTGGACTGCCTGATGAATTTCTTCATACTCAGAAGGGGATATATGACTTTAGCAACTTCAGGTTGCATCCCCTCCAAGATTGCAAGTTGGCATCCAAATTCAGCAACATTATCATCATCACATAGAGATGGATATCCAAAGGTAGCTCTGATAGTATCATTTGGCATGATCAGAGCTAGCTTTGACAAGCACCCTCTCCCCCTTTATGTCTTCTCTAGCAATATGATCTCTGAGATCATTTTTCTAAAATCTGACTTGATATGCTACATGATAATTTCCAGTAGTATAATATTCCTTGAACTTTTTCTTTTGAGTTGAAATAGCAGTCTCAGAAATCTTTATGGCAGTCTGGACTGCTGTCAAGTCTAATTTTATTTATGCTTCAATAGCAGAGACTTTGGTGTCCATATGAGTTTCTAGGGCAGTAGTTTGTTCAGCCAACTTTTGTAGAGGATGGAATGTATTTCCATCAAATTCTCATTCATCCTCTTCTGATTTTCTAGAACACAACCTTGCTTAACAACTAGATAATCCACTTTTGTTTGAGTGGTTTGTTGTTGTTTGGTAATATATACTATAACATTGCCTCCCCTATGGAAGTAGTCTGTCATTTCTTTCTTGAGCAAATTGACCTCAAATCTTATAGATTTGATGTCCTGAGCGAGATTGAGTTGCATCTCCTTGTGGATTTCATCCACATACTTTTCAAGGGCAAGTATTTGCTCATCAAGTTTGACTTGTGTTGAAGTGTGAACGGGCGGTCTGTCTTGGCGAGTTGGAGACCGCGCGGTCTGACGGTCTCACTTAGCGGTTTGGTTGCTGTGCTGTTGCTGTCTGGTTGTCGAACGGTCTGGCGGTCTCCCCTAGCGGTCTCCTCTGGCGGTCTCTCTCTCTCTGGTGGTAGCCGTGCGGTTAGCCCTTCTGTCTAACCGCGCGGTCTGTGCGGTTTGATCTGTATAGTCCGCTTAGTCCTGTAAATTTTTAGTCCCACATCTCTTATTTGTATTCTCTCTTCTCTCCTCCATTCTATATAAGGGAGGACATACCTTTGTAATAGATACCTTTTTCTGATAATAAAATTTCAGTTATACCCGTTCCGGCTTGTTTTTAGTTCGTTTCTAACATGGTATCAGAGGCATCGGTCATTGGCTCCTGATTCTGTCCGCCCTGTTCGCACGGCTTTCTTCCTCTTCTCGCGGCCTGTTTCCGCGGCTTGTTTCTTCCGCTTGTTTTTCTCGCGACCTGTTTCTCGCGACCTGTTTACTTCGCCTGCTTGCGCCCTGTTCGCGCGGCTTCTTGCCCTCCTTGTCGTTGCCCTCTGTGTGCGCGACCAGTTGCCTTATTGCTCCTTTGCTTCTGTCCGCGCGACCTGCCTCTTCTTCTCGCGGCCTGTTTCTGTTGCTTGCTTCTTGCGACCTATTCTAGTCGCCGCTCCCTCCTTCTCTTCTCTAGTCGCCGCGACCTGTCTCCGCAGCCTCTTTTGCCTTGGTTGCTTTTTGCCTTTTGCCTTGGTTGCTTGCGACCTGTCTCCGCGACCTGTCTCCGCGACCTGTCTCCGCGGCCTCTTTTGCCTTGGTTGCCTTTTGCGACCTGTCTCCTAATATCCTCCACTTCTGTTCGCGCGGTCTGTCTGCTAGCCGCCCGACTTCTCTCCTTCTGTTTGGTTCTACGGCTTGGTCGTGGCTTTTCTGGCCGCTGGTGTCTGCCATCGTGACCGCTGCAGATCTTTTCTTCCTATCCGCGCGATTTCTCTCTGTTCGCGTGTGTTCTTCCTTGTTTAGGCGGCCTCTCTGCCCTTCTTCCTTCGCCGCCCTCTCTTGTCCCCGCGACCTGTCTCTTAGTCGCAGCGGCTTGTTTGTCCTCTGTGCGGCTCTTCCTTTAGCCGCTCCTGCCTGTTAGTCGGCGCGACCTCCTATTGTGTCGCGCGGCTTGTGCTTCCCTTTTGCCTTGCTCTGCATCTTGGTCGTGGCCCTTCTTGCCGCTGGTGTGCTGTCACCGTGACCGCTGCAGTTCTTTTGTTCCTCCTGTCATGGATTCCATATACTCCTCCGAGCCGCTCGTCTCGGTGGTCACGTCTTCTGGTAGTGCCCACATTGTTACTCAAGGAAAATGGCTGATCGACACCGGTGCTACTAATCATATGACCGGCAATCCCCAGTGTTTTTCTCTCCTAGAAACACATGGTCGGTTGCCTCCGGTTACTCTCGCTGACGGCTCTTCATCGTCGGTTCATGGGACGGGAATAGTCCGTGTCTCTCCGTCTCTTCGTTTGGAGGATACTCTCTACGTGCCCAAGTTCCCATGCAACATATTATCTGTTACCTCTCTATGCAAGCAATTACAATGTTCTGTTACTTTTACTTCTACTAATTGCTCTTTTCAGGATCCGGCCTCCCAACGGACGATTGCTACTGGGACTGAGAGTGGCGGCCTATACTTCCTGGACAACATTTCCGCTTTCTCCACCTTCTCATCCACCTCCACAGATCTTCTCCAATGGCATCTCCGCCTTGGTCATGCTCCTCCTCATCTTCTTCGTCAACTTCTGCCCCACCTTCCTCCACAAAGTCCTCCGCTCAACTGTGAGGCCTGTCAGCTTGGCAAGCATCACCGCTCCTCCTTCCCTCCAAAGCACGTTCGTGGATCCACCCGTCCGTTTGATCTCATCCACTCCGATATTTGGGGTCCGTCTCCTACTCCTACCGTTGGTCGGGGTAGTTCATATTTTGTCACATTCATTGATGATTTCTCTCGCTGTACGTGGGTGTATCTGTTAAAAGATCGCTCCGAATTATTCTCTGTCTGGACATCCTTCTATCTCATGATCAAGACTCAGTTTGATGTTTCTATTAAAGTTCTTCGATCTGATAATGCCAAAGAATATATCAGTCATGATTTCTCTGTCTTCTGCATGCAATATGGGATTATTCATCAAACTAGTTGTGTCTATACTTCACAACAAAATGGTGTGGCAGAACGCAAAAACCGTCATCTCCTTGATGTCGCTCGTTCCTTGATGACCCAGATGCATGTTCCTCGCTCCTATTGGGGCTATGCTGTTCTCCTTGCCTGTTACCTCATCAATCGCATTCCCTCCACCGTTCTTCACGGAAAAACCCCATTCTCCATTTTGTATCCGGGCAAGGAGCCGTTTCCCCTCCCTCTCCAAATATTTGGATGCACTGCTTTTGTGCATGCCCCCTCTGCCACCCGTGATAAGCTATCCCCTCGCTCCACCAAATGTATCTTTCTGGGATACTCCACCACTCAGAAAGGGTATTGTTGCTTTGATCCCATCCTTCGTAAGCAGTTCGTTTCTGCTGACGTCACCTTCTTCGAGAATACCTCCTACTTCTCGGATGACTCCTCTCCTCCTCTCCCATCTTCTGATTCTCCTGCTGTTCCCTTTGTTCCCTCGTTTCCTACTACGATATTCACCCCTACTCCATCTCCGTCCACTCCTCCCACTCCGCCGTCGTCTCCCTCTTCTCCACCACCGTCTCCCGCATCTCCGCCGCCGTCGCTCTCTCCTCCCGGGCCAGCTCTCTCTGCCACGGATGCTCCGGATGCCGAGGAACTTGCTGACCTGGATCTTCCTGTAGCTCTTCGCAAAGGGGTGCGAACGTGTACCCTACACCCCCTTACTGCTGTTGTTTCGTATGATCGTCTTACCCCTTCTCGCAGGGCCTTTGCTCTAGCTCTCTCTGCCACTGCCACGCCCCGCTCTTACCAGGAGGCCCTTGCTATTCCTCACTGGAAGATGGCCATGGATGAGGAAATGGCCACCCTAACGGAGCGGGGTACCTGGACTCTTGTTCCTCCTCCCTTCGGTACTGATGTCGTTGGCTGTCGCTGGGTCTTTGTGGTGAAATTTTCCCCGGATGGCACTGTGAACCGTTATAAAGCTCGCCTTGTTGCTAAGGGCTTAACTCAGACCTATGGAGTTGATTACTTTGACACCTTCTCTCCCGTGGCTCGTCTCAGCACTATACGGGTTCTTCTCTCTGTGGCGGTCAATAAAGACTGGCCAATTTCCCAGCTGGATGTAAAGAATGCCTTTCTTTACGGTGATCTTCAGGAGGCCGTCTACATGGAGCAACCTCCTGGGTATGTTGCTCAGGGGGAGACACGAGTATGCCGGCTGCAGAAGGCAATCTATGGCCTCAAGCAGAGCCCTCGAGCTTGGTTTGACAAGTTCAGCGGCATTGTGGCGGCCGTTGGTTTTGTGCGCAGCTCTGCTGATCACTCTCTATTTGTTCGCAAAACCTCCTCGGGACTGGTGGTTCTTGCAGTTTATGTTGATGACATTCTTCTCACTGGCGATGATCAGGAAGGGGTAGCCTTGACAAAGCGGCACCTTCGTCAACATCTATTCACGAAAGACATGGGCTCTCCGAAGTACTTTTTGGGGATCGAAATCTCTCGGAAGCCCAACTCCTTAGTCCTCTCTCAGCGTAAGTATGTCCTTGATCTTTTAAAAGAAGCAGGATTGACTGGGGTTAAACCTGCCCGGTGTCCCATGGCTGTTGGAGAAGACAAAACCTGGACAGATGATTCGCCTCTTCTTTCGGATACTACGCGGTACAGGCGACTTGTTGGTAAGCTCATATACCTCACCGTGACCAGGCCCGACATTTCCTATGCTGTGGACAAGGTGAGTCAATTCATGCAAGCACCCAGGGAGTGCCATCTACAGTCCGCCTTGCGGATCTTGGAGTACGTCAAAGCAGCCCCTGGAAAAGGATTGCTCTTTCAGAAGAATGGTCATCTGAGGGTTGAAGCATACTCAGATGCGAGTTACGCTGATGACAAAGGGGATCGCAAGTCTACCTCCGGTTTCTGCACTTTTGTTGGGGGAAATCTGGTAAGCTGGAAGAGCAAGAAGCAGTCTGTTGTCTCCAGGTCCAGTGCTGAAGCAGAGTATCGGAGTATGGCATCGACCACTTGTGAGTTAAAGTGGCTTCGGGCTCTCATGCTGGATTTAGGAGAGGTCTACAACCATCCTCTACCTATGTTCTGTGACAACAAGGCTGCTATATACATCTCCAAAAATCCAGTTTTTCATGAAAGAACCAAGCACATTGAGGTCGATTGTCATTTCATTCGTGAAGAGATTTTAAAGGAACAAATTTGCACTCCATTTGTTACTTCTGAGAAAGAGCTGGCTGACATCTTCACCAAGCCAGTATCCGCCTCGTTCCTTCATATTTGTGACAAGCTGGGCATGATCGATATATATGCTCCAGCTTGAGGGGGAGTGTTGAAGTGTGAACGGGCGGTCTGTCTTGGCGAGTTGGAGACCGCGCGGTCTGACGGTCTCACTCAGCGGTTTGGTTGCTGTGCTGTTGCTGTCTGGTTGCCGAACGGTCTGGCGGTCTCCCCTGGCGGTCTCCTCTGGCGGTCTCTCTCTCTCTGGTGGTAGCCGTGCGGTTAGCCCTTCTGTCTAACCGCGCGGTCTGTGCGGTTTGATCTGTATAGTCCGCTTAGTCCTGTAAATTTTTAGTCCCACATCTCTTATTTGTATTCTCTCTTCTCTCCTCCATTCTATATAAGGGAGGACATACCTTTGTAATAGATACCTTTTTTTGATAATAAAATTTCAGTTATACCCGTTCCGGCTTGTTTTTAGTTCGTTTCTAACAACTTGCAGCTGTACTAATAGTGAGCTAAAATCCAGTGTATGGGCAGTAGATGTGGATCCATCCTGTAAGGCTTTCTTATAGCCTGAACTCTTCTTTCTTATCTCCATGATTTTTCTTTTCTTAAGTACTAAGGCTTCTTCCTCATCCTCTGACTCAGATGATATCTCAAGGTTCATTGTAGTGCCTGGAGCATCTATATCTAGTCTGGGGATAGATCCGACACCTCCCCCTCAACCCTTGCAGTAGTGTGTTTATCAGTAGAAATATCTTCCTTGTTTACCTCTTCTTCCTCTCCCTAGAATTCAGTTGCTAATTCTTGAATTTCTTCAGTATCAGAAGCCTAAGGTTGCTCTGATTCTTGCATATCAAGAATATGCACATCCTGTGCTGCTATTTCAGAAGGTGCAGCAGCTGTGTTGATATCCTGAACCACTTTCATAATAGTGAGGTTTATAGTCACACTGTCTAACACAGCCACATTGTTATCTCCCCCTGGGATTGATAACACTTGATGATCTGTTTGGTTTATAGTCTCTTCCTGGACTTGGATTGCTGTTCCAGGTGTGTGAACTGGAGATTTCTTGGGTAATTCAGCATTTTCTTCATCAGAACTGAATTCAACCCTTTCTTCTGAACCACTAGAGGACTCCTCAGCTTGCACTGTATCTTTATTTGAGTTTTGTACTTGTTTTGCCTTTTACTTTGGTGTAGGATCTTCTTTGAACAGTACTCTGTCCCATCTAGATAGGATTCTTATATCCATTCTCCTCATGTGATTAATCTTGGTGCCAGGAATTTGTTTCAGTACCTCAGGTATGTTGGCAGCCAAAAACAAACTCAGTATTCTGCCTAGATAGGATCTCTTAAATGTCTCATAACTAGTGGAAATCTTTGTTCAGCTTGGTTTTCTTAATTTCCTTTAACTTATTGATTCTCAATGTCTTCAGCTGGTTGTTCTTCATTCTCAGTTTGTAAGTCTTGAGCTCCCCTTGGACAATATCCATCATCTTCAATCTCTTGGCCTGCTGGTTTATCTTCCCTGATGGTCAAATTTTTCATCTTATCTTTTAAACCTGCAGAACTTGAAGAAGTACTTGACAACTCATAGTTAATCAACTTAGACTCATCAAAGACAACATGGACTGATTCTTCTACAACTTGTGTAGTCAAGTTATAGATTTTATATGCTCTACTATTATTGTTGTACCCAAAAAATATCCCTTCTTGGGACTTAGCAGCAAACTTTGTCAAATGAGACTTACCATTGTTTAGTACATAACACTTACTATCAAAAATCCTAAAATAGGATAAGTTTGGTTCTCTGCCTTCCAAAATCTCATAGGGAGTCTTTTTGTGGCTTTTGGTGATAGATGCTCTATTGAGAACATGACAAGCAGTGTTTACTTCCTCTGCCCAGAAATATTCTGGGAGAGAAGTGTCATTTAACAAGGTCCTACCGTCCTTAATTAGAGTTCTATTCTTCCTCTCAGCAATTCCATTTTACTGTGGAGTTCTTGGTGAGGAGAATTCTTGATGAATCCTAAGCTCTTCACAAAACTTTGTCATGCATTCAGATTGAAACTCAGTCCCATGATCACTTCTGATCTTGACCACAGTACAGTTAAATTCATTCTGAACTTGCTTGACAAAATACTGAAAGATATTTGGGGTTTCAGATTTTCTCCTTAGGAAGAATACCCAAGAAAACCTTAAAAAATCATCAACTACCACAAGGGTATAGACTTTTCTACCTAGACTATGAACTGACATTTGACCAAATAGATCCATATGCAGGAGGTATAAGAACCTCACTGAGTCTTTGGTATCAAGACTTTGGAAGGAAGACCTGGTCTGTTTTCCCTTTTGACAAGGTGAGCAGATTCCCTCCTTGATGCACTTAACCTTAGGGTCATTCCTTACTAACTCTTCACTAAAGAGTTTTCCTATAGTCTTGTAGTTCAGGTGAGCCATCCTCTTGTGCCATTGGACACAATGAGAAGCTTTATCATCTACAACTAGGTATATGGGAGATTCCTCACTCTCACATTCAAAGTCTCGACAGTAAACATTTCCTCTCCTAGTGCCTGACAATACAACCCCTTGGTCACTTGTCCTTTAATTTGACACTCATCCTTGAAGAAAGAAATGTCATAGCCCAAATCACATAACTGACTTATGCTTATAAGGTTATGTTTCATACCTTTTATATAAGCTACTTGTGTGATAGTTACTATGTCATTAGTTATCTTACCAAAACCTTTAGTTATACCTTTTTTTGAGCCTCCAAAGATAACTTTGGGACCATTCTCAATAGGAGTGAATTCTTTTAGCATTCTTCTTATTCCAGTCATGTGTCTGGAACATCCACTATCCAAGTACCACATAGGGATATGGCCACTTGGACTAACGTGCAACAAATATATTATCTAACCTTAGGACCCCAAATTTTATTGGGTCCTAGGTGCAAGTTAGATCTAAATTGAACATGTCTACCATCAGATCTTCTGACAGATAGACCACCATTACTTCTCTGGATAATCTTATTGTGCCAACAATCAATGGCAAAGTGGCACACTTTGCCACAGCACCAGCACTCATGCATATTGTATCTTCTTTTAAGAACTGGCTTAACAATAATATTGTTTGCAGCTCTTAAATCAGTTAGTACATCAGCTCCTTTCTTAAGTCTTTCAACCAGGGCATGCTTAGGGACTTGTCTGGCAGTAGAAGTACTTGGATACCTTGAAACCCTATCTGCAGCTGCATTCTTTTCAGAATGCATACTTCTGATAGCTTCAGATATTCCTAAGTCTGCTTTGTTAATATATTTTCCCTTATTCTGATGATAGACTGAAACACTTTTTGAATTAGCTGATACCTTGTCCTTGAGTGTTGGGGCTGATACACCAAACACAAATGGTTCATTATGGGCCATTTGGGTTTTCTCATGGACTGCCCAATAGGCATTAGCACCCTTGCCATCTCTACTACCTTGCTCATAGTGACCAAATATACTATCATGGTCATACCTATTAGAAGGTTGAACCACTTTCTTAAAAGAAAAAGGAGACTTGGAAGCTAGTGGCTGAACTGGAGCTTTGCCTTCCCTTTTAGAATTGGCAGCTCTTGATCTTCATTTGAAACTTAATCCCTTCTTACACTTTTAGGAAGAGAAGGAATCTATCAAAGGTAACATAGAATTGGGTTTTGAGAACTTGGCCACCAGCTCCCTTTCCTTTTGGAGTCTACTTTCAAGATTCCTTATATGGTTATTCTTGAAAGTAATGGTATCCATCTGAATAAAAGTTATATTCTTCAAATTGTTAATTTCTTTTAACTTCAGATCCAACACTTTTGCTGAGTCTAAGGCAGCCAACTTTAGAGTGGCATTTTCCTTTGCTAATTTTTTGGCTAGGTGACTGCTTTCATAAAAGGCTTGCAGGAGCTCTCCATAATCATCAATCAGTTAATTGATATCTCCTTCAGATTCAGAGCCACCTTCATCTCTTGATGAAATTGCTTCTGACTCTAGGCTAGTAACATAATCTTACACTGAAGGTGATAACTGTACCTTACTAGGACTAGACTACTCCTGATTATGTCCATCCTCAGCTATGACCATCAGCTCTATGCATTGGCTGTCTTTTTCTTTATTGATATGATTTAGCAACTGCAAGAATTCTATTTCTTCAGAATCTTCCTAAGTTGAGAACAACCCAATGTATGCGACAACATCCTCTTCATTTTCTGTCTCCGATGAAGAAGAGTCATTCCAGCTTTTATGCTTCTTGGACACAAAGGAATTCTCCTTCTTTCCATTATGCTGGTGTTTCTTTTTCTCACCAGACTCCTTTCTTTTGACAGGACAGTCTGCTATTACATATCCTAGCTTGCTGCAACAATAACAAATAATTTTAGTAGAAGTTTGTTTACCAAGTTTAGATCCATACCTTTCCTCTTTAGAGGTTTTCTTCTTTCCCATGTAGTAATCACCCTTGGTGTAAGAAGAAGTGGATGGCCTGCTCCTCCAGTTATTTTTCTTCAGGAACCTATGGAGTTGCCTAGAAAAGGCAGCAAAAATCCTCATCAGAGTTATTACAATCTGATGTACTGGAGTCTGAACTTTCTGAATCAGTATCAATAAATTTTCTGAGAGGAGAAGGAGTCTTTATCCTGCCCTTCTTTGTATCTTCAACTTTGAAAGCCATAGAATTATCTTTGCTATAAGACCTGCTGCTCTTTTCCTCTTCCTTTCTGGCAATCAACTTCATTTCATAGGACAACAATTTTCCAAACAAGGTTGGTGGAGGAGTATCTACAAGTCTTGCCACTTCTCTGATGGCACAGACCTTGCTATCCCAGTCCTTGGTCAAAGACCTGAGAAACTTATCGTTCAGTTCATAAGTGTTGAAGACCCTTACATAAGTCATCATCTCATTAACAATTCTGAAAAACTTTTCGTAACATATAGCTATGTTATCTATCTTAGTTTGTTTGAACCTTTCATACTCTTGATTGAGCATGGACTTTCTATCCTCTCTTACTTTTGTTGTCCCTTCCATATAGAACAAAAATGACATGCTGCACTTGGTAGGGAAGAGACCCTTCACATCGAGCTAGAGAAGAAGAACGAGGAGCAGCTGGAGAGGGAGAAAGTTTTGAAGGACCAGATCGAAACTCTCTCTGCTTCATTTGAAATGGAGAAGAGAGATTGGAAGCGGTCTGATGACGACACCATGTATTATAAAGGCAAATATTTGAACTTGGTGCAATAAACCAAGAACAAGCGGTCTAGAGCGGAAAACATTAAGAGGTCGTGACATAGGAGATACCTACAACCCCCTAGCCAGGATGGCTGAATAGCCCGCGCCACCTATCAAACTGAGAGTTGTCACTAAAAACTGGTTCCTCTAAGCCGTGTAGACCGTGAGGGATCTCAAATTCACAGATCTCTCAAAGAGATACATTATCATCTCCAGCAAATATATGGGGTGGTTCGGCAAGTAAGTGAGCAAGTGGTGCATCTAGGAAAATATCACAAAGAGCGCATTAATCATACTGAGTGTGCAAACCACAATCAATATATTTTTTGATCTATAATATTGTATGTTGAACAATATTGTGTGATAATTGATTGGAAAGATTTAATTTTCTTTGCTTTTCTTTATTTACCGCAATGCTGAATAACTGCTTATGCGAACTAAAAATTATCTGCTTTGCGGGTTGTGTGATCTGATTACTTTAACTGTTATTGCTTGTATTAACATTGCTAGTGCAGGTTAGGAGCCATGCAAATCAGCGGACTGGGATTGTAGTCTGTGTAGTTATATGCAGGCCAACCTTTTTTATTAATAGAATTGTCTTCCTTCATTTATGATTGGAATGCATAAATAATATAAGTCCATGTGGTCTGAGAAGATGGTATCCGCACGAATTCAAGCCACAGAAAGCTTCCACGTAGCAGATCATAAGAAATGCAAGCTTACAAAGGATGACCTACACAACTTCATCACGATTCATATGCAGAATTCACCAATACACGTGCAGCTTTTAGAGAAGCGAGAAAGGATTAACACTTCACTAGAGAACCAGATCTCCATTACCATTGATCATTTAAAAAGTGGATTCAAGTTCCTTATTATGTGGGAGGCTGCAGAAATCTTTGAATATTACGGGGTCATTCCCGATTAGCTCTCCCCAAATATAATCGCTGCAATCTTCAGCTATTTAGCTTACCTGCGATTTGAGAAAGTAGGCTTCTCGATGAATATCTTTAGGAAAAAATCTTTGTGCGGTCTATTACATTGTCTGGAGGCAAGGCTTTCAAAGGTGTTTTGTATTTCTACTATAGAGGGATGAAGGTTATGAACTGCTAAACAAGGTTCACAACTAGTCAGGCCACTACCTTGAAAGAATAGGTTTCAAGAATGACTAAACACCTAGAGGGGGTGAATAGGTTTAATTCTTTATTCTTGGGTAGTTAATAGATTCTTCACAGTATGAATAAATTCTATAGTAATCACACCATACAACACATCAATCACAGCAGACACACAGGTTTATAGTAGTTCCCCAAGAGATGGGTACATCCACTTTCCCCCTACGCCTATCTAGCAATACACTAGATTCAGTCAAACTTCCTTTCACCTTCTCAGATCCTCAGATCTTACAACTCAGAACCCAAACTGGTTCCTACAAATCAGACTTCAACAAGTCCTACACCTTAGGTTCTTCCCAAGAACCCTACCTCAGAATGAATTCACACTCCTACCACTCAGGCTATCAAGCCCTACCTCAGCCCTTATCACCAGACCTATAGCTCAGAGAACTTAATCTCCTATCTCAGGCAAATAGCCCTACCTCAGCCTTTATAATTACAGGCTTACAACACTCAGATCTAAAAATAGATCCTACAAAGAAATTTTATTAAGAACTACTTTTCTTTCTTCACCCAAATAGAGAGAAAAGAGGAGTGAAGGAATCTTGATCAGATCTTGATTAATCTGCTTTCTTCAGATCATTGCTGCAATGAATCAAATTCAACCTTACTTAGCTTATTCAAAGCTTCTTAAAAGAGAGAACTTAGGTTGAATCTTCTTGAGAAGGTTATGTAGACACAACTTCTTCTATCTTGCTAACTTGATTCAGCAAACTTTGATAGATCCAAAGAGATGATGTCTTCTTCTCTGATATAGAATCAGAACCTTCTTGCTGTATAGAATTTTGTGAATTCTTCTTGGAGTAATCCTCCTTGTTTTTTTCTTCCCTCTAATTTTTCTGTCTTGCTGTGTCTCTCTCTTTTTTCTCTGAATGCTCGGCTTTATTTATAGATCACATCAGACGCAACCGGCTGATCCGGTGGATGACTGACATCTGACAGTTCTAACATGTCTAACAGACCTTGACAATCCTGGCAGCTATCAAGTCTTCTGCCTAAAGATCTGGAACTTGAGTTATTTAACTCAGCTGAATGTGTCGAGACACAAAGATAGTATGTGTCGACACAGATGAAGTATGTGTCGACACAATTACCCGTGTGTCGACACACTTCCTCTAGTGTTGTCAACAAACTTCAGAAACTGTCGACATAACTTTTATACAATGTGTTGACACAACTCCTTTGATGTTGTCAACACTCTTCAGAAACTGTCGGCACAGCTCTTCAACCAGTCTCTACACTCCCTTTTTAGAATATGTCGATAAACTTCTTTTGATAATGTCGACACTCTTCAGAAACTGTCAGCACAACTGATATAGACCAAACTTCTATATGTCGACACAAGTCAAGTGTGTTGACATAGCTATTGTAGACTTGAACTCTGAATGTCGACACAAGTCCTGAGTGTCGACATAGCAGTTTTAGACTTGAACTCTGAATGTCGACACAACTCTTGTGTGTCGACACAACCCCTTCTAATCATGTCAGCACTTCAAATCTAAGTGTGTCGACACTATTCCTGAGTGTTGACACAACTATTATCGACTCAAATTTCATGTGTCGACACAAGTCCTGTGAGTCGACACAACTTTTCTTCTGATCTCGACACTGCTCCTTTAAAGATGTCGACACATTATTAATGTCTCGACACTTTTGTACTTAGAATATTTTCTTCATTCTTTTGTCTGCACAAATAAACTCAATACACCATCAAATATAACCTGATGTATATCATTGAGTCAGGTGCGGCTTCTCCAAATCAGGTACACAATCTCCAATGTACCTAAAAATCTCCCCCTATTTGGAGAAGTCATAACCCATAGTCAATGATATACAACAATATATAATGGAAAAATAAGCATGATGTATTTAGCAAATTCAAATTACTTCAATAGCAGTTCAAGCATATCATACACAAATATTCAACATGAAATATCATAAGAAACTATGCTACTCAGAGACATAGGTATATAAATTATTGGCAATCAATAATTTATTCATCATATTAGCAAAGTAAGATTACAATGTTTTTGAGTCATAATAAAACAACAAAAATATACAAAGTTCTCCTAGAACCAAGTTAATCTAAAATTTGGATTGATCTGGTTCCCTGATTACAATCCCTTTTCTTGGTTGGACAGTAGCTTTGACTTCAGCTTCAGTATCATTAGCAAGCTTCTTTCCCTTGATGTCTTTGGCTTTAAGTTGAGCTGCTTTAATCTTTTGCCTCTCAAAGTAATGGAATGGTTTAGGGAAATACTTGCATGGCTCTATGGAGTTTGCAGGAATTCTACCAGCCTTCAAGTCCTTCCTTAATTTGTTTTTTTTCTTATTGTGCAAGACACTTATCCCATTCCTGTTTGGAGTACCACTTGCCCCTGTCATTCTAATTTTCAGCCACTGCATTCCATGCAGTTAGGATGATTCTTCTGGAGGTTGGACTCCATTTCTCAAAGTTAGGCCTAGCTTCAGCCTGTTCTCTGAATCTCTTCTTGGATATCTGTGCATCATGCTCTTTAAGCAGAACTGGATCAGGCATTTCCACTTCTTCAGAAAGTAAAGGTACTTTATCCAGTGGAGTGCAATACATATCCTGGACTGCCTGATGAATTTCTTTATACTCAGAAGGGGATATATGACTTTAGCAACTTCAGGTTGCATCCCCTCCAAGATTGCAAGTTGGCATCCAAATTCAGCAACATTATCATCATCACATAGAGATGGATATCCAAAGGTAGCTCTGATAGTATCATTTGGCATGATCAGAGCTAGCTTTGACAAGCACCCTCTCCCCCTTTATGTCTTCTCTAGCAATATGATCTCTGAGATCATTTTTCTAAAATCTGACTTGATATGCTACATGATAATTTCCAGTAGTATAATATTCCTTGAACTTTTTCTTTTGAGTTGAAATAGCAGTCTCAGAAATCTTTATGGCAGTCTGGACTGCTGTCAAGTCTAGTTTTATTTGTGCTTCAATAGCAGAGACTTTGGTGTCCATATGAGTTTCTAGGGCAGTAGTTTGTTCAGCCAACTTTTGCAGAGTGATGGAATGTATTTCCATCAAATTCTCATTCATCCTCTTCTGATTTTCTAGAACACAACCTTGCTTAACAACTAGATAATCCACTTTTGTTTGAGTGGTTTGTTGTTGTTTAGTAATATATACTACAACATTGCCTCCCCTATGGAAGTAGTTTGTCATTTCTTTCTTGAGCAAATTGACCTCAAATCTTATAGATTTGATGTCCTGAGCGAGATTGAGTTGCATCTCCTTGTGGATTTCATCCACATACTTTTCAAGGGCAAGTATTTGCTCATCAAGTTTGACTTGCAGCTGTACTAATAGTGAACTAAAATCCAGTGTATGGGCAGTAGATGTGGATTCATCCTGTAAGGCTTTCTTATAGCCTGAACTCTTCTTTCTTATCTCCATGATTTTTCTTTTCTTAAGTACTAAGGCTTCTTCCTCATCCTCTGACTCAGATGATATCTCAAGGTTCATTGTAGTGCCTGGAGCATCTATATCTAGTTTGGGGATAGATCCGACACCTCCCCCTCAACCCTTGCAGTAGTGTGTTTATCAGTAGAAATATCTTCCTTGTTTACCTCTTCTTCCTCTCCCTAGAATTCAGTTGTTAATTCCTAAATTTCTTCAGTATCAGAAGCCTAAGGTTGCTCTGATTCTTGCATATCAAGAATATGCACATCCTGTGCCGCTATTTCAGAAGGTACAGCAGCTGTGTTGATATCCTGAACCACTTTCATAACAGTGAGGTTTATAGTCACACTGTCTAACACAGCCACATTGTTATCTCCCCCTGGGATTGATAACACTTGATGATCTGTTTGGTTTACAGTCTCTTCCTGGACTTGGATTGCTGTTCCAGGTGTGTGAACTGGAGATTTCTTGGGTAATTCAGCATTTTCTTCATCAAAACTGAATTCAACCCTTTCTTCTGAACCACTAGAGGACTCCTCAGCTTGCACTGTATCTTTATTTGAGTTTTGTACTTGTTTTGCCTTTTACTTTGGTGTAGGATCTTCTTTGAACAGTACTCTGTCCCATCTAGATAGGATTCTTATATCCATTCTCCTCATGTGATTAATCTTGGTGCCAGGAATTTGTTTCAGTACCTCAGGTATGTTGGCAGCCAAAAACAAACTCAGTATTCTGCCTAGATAGGATCTCTTAAATGTCTCATAACTAGTGGAAATCTTTGTTCAGCTTGGTGTTCTTAATTTCCTTTAACTTATTGATTCTCAATGTCTTCAGCTGGTTGTTCTTCATTCTCAGTTTGTAAGTCTTGAGCTCCCCTTGGACAATATCCATCATCTTCAATCTCTTGGCCTGCTGGTTTATCTTCCCTGATGGTCAAATTTTTCATCTTGTCTTTTAAACCTGCAGAACTTGAAGAAGTACTTGACAACTCATAGTTAATCAACTTAGACTCATCAAAGACAACATGGACTGATTCTTCTACAACTTGTGTAGTCAAGTTATAGATTTTATATGCTCTACTATTATTATTGTACCCAAAAAATATCCCTTCTTGGGACTTAGCAGCAAACTTTGTCAAATGAGACTTACCATTGTTTAGTACATAACACTTACTATCAAAAATCCTAAAATAGGATAAGTTTGGTTCTCTGCCTTTCAGAATCTCATAGGGAGTCTTTTTGTGGCTTTTGGTGATAGATGCTCTATTGAGAACATGACAAGTAGTGTTTACTTCCTCTGCCCAGAAATATTCTGGGAGAGAAGTGTCATTTAATAAGGTCCTACCGTCCTTAATTAGAGTTCTATTCTTCCTCTCAGCAATTCCATTTTACTGTGGAGTTCTTGGTGAGGAGAATTCTTGATGAATCCTAAGCTCTTCACAAAACTTTATCATGCATTCAGATTGAAACTCAGTCCCATGATCACTTCTGATCTTGACCATAGTACAGTTAAATTCATTCTGAACTTGCTTGACAAAATACTGAAAGATATTTGGGGTTTCAGATTTTCTCCTTAGGAAGAATACCCAAGCAAACCTTAAAAAATCATCAACTACCACAAGGGTATAGACTTTTCTACCTAGACTATGAACTGACATTTGACCAAATAGATCCATATGCAGGAGGTATAAGCACCTCACTGAGTCTTTGGTATCAAGACTTTGGAAGGAAGACTTGGTCTGTTTTCCCTTTTGACAAGGTGAGCAGATTCCCTCCTTGATGCACTTAACCTTAGGGTCATTCCTTACTAACTCTTCACTAAAGAGTTTGCCTATAGTCTTGTAGTTCAGGTGAGCCATCCTCTTGTGCCATTGGACACAATGAGAAGCTTTCTCATCTACAACTAGGTATATGGGAGATTCCTCACTCTCACATTCAAAGTCTCGACAGTAAACATTTCCTCTCCTAGTGCCTAACAATACAACCCCTTGGTCACTTGTCCTTTGATTTGACACTCATCCTTGAAGAAAGAAATGTCATAGCCCAAATCACATAACTGACTTATGCTTATAAGGTTATGTTTCATACCTTGTATATAAGCTACTTGTGTGATAGTTACTATGTCATTAGTTATCTTACCAAAACCTTTAGTTATGCTTTTTTCTGAGCCTCCAAAGATAACTTTGGGACCATTCTCAATAGGAGTGAATTCTTTTAGCATTCTTCTTATTCCAGTCATGTGTCTGGAACATCCACTATCCAAGTACCATATAGGGATATGGCCACTTGGACTAATGTGCAACAAATATATTATCTAACCTTAGGACCCCAAATTTTATTGGGTCCTAGGTGCAAGTTAGATCTAAATTGAACATGTCTACCATCAGATCTTCTGACAGATAGACCACCATTACTTCTCTGGATACTCTTATTGTGCCAACAATCAATGGCAAAGTGGCACACTTTGCCACAGCACCAGCACTCATGCATATTGTATCTTCTTTTATGAACTGGCTTAACAATAATATTGTTTGTAGCTCTTAAATCAGTTGGTACATCAGCTCCTTTCTTAAGTCTTTCAACCAGGGCATGCTTAGGGACTTGTCTGGTAGTAGAAGTACTTGGATACCTTGAAACCCTATCTGCAGCTGCATTCTTTTCAGAATGCATACTTCTGATAGCTTCAGATATTCCTAAGTCTGCTTTGTTAATATATTTTCCCTTAGTCTGATGATAGACTGAAACACTTTTTGAATTAGCTGATACCTTGTCCTTGAGTGTTGGTGCTAATACACCAAACACAAATGGTTCATTATGGGCCATTTGGGTTTTCTCATGGACTGCCCAATAGGCATTAGCACCCTTGCCATTTCTACTACCTTGCTCATAGTGACCAAATATACTATCATGGTCATACCTATTAGAAGGTTGAACCACTTTCTTAAAAGAAATAGGAGACTTGGAAGCTAGTGGCTGAAGTGGAGCTTTGCCTTCCCTATTAGAATTGGCAGCTCTTGTTCTTCATTTGAAACCTAATCCCTTCTTACACTTTTAGGAAGAGAAGGAATCTATCAAAGGTAACATAGAATTGGGTTTTGAGAACTTGGCCACCAGCTCCCTTTCCTTTTGGAGTCTACTTTCAAGATTCCTTATATGGTTATTCTTGAAAGTAATGGTATCCATCTGAATAAAAGTTATATTCTTCAAATTGTTAATTTCTTTTAACTTCAGATCCAACACTTTTACTGAGTCTAAGGCAGCCAACTTTAGAGTGGCATTTTCCTTTGCTAATTTTTTGGCTAGGTGACTGCTTTCATTAAAGGCTTGCAGGAGCTCTCCATAATCATCAATCAGTTAATTGATGTCTCCTGCAGATTCAGAGCCACCTTCATCTCTTGATGAAATTGCTTCTGACTCTAGGCTAGTAACATAATCTTACACTGAAGGTGATAACTGTACCTTACTAGGACTAGACTACTCCTGATTATGTCCATCCTCAGCTATGACCATCAGCTCTATGCATTGGCTGTCTTTTTCTTTATTGATATGATTTAGCAACTGCAAGAATTCTATTTCTTCAGAATCTTCCTAAGTTGAGAACAACCCAATGTATGCGACAACATTCTCTTCATTTTCTGTCTCCGATGAAGAAGAGTCATTCCAGCTTTTATGCTTCTTGGACACAAAGGAATTCTCCTTCTTTCCATTATGCTGGTGTTTCTTTTTCTCACCAGACTCCTTTCTTTTGACAGGACAGTCTGTTATTACATATCCTAGCTTGCTGCAACAATAACAAATAATTTTAGTAGAAGTTTGTTTACCAGGTTTAGAGCCATACCTTTCCTCTTTAGAGGTTTTCTTCTTTCCCATGTAGTAATCACCCTTGGTGTAAGAAGAAGTGGATGGCCTGCTCCTCCAGTTATTTTTCTTCAGGAACCTATGGAGTTGCCTAGAAAAGGCAGCAAAAATCCTCATCAGAGTTATTACAATCTGATGTACTGGAGTCTGAACTTTCTGAATCAGTATCGATAAATTTTCTGGGAGGAGAAGGAGTCTTTATCCTGCCCTTCTTTGTATCTTCAACTTTGAAAGCCATAGAATTATCTTTGCTATAAGACCTGCTGCTCTTTTCCTCTTCCTTTCTGGCAATCAACTTCATTTCATAGGACAATAATTTTCCAAACAAGGTTGGTGGAGGAGTATCTACAAGTCTTGCCACTTCTCTGATGGCACAGACCTTGCTATCCCAGTCCTTGGTCAAAGACCTGAGAAACTTGTCGTTCAGTTCATAAGTGTTGAAGACCCTTACATAAGTCATCATCTCATTAACAATTCTGAAAAACTTTTCATAACATATAGCTATGTTATCTGTCTTAGTTTGTTTGAACCTTTCATACTCTTGATTGAGCATGGACTTTCTATCCTCTCTTACTTTTGTTGTCCCTTCCATATAGAACAAAAATGACATGCTGCACTTGGTAGGGAAGAGACCCTTCACATCGAGCTAGAGAAGAAGAACAAGGAGCAGCTGGAGAGGGAGAAAGTTTTGAAGGACCAGATCGAAACTCTCTCTGCTTCATTTGAAATGGAGAAGAGAGATTGGAAGCGGTCTGATGACGACACCATGTATTATAAAGGCAAATATTTGAACTTGGTGCAATAAACCAAGAACAAGCGGTCTGGAGCGGAAAACATTAAGAGGTCGTGACATTTAGACCGCGCGCCCATAGGAGATACCTGCAACCCCCTAGCCAGGATGACTGAATTGCCCGCGCCACCTATCAAACTGAGAGTTGTCACTAAAAACATGGTTCCTCTAAGCCATGTAGACCGTGAGGGATCTCAAATTCACAGATCTCTCAAAGAGATACATTATCATCTCCAGCAAATATATGGGGTGGTTCGGCAAGTAAGTGAGCAAGTGGTGCATCTAGGAAAATATCACAAAGAGCGCATTAATCATACTGAGTGTGCAAACCACAATCAATATATTTTTTGATCTATAATATTGTATGTTGAACAATATTGTGTGATAATTGATTGGAAAGATTTAATTTTCTTTGCTTTTCTTTATTTACCGCAATGCTGAATAACTGCTTATGCGAACTAAAAATTATCTGCTTTGCGGGTTGTGTGATCTGATTACTTTAACTGTTATTGCTTGTATTAACATTGCTAGTGCAGGTTAGGAGCCATGCAAATCAGCGGACTGGGATTGTAGTCTGTGTAGTTATATGCAGGCCAACCTTTTCTATTAATAGAATTGTCTTCCTTCATTTATGATTGGAATGCATAAATAATATAAGTCCATGTGGTCTGAGAAGATGGTATCCGCACGAATTCAAGCCACAGAAAGCTTCCATGTAGCAGATCATAAGAAATGCAAGCTTACAAAGGATGACCTACACAACTTCATCACAAATCATATGCAGAATTCACCAATACACGTGCAGCTTTTAGAGAAGCGAGAAAGGATTAACACTTCACTAGAGAACCAGATCTCCATTACCATTGATCATTTAAAAAGTGGATTCAAGTTCCTTATTATGTGGGAGGCTGCAGAAATCTTTGAATATTACGGGGTCATTCCCGATTAGCTCTCCCCAAATATAATCGCTGCAATCTTCAGCTATTTAGCTTACCTGTGATTTGAGAAAGTAGGCTTCTCGATGAATATCTTTAGGAAAAAAATCTTTGTGCGGTCTATTACATTGTCTGGAGGCAAGGCTTTCAAAGGTGTTTTGTATTTCTACTACAGAGGGATGAAGGTTGTGAACTGCTAAACAAGGTTCACAACTAGTCAGGCCACTACCTTGAAAGAATAGGTTTCAAGAATGACTAAACACCTAGAGGGGGGTGAATAGGTTTAATTCTTTATTCTTGGGTAGTTAATAGATTCTTCACAGTATGAATAAATTCTATAGTAATCACACCATACAACACATCAATCACAGCAGACACACAGGTTTATAGTAGTTCCCCAAGAGATGGGTACATCCACTTTCCCCCTACGCCTATATAGCAATACACTAGATTCAGTCAAACTTCCTTTCACCTTCTCAGATCCTCAGATCTTACAACTCAGAACCCAAACTGGTTCCTACAAATCAGACTTCAACAAGTCCTACACCTTAGGTTCTTCCCAAGAACCCTACCTCAGAATGAATTCACACTCCTACCACTCAGGCTATCAAGCCCTACCTCAGCCCTTATCACCAGACCTATAGCTCAGAGAACTTAATCTCCTATCTCAGGCAAATAGCCCTACCTCAGCCTTTATAATTACAGGCTTACAACACTCAGATCTAAAAATAGATCCTACAAAGAAATTTTATTAAGAACTACTTTTCTTTCTTCACCCAAATAGAGAGAAAAGAGGAGTGAAGGAATCTTGATCAGATCTTGATTAATCTGCTTTCTTCAGATCATTGCTGCAATGAATCAGATTCAACCTTACTTAGCTTATTCAAAGCTTCTTAAAAGAGAGAACTTAGGTTGAATCTTCTTGAGAAGTTGATGTAGACACAACTTCTTCTATCTTGTTAACTTGATTCAGCAAACTTTGATAGATCCAAAGAGATGATGTCTTCTTCTCTGATATAGAATCAGAACCTTCTTGCTGTATAGAATTTTGTGAATTCTTCTTGGAGTAATCCTCCTTGTTTTTTTCTTCCCTCTAATTTTTCTGTCTTGCTATGTGTCTCTCTTTTTTCTCTGAATGCTCGGCTTTATTTATAGATCACATCAGACGCAACCGGCTGATCCGGTGGATGACTGACATCTGACAGTTCTAACATGTCTAACAGACCTTGACAATCCTGGCAGCTGTCAAGTCTTCTGCCTAGAGATCTGGAACTTGAGTTATTTAACTCAGCTGAATGTGTCGAGACACAAAGATAGTATGTGTCGACACAGATGAAGTATGTGTCGACACAATTACCCGTGTGTCGACACACTTCCTCTAGTGTTGTCAACAAACTTCAGAAACTGTCGACATAACTTTTATACAATGTGTTGACACAACTCCTTTGATGTTGTCAACACTCTTCAGAAACTGTCGGCACAGCTCTTCAACCAGTCTCTACACTCCCTTTTTAGAATATGTCGACAAACTTCTTTTGATAATGTCGACACTCTTCAGAAACTGTCAGCACAACTGATATAGACCAAACTTCTATATGTCGACACAAGTCCAGTGTGTTGACATAGCTGTTGTAGACTTGAACTCTGAATGTCGACACAAGTCCTGAGTGTCGACATAGCAGTTTTAGACTTGAACTCTGAATGTCGACACAACTCTTGTGTGTCGACACAACCCCTTCTACTCATGTCAGCACTTCAAATCTAAGTGTGTCGACACTATTCCTGAGTGTCGACACAACTATTATCGACTCAAATTTCATGTGTCGACACAAGTCCTGTGAGTTGACACAACTTTTCTTCTGATCTCGACACTGCTCCTTTAAAGATGTCGACACATTATTAATGTCTCGACACTTTTGTACTTAGAATATTTTCTTCATTCTTTTGTCTGCACAAATAAACTCAGTACACCATCAAATATAACCTGATGTATATCATTGAGTCAGGTGCGGCTTCTCCAAATCAGGTACACAATCTCCAATGTACCTAATAATCTCCCCCTATTTGGAGAAGTCATAACCCATAGTCAATGATATACAACAATATATAATGGAAAAATAAGCATGATGTATTTAGCAAATTCAAATTACTTCAATAGCAGTTCAAGCATATCATACACAAATATTCAACATGAAATATCATAAGAAACTATGCTAATCAAAGACATAGGTATATAAATTATTGGCAATCAATAATTTATTCATCATATTAGCAAAGTAAGATTACAATGTTTTTGAGTCATAATAAAACAACAAAGATATACAAAGTTCTCCTAGAACCAAGTTAATCTAAAATTTGGATTGATCTGGTTCCCTGATTACAATCCCTTTTCTTGGTTGGACAGTAGCTTTGACTTCAGCTTCAGTATCATTAGCAAGCTTCTTTCCCTTGATGTCTTTGGCTTTAAGTTGAGCTGCTTTAATCTTTTGCCTCTCAAAGTAATGGAATGATTTAGGGAAATACTTGCATGGCTCTATGGAGTTTGCAGGAATTCTACCAGCCTTCAAGTCCTTCCTTAATTTGTTTTTTTTCCTTGTTGTGCAAGACACTTATCCCATTCCTGTTTGGAGTACCACTTGCCCCTGTCATACTAATTTTCAGCCACTGCATTCCATGTAGTTAGGATGATTCTTCTGGAGGTAGGACTCCATTTCTCAAAGTTAGGCCTAGCTTCAGCCTGCTCTCTGAATCTCTTCTTGGATATCTGTGCATCATGCTCTTTAAGCAGAACTGGATCAGGCATTTCCACTTCTTCAGAAAGTAAAGGTACTTTATCCAGTGGAGTGCAATACATATCCTGGACTGCCTGATGAATTTCTTCATACTCAGAAGGGGATATATGACTTTAGCAACTTCAGGTTGCATCCCCTCCAAGATTGCAAGTTGGCATCCAAATTCAGCAAAATTATCATTATCACATAGAGATGGATATCCAAAGGTAGCTCTGATAGTATCATTTGGCATGATCAGAGCTAGCTTTGACAAGCACCCTCTCCCCCTTTATGTCTTCTCTAGCAATATGATCTCTGAGATCATTTTTCTAAAATCTGACTTGATATGCTACATGATAATTTCCAGTAGTATAATATTCCTTGAACTTTCTATTTTGAGTTGAAATAGCAGTCTCAGAAATCTTTATGGCAGACTGGACTGCTGTCAAGTCTAGTTTTATTTGTGCTTCAATAGCAGAGACTTTGGTGTCCATATGAGTTTCTAGGGCAGTAGTTTGTTCAGCCAACTTTTGCAGAGTGATGGAATGTATTTCCATCAAATTCTCATTCATCCTCTTCTGATTTTCTAGAACACAACCTTGCTTAACAACTAGATAATCCACTTTTGTTTGAGTGGTTTGTTGTTGTTTGGTAATATATACTAATACATTGCCTCCCCTATGGAAGTAGTCTGTCATTTCTTTCTTGAGCAAATTGACCTCAAATCTTATAGATTTGATGTCCTGAGCGAGATTGAGTTGCATCTCCTTGTGGATTTCATCCACATACTTTTCAAGGGCAAGTATTTGCTCATCAAGTTTGACTTGCAGCTGTACTAATAGTGAACTAAAATCCAGTGTATGGGCAGTAGATGTGGATCCATCCTGTAAGGCTTTCTTATAGCCTGAACTCTTTTTTCTTATCTCCATGATTTTTCTTTTCTTAAGTACTAAGGCTTCTTCCTCATCCTCTGACTCAGATGATATCTCAAGGTTCATTGTAGTGCCTGGAGCATCTATATCTAGTCTGGGGATAGATCCGACACCTCCCCCTCAACCCTTGCAGTAGTGTGTTTATCAGTAGAAATATCTTCCTTGTTTACCTCTTCTTCCTCTCCCTAGAATTCAGTTGCTAATTCCTGAATTTCTTCAGTATCAGAAGCCTAAGGTTGCTCTGATTCTTGCATATCAAGAATATGCACATCCTGTGCCGCTATTTCAGAAGGTGCAGCAGCTGTGTTGATATCCTGAACCACTTTCATAACAGTGAGGTTTATAGTCACACTGTCTAACACAGCCACATTATTATCTCCCCCTGGGATTGATAACACTTGATGATCTGTTTGGTTTACAATCTCTTCCTGGACTTGGATTGCTGTTTCAGGTGTGTGAACTGGAGATTTCTTGGGTAATTCAGCATTTTCTTCATCAGAACTGAATTCAACCCTTTCTTCTGAACCACTAGAGGACTCCTCAGCTTGCACTGTATCTTTATTTGAGTTTTGTACTTGTTTTGCCTTTTACTTTGGTGTAGGATCTTCTTTGAACAGTACTCTATCCCATCTAGATAGGATTCTTATATCCATTCTCCTCATGTGATTAATCTTGGTGCCAGGAATTTGTTTCAGTACCTCAGGTATGTTGGCAGCCAAAAACAAACTCAGTATTCTGCCTAGATAGGATCTCTTAAATGTCTCATAACTAGTGGAAATCTTTGTTCAGCTTGGTGTTCTTAATTTCCATTAACTTATTGATTCTCAATGTCTTCAGATGGTTGTTCTTCATTCTCAGTTTGTAAGTCTTGAGCTCCCCTTGGACAATATCCATCATCTTCAATCTCTTGGCCTGCTGGTTTATCTTCCCTGATGGTCAAATTTTTCATCTTGTCTTTTAAACCTGTTGAACTTGAAGAAGTACTTGACAACTCATAGTTAATCAACTTAGACTCATCAAAGACAACATGGACTGATTCTTCTACAATTTGTGTAGTCAAGTTATAGATTTTATATGCTCTACTATTATTGTTGTACCCAAAAAATATCCTTTCTTGGGACTTAGCAGCAAACTTTGTCAAATGAGACTTACCATTGTTTAGTACATAACACTTACTATCAAAAATCCTAAAATAGGATAAGTTTGGTTCTCTGCCTTTCAGAATCTCATAGGGAGTCTTTTTGTGGCTTTTGGTGATAGATGCTCTATTGAGAACATGACAAGCAGTGTTTACTTCCTCTGCCCAGAAATATTCTGGGATAGAAGTGTCATTTAACAAGGTCCTACCGTCCTTAATTAGAGTTCTATTCTTCCTCTCAGCAATTCCATTTTACTGTGGAGTTCTTGGTGAGGAGAATTCTTGATGAATCCTAAGCTCTTCACAAAACTTTGTCATGCATTCAGATTGAAACTCAGTCCCATGATCACTTCTGATCTTGACCACAGTACAGTTAAATTCATTCTGAACTTGCTTGACAAAATACTGAAAGATATTTGGGGTTTCAGATTTTCTCCTTAGGAAGAATACCCAAGAAAACCTTAAAAAATCATCAACTACCACAAGGGTATAGACTTTTCTACCTAGACTATGAACTGATATTTGACCAAATAGATCCATATGCAGGAGGTATAAGCACCTCACTGAGTCTTTGGTATCAAGACTTTGGAAGGAAGACCTGGTCTGTTTTCCCTTTTGACAAGGTAAGCAGATTCCCTCCTTGATGCACTTAACCTTAGGGTCATTCCTTACTAACTCTTCACTAAAGAGTTTGCCTATAGTCTTGTAGTTCAGGTGAGCCATCCTCTTGTGCCATTGGACACAATGAGAAGCTTTCTCATCTATAACTAGGTATATGGGAGATTCCTCACTCTCACATTCAAAGTCTCGACAGTAAACATTTCCTCTCCTAGTGCCTGACAATACAACCCCTTGGTCACTTGTCCTTTGATTTGACACTCATCCTTGAAGAAAGAAATGTCATAGCCCAAATCACATAACTGACTTATGCTTATAAGGTTATGTTTCATACCTTTTATATAAGCTACTTGTGTGATAGTTACTATGTCATTAGTTATCTTACCAAAACCTTTAGTTATGCCTTTTTCTGAGCCTCCAAAGATAACTTTGGGACCATTCTCAATAGGAGTGAATTCTTTTAGCATTCTTCTTATTCCAGTCATGTGTCTGGAACATCCACTATCCAAGTACCATATAGGGATATGGCCACTTTGACTAATATGCAACAAATATATTATCTAACCTTAGGACCCCAAATTTTATTGGGTCCTAGGTGCAAGTTAGATCTAAATTGAACATGTCTACCATCAGATCTTCTGACAGATAGACCACCATTACTTCTCTGGATACTCTTATTGTGCCAACAATCAATGGCAAAGTGGCACACTTTGCCACAGCACCAGCACTCATGCATATTGTATCTTCTTTTAAGAACTGGCTTAACAATAATATTGTTTGCAGCTCTTAAATCAGTCGGTACATCAGCTCCTTTCTTAAGTCTTTCAACCAGGGCATGCTTAGGGACTTGTCTGGCAATAGAAGTACTTGGATACCTTGAAACCCTATCTGCAACTGCATTCTTTTCAGAATGCATACTTCTGATAGCTTCAGATATTCCTAAGTCTGTTTTGTTAATATATTTTGCCTTAGTCTGATGATAGACTGAAACACTTTTTGAATTAGCTGATACCTTGTCCTTGAGTGTTGGGGCTGATACACCAAACACAAATGGTTCATTATGGGCCATTTGGGTTTTCTCATGGACTGCCCAATAGGCATTAACACCCTTGCCATCTCTACTACCTTGCTCATAGTGACCAAATATACTATCATGGTCATACCTATTAGAAGGTTGAACCACTTTCTTAAAAGAAATAGGAGACTTGGAAGCTAGTGGCTGAACTGGAGCTTTGCCTTCCCTTTTAGAATTGGCAGCTCTTGTTCTTCATTTGAAACCTAATCCCTTCTTACACTTTTAGGAAGAGAAGGAATCTATCAAAGGTAACATAGAATTGGGTTTTGAGAACTTGGCCACCAGCTCCCTTTCCTTTTGGAGTCTACTTTCAAGATTCCTTATATGGTTATTCTTGAAAGTAATGGTATCCATCTGAATAAAAGTTATATTCTTTAAATTGTTAATTTCTTTTAACTTCAGATCCAACACTTTTGCTGAGTCTAAGGCAGCCAACTTTAGAGTGGCATTTTCCTTTGCTAATTTTTTGGCTAGGTGACTGCTTTCATTAAAGGCTTGCAGGAGCTCTCCATAATCATCAATCATTTAATTGATGTCTCCTTCAGATTCAGAGCCACCTTCATCTCTTGATGAAATTGCTTCTGACTCTAGGCTAGTAACATAATCTTACACTAAAGGTGATAACTGTACCTTACTAGGACTAGACTACTCCTGATTATGTCCATCCTCAGCTATGACCATCAGCTCTATGCATTGGCTGTCTTTTTCTTTATTGATATTATTTAGCAACTGCAAGAATTCTATTTCTTTAGAATCTTCCTAAGTTGAGAACAACCTAATGTATGCGACAACATCCTCTTCATTTTCTGTCTCCGATGAAGAAGAGTCATTCCAGCTTTTATGCTTCTTGGACACAAAGGAATTCTCCTTCTTTCCATTATGCTGGTGTTTCTTTTTCTCACCAGACTCCTTTCTTTTGACAGGACAGTCTGCTATTACATATCCTAGCTTGCTGCAACAATAACAAATAATTTTAGTAGAAGTTTGTTTACCAGGTTTAGAGCCATACCTTTCCTCTTTAGAGGTTTTCTTCTTTCCCATCTAGTAATCACCCTTGGTGTAAGAAGAAGTGGATGGCCTGCTCCTCCAGTTATTTTTCTTCAGGAACCTATGGAGTTGCCTAGAAAAGGTAGCAAAAATCCTCATCAGAGTTATTACAATCTGATGTACTGGAGTCTGAACTTTCTGAATCAGTATCAATAAATTTTCTGGGAGGAGAAGGAGTCTTTATCCTGCCCTTCTTTGTATCTTCAACTTTGAAAGCCATAGAATTATCTTTGCTATAAGACCTGCTGCTCTTTTCCTCTTCCTTTCTGGCAATCAACTTCATTTCATAGGACAACAATTTTCCAAACAAGGTTGGTGGAGGAGTATCTACAAGTCTTGCCACTTCTCTGATGACACAGACCTTGCTATCCCAGTCCTTGGTCAAAGACCTGAGAAACTTATCGTTCAGTTCATAAGTGTTGAAGACCCTTACATAAGTCATCATCTCATTAACAATTCTGAAAAACTTTTCATAACATATAGCTAAGTTATCTGTCTTAGTTTGTTTGAACCTTTCATACTCTTGATTGAGCATGGACTTTCTATCCTCTCTTACTTTTGTTGTCCCTTCCATGTAGACAATCAATGTGTCCCACATTTCTTTTGAGGTTTTGTAGTGGACCAAATTTTGAAATGTGGAATCATCTATGACACTGACAATTATGTTTTGTGCCCTCTTGTCCAAAGTTACTAAGATGATCTCATCTTTTGTCATTTTAGAAAAATTCTTTAGAGTTTGTAAATTTGCATCAAGAACTGATGCATTCATTGGGATGAATGGACCTTCCAGAACTGTGATGTAAATTCTTGGATAAGATGCCTCCATGAATAATCTGACCCTCTCTTTCCATATGCCAAAAGTTTCCTTTCTACATATAGGAAGCTTCATGGATCCAAGTTCTTTGTGATTTTCACCTGAACCCATCTTGGCTATCTTATTATTGCCTTGGAGAAATACTCAGACTGTTAAGTCTATTTTGAGTAACCACCCTCTGATACCACTTGAAAGAATAGGTTTCCAGAATGACTAAACACCTAGAGGGGGGTGAATAGGTTCAATTCTTTATTCTTAGGCAGTTAATAGATTCTTCACAGTATGACTAAATTCTATAGTAATCACAGCATACAATAAATCAATCACAACAGACACACAGGTTTATAGTGGTTCCACAAGAGATGGGTACATCCAATTTCCCCCTACGCCTATCTAGCAATACACTAGATTCAGCCAAACTTCCTTTCACCTTCTCAGATCCTCAGATCTTACAAATCAGAACCCAAACTGGTTCCAACAACTCAGACTTCAACAAGTCCTACAACTCAGGTTCTTCCCAAGAACCCTACCTCATAATGAATTCACACTCCTACCACTCAGGCTATCAAGCCCTACATCAGCCCTTATCACCATGCCTACAGCTCAGAGAACTTAATCTCCTACCTCAGGCAAACAACCCTACCTCAGCCTTTATAATTAAAGGCTTACAACACTCAGATCTAAAAATAGATCCTACAAAGAAATTTTATAAAGAACTACTTTTCTTCCTTTACCCAAATAGAGAGAACAGATGAGTGAAGGAATCTTGATCAGATCTTAATTAATCTGTTTTCTTCATATCATTGCTGCAATGAATCAGATTCAACCTTACATAGCTTATTCAACGCTTCTTGAAAGAGAGAACCTAGGTTGAATCTTCTTGAGAAGTTGATGTAGACACATCTTCTTCTTTCTTGCTGACTTGATTCAGCAAACTTTGACAAATCCAAAGAGATGTTGTCTCCTTCTCTGATATAGAATCAGAACCTTCTTGCTGTATAGAATTCTGTGAATTCTTCTTGGAGTAATCCTCCTTCCTTTTGTCTTCCCTTTAATTTTTCTGTCTTGCTGCGTGTTTTTCTTTTTTCTCTGAATGCTCGGCTTTATTTATAGATCACATCAGAGGAAACTGGCTGATCTGGTGGATGACTGACATCTGACAGTTCTGATATGTCTAACAGACCTTGACAATCCTGACAGCTGTCAAGTTTTCTGCCTAGAGATCTGGCACTTGAGTTATTTAACTCAGTTGAATGTGTCGAGACACAAGGATAGTATGTATCGACACAGATGAAGTATGTGTCGACACAATTACCCGAATGTCGACACACTTCCTCTGGTATTGTCAACAAACTTCAGAAACTGTTTACACAGCTTTTGTATAATGTGTTGACATAACTCCTTTGATGTTGTCAACACTCTTCAGAAACTATCAACACAGCTCTTCAACCAGTCTCTACACTCCTTTTGTAGAATGTGTCGACAAAATTCTTTTGACAATGTCGACACTCTTTAGAAATTGTCAGCACAACTGATATAAACCAAACTTTTGTATGTCAACACAAGTTCTGTGTGTCGACATAGCTGTTGTAGACTTGAACTCTGAATGTCGACACAAGTCCTGAGTGTCGACATAGCAGTTGTAGACTTGAACTCTGAATGTCGACACAAGTCCTGTGTGTTGATACAACTACTTCTACTCATGTCACCAATTCAAATCTAAGTGTGTCGATACTAGTCCTGAGTGTCGACACAACTGTTATTGACTCAAATTTCATGTGTCGACACAAGTCCTGTGAGTCGACATAACTTTGCTTCTAATCTCGACGCTGCTCCTTCAAAGATGTCGACACATTATTAATGTCTCGATACTTTTGTACTTAGAATATTTTCTTCATTCTTCTGCCTGCACAAATAAACTCAATACACCATCAAATACAACCTGATGTATATCATTGAGTCAGGTGAGGCTTCTCAAAACCAGGTACACAATCTCCAATGTGCCCAACATATCTAATGTTTGAAGATGTCTTGGGCTTGAGCCATACTTATCTGCAAGAACGGGTGGACAACAATTTCAAAACCTATAAGTTGTCGGCTATTGAAAAGAAGATCGTCGAGTTTGTATGGGACTCATGGTTAGACATCGAATACTATCCCCCTAGTCCCAAGCTTGGAAGGAGTAGTCTTCCAAGATAGTAAGTGCCTTCTGCGGTAAAGAACTTCTATCTGCCTTATCTGTATACTATCAATGATTTCTAATGTTACGCCACAAACACCATGCGGCCTGACCCCGACTCAAAGGGAAAATAGGGTGGATCTTGGAAGGAAAAGGCGGGAAGAAGATGATCCCATGACAAGCTATTCTTTTGAAGAGTCCTATCCGCTCCATAAATAGGTAAAAAGCTGAAAGACCTTCGAGGAAACCCGACGTTGTAGTGGCATCGTAAGAGCAAACACGATAGAGTGTCGACCGCTCTCCCCATTGGAGAAGCGGGAAGTTCTCTCGCCACGCCTAAGTGGCGAGTACTACTTTGCATGAAAAATACAACTTCAAGGAACTTTCAGAATCTCCCCTGAGAACTTGTCATACTTCACTGCTCAAGCTCTGGAGAATGGCCTGATCGCAAGACATTACATGGTTTGCTCTTTGAAAGAAGTGTTGAAAGATAAAAAGTTTTTTATTGAGAAGAAAGCGTAGTTAGAAGCAAAGATCGCCCGGTTGAAGGAGGAGAAAGTGGTAAGATAACTCCTGATCGCTGCGACCTGACTTTTAGACCGCATAACCTGAGTTTGCTTATTTGATTCTTTATAGAGTGACTACGATCCAGAGAATCCTGTCTTTTAGGATGCGGTCTTCCCTTTTGTCAAAGAAAGCATAGAGGATGATATTTGCTGCTTCAGCGAACTGGGCCGCATCAAAGAAGGTTTCGAGAATACTTCCTTTGTTAAACTCTTCCCCAAATATAAGAGAAGGGTAGCTACGATGAACCGTGCGGCCGAAGGCATGGACAAGGTTGGGGAAGAGCCTGAAGAAGAAGAAGAAGAAGGAGAAGTAGAAGAAGGAGAGGAAGAAGGAGAGGAGGGAGAAGAGCGCGTTGGGGAAGAAGAAAAAGAAGATGGCGATGAGTTCGACACCGGCGGCCAGTAGAAAGAGACGGGCAGCCAGGAGAAAGAGATCGCTTAGTCCACTTCTAAGGAATCTGATGATTCCAGTGATGAGAGCCCTCCTAGTGAATTCAAAGAAAGCAGTAGTGGAACAGCCACGAGCCTAAGTACTCCGAGCAAGGACTATTATCCTTCAGTCAATGTGGACAGTTCCGTGTGTTCTAGGGGGCCATCTGCGGCTAAGAAACTTAGACGAGGGGATTGAACAATGTACTTTTTTTGTTTTTTGAAAAGCTCGGCGGTCTTTTTGCTAACCACATGAGTTTACAGATCTAATTTTTGAAGAAGTAACGAAAGATATACTTACCTCCACTGTTTTTTGTAAAATGATTTTTTCCTATATGGTTTAGTATTTATCAATTCGCCACCATTATTTGTGCTTCCATGTGTTTACTGTATAACTGCATTACTCGAGGCAAATTTACTTCTTCACATATATATATATATATATATATATATATATATATATATATATATATATATATATATATATATATATACACACACGGTCGGCTATTTACTGTGCATAACCCTGTGTGGTGATCAACTTGTCAGAGGATTGCTGAAATAATCCTCGCAAGAATGTTTCTAATTTCGAGCATAATTACATACTTTATCATTGAGACCACAAGCATCTATGAATTTAATATGCTGATATTAACTTCTTCACTAATTTTCAAGCTTTTAAAAACTGGATCGGTCGATCGGACCGCCGACCAACCACCTATCCGGCCCGGTTCATGTACAAGAACTAGATTACCCATGGACCGCCCGAAAACCGGGGAACCGGACAGGTCGACCGGAATTACCCGGGAACCGGGGCCGGTCTCCCGAAACCGGGCGGGTAAAAATTCGGATTAAAATGGGGCTAATAGGATTCGAACCAGGTATTCATGAAATATTTTCAATGTCCCCTTCCACCAGACCAACGTATCTATGTTGAAAACACAGGAACTATATTATATATATATAGTATATCTAATCATATTTATTAGTAAATAACATCAAATATTTTAATTAAAAAGCTGATATCCAATTTTATTAATATATAACACCTTTAGTCATTTTTTTAATTTATATACGTGTCAACTATATATATTATATTTAATTTTTATTATTTTTATATTTTATATTTATGAAATAACGTTTAATTTATATTATTTAATTATAATAAATTATCTTAACATAATTATATTTTATGATTTATTTATAATTATATATCATTCAAATTAGATTTAAAAATATACACATGTGATGCTAGCAAATATATTATTTTTATTTGTATCAAAATGTAATGATAAATAATAATATATATGCAAATATTTATTATAATATTTTTTTTTTCTAATATTGTTATTTATATATATGGAATTATGTATATCCGCGCAATGCGGATATACAATATTCCGCGCGGATTTTGTGGCAGGTGTTGGATTAGATCCAACAGCTGGGATAAAGCGTGGATCGGTAAAATGAAGCATCATGGCAAGCAACAATTAGCAGAATAGCGAGCCCGGTCACAACCAGGTCCAAATAGGGTGAGGCGCGGGAGTGAGACAGGCTGCTCTCGCGCGCATGGTTTTCCAGTAAAAGGCGGGATTACTATATAAACAGCGAGCAATATATAGTAATCCCGCCTTTTACTCGAAAACCATGCGCACGAGAGCAGGCTGTCTCACGCTCGTGCCTCACCCTGTTTGGACCTGGTTGTGAATGGGCGCGCCTGTTTGGATCTTGTTTTGATCGGGCTCGCTCCTCCCTTTTTACTGTTCCGCGTTTAGTCCCAGCCGTTGGATTTAAATCCAACAGCTAGAAGGAGAAGCATATATTGATGAACAAAACGCTGCGCGTACCTCCAACACCTTGATATATATATATATATATATATATATATATATATATATATATATATATATATATATATATATATATATATATATATATATATACACAAACGAGCATCTTCACATGGGCTACGCCCGTGCTCGATGCTCTCGGGCGGGCTTCGGCCGCATCTAGGCGGGCTTCGCTCTTCTACGCACGGGCTTCGCCTGTGCTCGATGCGTCGTTGCGGGCTGCGCCCGCCTATGAGCGGGTTGTGCATGCACGCGAAATATTTTTTTTTCAAAACATATACATATGAGTACTTAAAATTACCGCAAAAAATATGAAGTACTATTCCTATTTTTATTTTATACAATTTTGCAAATTTTAATCTATAAAAATTAATTAATCTCTCTCCCTCTCTCTCTTTATCACTCCCCCTCCATCTCTCTCATTCTTTCTCTCACCTGCCCCCTCTCTCTCCCTCTCCCTCCACTCTCTTTCTCCCAAATCTCCCCCTCTCATGCTCTCTCTCATGATCCAATGACCAATATTCAATATATGGTGTGCCTCCAAATATCTATATTTCCTTATATATATACGAGCATCTTCGCACGGGCTCCGCCCGTGCTCGATGCTCTTGGGCGGCCTTCGGCCGCATCAGGCGGGCTTCGCCCGCCTGCGCACGGGCTTCGCCCGTGCTTGATGCTGCAGGTGGTCTTCGGCCGCAATTCACCATCTCGGCGCCGCACCCGCCACTCGTGGCCCACCGGGCAAAATCTTTCAGAATTTTTTTTGGAGCCCGTTCTCGATGCGTCACTGCGGGCTTCGTCCGCTTCGGCGGGCTTCGGCCGCCGCCGCCCGTATAAACAATTTTAAAATCTTTTAGAATTTTGTATGAACTTTTTTTTAGACTGTTTTTAATTGTTTTACAAATTTAATTAATTATATAAAAAACAAATTTGTTTTTATTCAATAATTTAATGAATTATTTAAACAAATATAAAAAAATTTTTAAAAACCCCGATCGTCGAACGGGATTGACGTCGAACGGGTCAATCCCGTTCGACGATGTCAGTAATATTTTCTTCTGATTTAATAATGTAATTAATTATTAAAAAATAATAAAACAAACAGTAAAAACAGGATCGTCAAACGGGATTGATGTCGAACGGGTCAATCCCGTTCGACGATCTCAGCTATTTTTTTATTATGGAATAATTTATTACTTATTTTTAAAAAAAAAACAATAAAAAAAAGATCGTCAAACGGGATTGACGTCGAACGGGTCAATCCCGTTAGACGATATTAGTAATATTTTTTTATTACTTAATAATTTAATTAATTAGTTAAAAATAATCAAAAAAACATTAAAAACATGGTCGTCCAACAGGAATATGAAATATTTTTAGATTGTTTTTAATTGTTTTAATAATCTAAATACCTATATAAAACATAATATTGTTTTACTATTTCATAATTTACTTATAATTTACTTAATTATTTAAAAATAATAAAAAAAATTTACTGCGAGCGTCGAACGGGATTGACGTCGACCGAGTCAATCCCGTTCGACGCTCTCAGTACTGTTTTTTTAATAATTTACCTATAATTTGCCTAATTATTTAAAAATAATGAAAAAATTTTACTGCGAGCGTCGAACGGGATTGACGTCGACCGGCTCAATCCCGTTCGACGCTCTCAGTACTGTTTTTTTTATTTTTTTCATAATGTAATTCATGATTTAAAAATCATTAAAAACACCATTAAGAACACGATCGTCAAACGGAATTGACGTCGAACGTGTCAATCCCGTTCGACGCTCTGTAAGAATTTTCTATTATTTAATAATTTAATACATTATTTATCTCTCTCTCTCCGTTGTTTTCTCTCTCTTCCCCCTCCTCTCTCGCCGCCTACTAAAACAAAACAAATAATTCTCTCTCTTCCTCACCCTCTCTTAGCCGCACACTCTCCCCCTCTCCTCTCTCTCTATACACCGCCTCCCCCTCTCTCTCACCACCTAATCCCCTCTCTCTCACCGCCTACTTCTCTCTCTTCCCCCTCCTCTCTCCCCGCCTAGTAAAACAAAAACAATATATCTCTCTCTTTCTCACCCTCTCTTAGCCGCACACTCTCCCCCTCTCCTCTCTCTCTATCCACAGCCTCCCCCCTCTCTCTCACCACCTAATCCCCTCTCTCTCACCGCCTACTTCTCTCTTTCTCTCTCTCCCTCCTTTCCTCTCTCTAGCTTTAGGAGGCCTAGGAATATGCCCTCATCCCTCTCTCTCAAACTCTTAAAGATGCCTTTCTCCCTCCTCATCTAATGGATGAGAATAAAACCTGAGTTTGATCCAAGGGTGGAGGGGAAATCTATGGTAAGAGCAAAGAATAGTATATTTGCTTATATGGTAGGAGATATATATATATATATATATATATATATATATATATATATATATATATATATATATATATATATATATATATATACGAGTGACAGGCACGGGCCTCCGGCCCGATGGCTACGCGCCACAGTACCCGCCCGGCGATGACGGACTTCGTCTGCGCCGCACGGCGAGTGCACGACACGGGGCTCCGCCCCTACTGCCAAGCGCGACAGTACCCTCCCGGCGACGGCGGGCTTCGCCCGCCCCCGGCGGCCGTGCCCGCAACATATACATATGAGTACTCAAAATGATCGTAAAAAAACATCAATCACGATTATAAATTTTATTTTGCAAAAAAATGTACGTATTAACATACAATAATTAATTTTGCTCCTCTCTTATTAAATCTCTCTCTCTCTTCCCATCATTCTCTCATGCCATCAAAGTCCCTTCTCTCCCCTCTCTCCCCTCTCTCTCCCTCTCTCTCCCTCTCTCCATATCCTTTAATGGCTGTAGGTTTAGGATGCCTAGAAAGTTTCATTTTTTTAATATATAAAAAATAAATGGTTGATAAAGATTTGATGTAGATCCGACGGCCATAACTCTTCCAATGAATTTTTATTTCAGGCTTTTCATACAGGCACGGGCCTTCGGCCCTGGGGGCATTCGACGGGGGTGTGACAATGGGCGGAGTGCGACATTCGGCGGAGTGCGACATTCGCCGGGATGCGACATTCGCCGGTGGTGCGACATTTGTCGTGGGGACGACATTTGTCATGGACGGTGACATTTGTCATGGGCGGCGACATTTGTCATAAGCGGCGACATTTGTCGTGGGCGGCGACATTTGTCGTGGACAGTATCCGCCCATATGGCCTCGCACGACAGTACCCGACCGACGGCGGCGGGCTCCGCCCGACTCGTAACATATACATATGAGTACTCAAAATGACCGTAAAAAAATATAAATCAAGAATACAATTTTTATTTTGTAAAACAAATTATATTTTAACGTTAAAACGTTAATTTTTCTCTTGTCATTCCTAAGCTAGAGACAATAGGTTTAGGACATCTAGTGTTTTTATTTTTTGTATTTTAATATTGTAAAGTTGTGTAATCACCTAAAAGGATATTGTCTTTATAATATACTAATATAAAGTTTCATATAATTGTGTAATTATGAATACAACAATAAGGGCAATATAGGAACATCAGACAATGTTTCACCAAAGAGTAGTTTTCGTATAATAGTAGAGATATATATATATATATATATATATATATATATATATATATAATATATATATAATGGACAAACGGTTCGACCCCGGTTCGATCGGTCCAACCGATTAGACCTTGAACCTTTGAACTCACCGGTTCAATCTCCGGTTCGGCTCTCAAAACCTTGCTAATTTTAACTATGCTTATATAATGTCTGAGGCGAATAGAAAATCCAGGCCACAGACTCTATTAGTGCGAAAAAATCCCGTAATAAACGCAATAACCACGGTGATCATATATAAAGAGAACTGTTGAGATTGATTTGCATTAGGTGACTAATTATGATGAGTAATTACTTCAGATCACCATTTTGATCATAATATATCAACTCGTAATAATTGACAGAGCCATTCTAGACTGCAATAATTAGTAAGTTAGATAATTCAGGCCGCAATTATGAATGGAGAATTTAAGCTGCAACAGGTTAATAAAGGAAATAGTCCAGGCCGCAATAATTGATAAAGTTGTCAAATCAAAGCCTTAATAGAGGAAGTAATCTAGATCGTAAGAAGAAAATCATCCAGGCCTTGATGATTAAAGCATATGGCAGTAAAGCCTGCGGCCTGAAGCAATTTATCATATCGAACTAGACCCTTCCTAGATGATGCGACCTGGGCAAATAATAAACTCTAACTGCCCATGAGGTCTACATCTTAAGATGGTCAATTGGGCAGGTGCGCAAAAGATTGCATTGCTTTCTTCAAGAGATTGTCAAATCTGTATCTCAACTAATGGACGGCTACCGCGATCTGAGAAAGTAAAAATTGCGAACTACAAAAAGAAAAAGAAGAATGAGCTACATACTAAGGTGATCAAGTGGGCAGGTGTGCCCAGGGCAACATTTCTTTCCCCAAATAGTCACAAAAGTTGTAACCCCCCTTAAACATACAACAAAGCTGATCGAACGCATATACTTGAATGACATGCAAAAGCATATCAGTTGGCGTTGGGGTCGAAATGAGATATACAAATTAAGATGATCAAGTGGGCCGGTGCGCACAATGCATCATTGCTTTCCTCGGGTGATCATCAAAATTGTTTTACCTCAGCAAGCGAGATGGATCCACTGCTTTCATGCCTAGGGATATAGATTAAGTTGTTTAATCGGGCAGGTGCCCGCATGGCAGCAATGCTTTCCTCAAAAGATCAACATAATTGTGGGTCTCCTGTAAGCACCGCTTGAGAGTACGTAGGAGTATTCAAAAGTCATAGACTAAGATGATCAGTCGGGCAGGTGCGCGCAGGGCATCATTGTTAACAGTCACCTAGATCTCCCTTGATGCAGAGGTGTGTTAGAAACCGACAGGGATCCAAAATCCTAAAGTCTGCCTCACAGGAATTATCAAGCTCCCACTATACGTGTACGAAATCTCCCCGCTATACGTGGTCCTCATGGTATTACGCTAATGACTACAATCTGTGGGGGTTTAAGAAGGACTCGGCAATATCTCCTTGGTCCAGTGATCCTTAAGGATAAGTTATTTAAAAATGAGATCACTAGATAAGAAAAAGTGTTAGTATGAGGATCTCCACTAAAATAATCATGAATACAGTTATAATGAACAAAGAGAAGATAGTATTAGGGGGAAAAATGTTTCAAGTCTTCACCATTCCAGGTGTGAAAGATGTCTTCTCCGTCATAGATCTGAAGATGATATACCCCAATTTTCAGCACTTCTTTAATATTGCAGGGACCTACGAGTTTGGATTCAATTTTTCAACTGCACCAGTTCTGCCTACTGCGTCCACCTTCTTTAGTACCAAATCCCCAACTAAGAATTGCTTGATTCTAACATTTTTATCAAATTATTTTGCCATCCTTCTCTTAACTTCTTCATGCCTGCTAGTTGCCTCATCTCTGAGCTCTTCGTTCAAATCTAAACTTCACTTTGTTTCTTCATCATTGATATACATCAAATCTTCTCCTCCCTGCTTTGCGAGTATGACTCTTGGTTTGGGCACCTCAAACTCTATTGGGATAAGCGCCTCCATACCATGAGAGAGTTTGAATGGTGTTTCTTCTCTGGCTGTGGATGACGCATTCTATAGGGTCTAAAGAACAAAAGGAAATTGTTCTGCCCAATTACCTTTGTGATTCAAAACTTTCATCTTTCAGAGGTTTAGAATCTGTTTGTTTACAGCTTCGACTTAACTATTGCTCATTGGGTGATGCACTGATGATAATCGCAACTCAATTCCAATCTGACTATAGAAGTTGATCATTTCTGCATTATTGAATTGAGGACCATTATCAGTGATGATTTCCATAGGGATCCTATATTAACTAACGATCTCGCCCAAACAAAGTTTTGTATGATCTGAGTGGTGGTCTTGGCTAGTGCCTTAGCCTCAATCCATTTGCTAAAGTAATCAATCATGACAATGATAAAGCGGTGTTGTCCACTTGCAATCGGGAAAGGCTGAGGCGGTCCATTCCCCAAACTATGAATGGCTAGGGCATTGCTATTGACTTGAGCTGCTGAGCTGGCTGAAGCTGGAGAGGGGCAAATTTTTGGCATTAAATACACTTCTTTGCATATGCTCCCACATCTTTTCTCATTTAGGGCCAGAAGTATCCATGCCTAAGGATTCTCTTCTCTAAATTTCTTGCCCCTAAGTGACTGCCGCACTCTCTGGAGTGAACTTCCTGAAGCACAATGGAAAGTATTCTTCTAAAATACACCTTGTCTAGGAAGAGGGAAATTTTTCCCTATAGAGAACTCCTGAAACCAAATAATAGCAAACTACCTTAATCCTGAATCTCTTCTTATCTTTTATGAACGAATGAAATTCTCCTGTTGAGAGGAAGAGGATGAAGGGATCCATACAAGATGGATGCTGATCGATTTGCATCAACTCGCCTTCGTCCACTGCTGAACAAAAGAGCTCTGAGGTGGTTCCCACTGATAGAAGACCAAACTTGGCTAACTCATCTGCCGCTGAATTTTCAAATCTTAGAATGTGCGGAATTGTAAAGCTCTTAAACCTCCCATTATCTATTTTTACCAATGTTAGATACCTTTACAAGATAGGAACTCTGGTCTTAAAATTGCCCAGAACTTGAGACATTATTACCAATGAATTTGCTTTTACATGAATATCATCAATGCCAAGTTCCTTTGCAAACCTTAGACCTGCCAGGAGTGCCTCATATTTTTCCTTCTTATTAGTAGTCGGGAAGTAAAACTTCACCACCTGCTCTATTTTTTACTCCATTTGGGTTTATGGGAAGAACCCCTGTGCCTGAAGAATTCCTTCTTGAAGCACCATCTATATACATAGTCTAAGCTAGAGGGGAATCTGCTTTTGGAATCAGAAAAGCCTCCACTATATCAACGAAAAAATCTGCTAGAACCTGTTCTTTGATTGTCACCCTGGGGATATATGATATATCAAACTCATCGAGCTCTAAGACCCATTTAGCTAGCCTGCCTGAATGTTCTGGATTCTCTAACACAATTCTCAGGGGATGGTCAGTTACCACTTGGATAGAATGAGCTTAGAAATATGTATAAATTATTTGACCAGCCATAACCTAATCCAAAGCCAACTTTTCTAGAATTGAATATCTTGCTTCGACACTCTTGAGGATATGACTGACATAATAAACTAGGAATAACTTCTTTCCTTCCTCTCTGATAAGGACCAGACTTGCTGCCTGTAGGCCAACCCCTAGATAGGTAAACAACACTTCTCCTGCGCGAGGGCTTTAAAGCAAAGAAGCCGACAACAATTACTTCTTAAGTTGTTCAAAAGATTCATCACACTCCTTAGTCCATTCAAACTTAGAGGCCCCTTGAAGCATCCTAAAGAAAGGAACGCTCTTATCTCCTGCCCTGGAGATAAACCTGCTTAGGCCTGTCAGACTTCCTCTTAACTGCTGAACTTCTTTTGGAAAATGAGGGGGTGTCATATCAAGAATGGCCTTCACATTGTCAGGATTTGGGGAAGGCCTTCGGTAGTAAGGAGATGGCCAAGAAACTATTTCTTACTTGCCCCGAAGACAAACTTCAAGGGATTCAACTTCATCTCGAACCTTTGCGGAGTAGTGAACGTCTCTGTGAGGTATTCCAAATGTGATGAAAAGGACTTGCTCTTAATGAAGAGATCGTCAACATATACTTTGAGATTTTTCCCCTTTTGCTACTTAAATACAAAGTCCATCATTCTCTGATGGGTTGCACCCGTGTTCTTAAGCCTGAAAGGCATTATGAGATAGAAATAACAACCACCATTCATAATGAAAGATAGATGAAGCACATTGGGTTATGCATTCTAATTTGGTGATAACTAAATTATGCATCTAAAAACTCATATAAGAATACCCAAAAATAGAATCAACTAAGGAATCTATCTGAGGAAAGAGGTAACAATCTTTGGGGCATGCTTTATTAAGTTTGGTAAAATTGACACACATACGCCACTTCCCCTCGGGTTTTTTAACAATTACAAAATTCAAAACCCAGAACGGATATTTAATCTCTTGAATAAACTTAGCTTTGAGGAGCTCTTCCACCTCCTCTCTGGTGGAATGGCAGTTTTGTTGCCACCTCCCTCTTCTTCTGCTAAATAGGCTTGAAGTCGGGGTCAATGTTAAGGTGGTGACAAGCAACATCTAAATCAAATCCTGGCATGTCATTCACTTACCAAGCAAACACATCATGGTTCTTTCGCAGATATGAGATTAGTTGGGACTGTCTGAATGTTCGGTGATGATGGTAAGCTTCTTCTCTTCTCCATCATCAATGACAACTGTCTACGTTACCTGAACAGGTTCTAGATGTGTACCTTCTCTAATATCTTCTTCAGTTGTCTCTTCAGCTACTTTTGGAGGATTATATATTTCAAGAACTGCTAATGGAGCCTCCGGAGGAGGAATGCGCTCGACCAAGTTGATCGTCCAGACATAACATTACTGGGCTAGTTTCAGATTACTCTTAACCTGATATTGCTTCCCATCAATAAAAAACTTGATGGAAAAGTGGTAGGTAAATACCACTGCTTGATACTCATTGAGGATTGACCTCCCAAAAATAGCACAGTAGCTGCTTAGAGCGTCAACTACTACAAACGAGACAAGCTTTATAATTCCTCTGAGTGTCACTGAAAGTGTGACACTCCTTCCCACTTCTTTTCTCTCTCCTGAAAATCATAGAGGGGCCCTTCGATGGAAATCAAAGACTTTTTGGTCTTCAGGGCCTCAAAGGCTGGTCTGAAGAGAAAATTTATGGAACTACCAGTATCAATCAGGATTTTATGTACAGTGTAGTTCTCGATCACTGCCTTTACAACCATAACATTGTTGAAAGGGTTAGAAGTCCGGGGGGAGTTCGTCCTGACCAAAAGTGATGACTCCCCTAGTAGGAAAAGGGGAGGAGGTAGTAACAACCTCCTGCCAGAAGATTTTAGAAATACTTAGCTTCTGGGTCGCCTTAGTTCCGACCTCTCCATAGAAATAAAAGAGGCGGCCAAGAGAACATTCATCGTTGGCTTCAATACATTCATCTCCAATATTTACACTGCCAAGGTGTCCAACATCTTCCACCTCCTCGCATTCCTAGTACACCTCTACCACCTCATTTCCCTTGGAGGTGGATAGCTTAGCAAGCTCTTCTTTGTGGATGATATCTTATAATTTTCCTTCTTTTAAAAGCTTCTCCACCAGGAGGAGAAGAGCTCCACAGTCTTCAATCAAGTGCCCCCTCTCCATATGGTGCTCAAAGTAGAGATTGGGGTTGTGGTACTTCATATCTTCCTTCAGAGGAGCTAGTCTTTTATAATCGGGTCTTTTTTGTCGAACTTGGATGAACACATCCATTTAAATATTCAAAGCAGTAAACACCTCTTGTGAGTAATCATATTGTCGGGGTTGAGCAGCTAGAGGGAGAAGCACAACATGTTATGTCTAGTATAATAGTGGGACTTGCAGAGCAGGAGCGAATGGAGCGGATGTGGAGGCCAACGACAGTCTCTAATCCTAAAACTGTTGATGGACTTAGAAAGGGTGATGGTGGCGAAAGTTCCTTCCCCTCTGAGCGGGGAGGGGGGGGGTGTTTGAACTCTAGATGAGGTATTTCCTGCCGATGAGCAATAGAAGAAGAGCCTCCACATCGCCCGGGTTGGCTTTAGCAATCAACAAAAGGATGTAGGTAGGGTTAGCATTCTCCCCCTCAATGAACCTGTTAACCATACTAATCAATTCTTGATATGAAGCAGCTTCTTTGGTGGTGGATTTGAACTTCAAGGGGCTTTACTTGAGGCCACTAACCAAAGTGAGTTTATAGAAATCGGGATCAACGTTCTTTACTCCCATGATTTCTTTTTGAAATCGGTCAACGAAACGAGCTACTGACTCATTTTCTCTTTACTTGATCTTAATGAGGGTTGTATGACAACTCTTCCTTTTCTTTGAAGTGGTGAATCTCAGAAGAAGATCCCTTCAGAGCACGGTGAAGTAGATGATGGACTAGGGATACAATTTATAGAACCATTCCCTTACTTGCCCATCCAAGGAAATAACCCGAAGCTTGCATTTTGTTGCTTCTAAGAGGCACCTTAGAGCAATTGCTGACTCAAAAGCTTGAATATGAGCTACTAGGTCAATTTCTCCTATGTTGATTGGCAGGTGAGGCTCTCTGAAGTTATTAGGGGCAGGATCCTAATGAATCCTATCAATGAAAGGAGATGGCTCCTCCACAATAGCTGGAATGGGAGGAGATAAAGGGTAGACTACAATAGGAATAATAGTAGTAGCTGGAGTAGGAGGGTGTGGATAAATCTTCTGGCAGTTTAGTGCCCTAGCTATACTTCCCTGAGCTGATTCTCAGAAGAAGTCTTAGCAGGCGAAAAACCATCACCTTGAGTCCGTAGAGGAGTTGTGGGCTGGACCTGGGAATACAGTGGTGGAGGAGGAGCCCCCACCATAATTAGAGTATCCACAGCCTAGATTGTGGGTTGAGGGGCAACCACTAAGTGAGTGTGGTCAGGGCTTGACTAATGAATTTGAACTGCTGTGCCATCTCTTTATGGGATTGGTTGATTGCTTTCTATATAGCGGCCTCGCTCGAGATGGAACGGTTAGAATGCTTACCAAACTCGCGGTCTAACATCTTTAACCATAGATTTCTCCAATGACTCATTATCTGAAGGTCACGTGTTCGAACTGTTCATGCTAGAAATGCACCTCCATAACTATACGCATAGGAAAACTAGTGGAAGGAAAAGGCTAGAAGTAGTCGATTACTTGCGATTAGGAGAATGTAGACAGTGAAGGCTGCTGGCAGCAATAACACTAGACTTTGCCCGGTGCAGTGAAAGTTACTCTTGCGAAAGTCTTTTCTTTGTTGAAGAATTATAGTTATAAGGGAGAAAAAGAAGAGAGTTATGCCAATAGCAGACCGCAAAGCCCAAAAATCAAGACCATAGCCTATATAATTAGGTTATTAGATTCGAGTCATCATGCTTTGGGAGTGCTGGCCCTTATTTTTAGACTCAGGGGCCTGCCTAAATGGGCATGGCTAAAATAACCGTCTAACCGGGGTAAAGGAGAACCGGGCAAAGGTGATGGGATACAAAAATAGAGAAAAAAGACTAACTACTAGACAGCATGAACGGGCAGTTAGCCCTTCCGGTCTGGAGCTCTTGCCAGGCGGTTGCTTGTTGTAGTCTGGGTGTCTGTACGACCTACTAATCTAGTCTGCCGTAACATGAGAGTAGGTTTGAGTCATGGTTGCGAACTCCTTAGTAAACATGTGAGCCAATCTTTGATGCTATTGTACACATAGATATGCTATATTCTCAGCCATAAGACAAATAAAAGAATATAAATTTGCACATAAAAAATTTAAGTAATAAATATTTCCACTCCTAGTGCCAGTTAGTATAATCACTTCAGATTTCTTAATCAGACACTCATTATTGTGTAAAATAATCACATAGCCAAGATCACACAGTTCATTTATGCTGATCAGATTATACTACAATCCTTCTACATAAGTTACCCTTGTAATGATGACTATGCCATTAAAGATCTTACCATGGACTTTAGTCTTTCCTCTATCAAAACCTCCAAAGATAACCTTTGAGCCATTTTATACTAAGGAATATTCAATCAACGGGCATCTTATTCTAGTCATGTGCTTGGAACATCCACTATCCAAGTACCAGATAGGAGTGTGGTTAGTCTTTTGGCATCCCTGCAAAAAGAGATTATTTCTTCTTAGGAACCCAAATCTTGTTAACATTGATAATCTGCTTCAGCTTTTGACCGAGCTAAGATGCATTGTGGACTAGACCAAGTTTGGATGTCGTCCTGCCAATAGTTGCCCTTGAAACAATTGGGTTGAACCAACAGTCAATGGAAAAGTGGCCAATGTTTCCACAACACCATCACTCATACTTATTGTAACTTATTTTGGAACTCACAATAGGAATTGGATTAACCTTCTAGTGATCAGATGGGTACTTGAAGGGCACTGTAAGTTAATCTTTGCATGGCATGTGATAATGTGTTGGGTGTGCCTTGGGTTGCATAGCCACTGCCTTGCAATTCCTTGCAGTTTTCCATTCAGAGGCTTTTTCTTTCCCTTTGGTGTTGGCACCAAACACAAAGGGGCCATGATCCTTCATCTCAATTTATTTATAAGTTCCATTATGAACATCCTTTGTTCCACTAGTAGAACACTCATTCTTTAAGTGTCCATAAACACTTTCCTGATTATAGCTATTTGAGACAAGAAGAACCTTTTGAAAGATAGTTGGTTGGGTTGGTGCCTCCCCCTTGGAATTTATCTTCTTTTATCTCTTTCTCTCATACCCGACACCACTTTTGTATGGTGCAAAGAAGCTATTAATAATCAAAAGAATTGTCTGTGCCTTAGAGAATTTAGCCACTAGGTTCCTCTCATTGATGAGCTCTCTTTCCAATTTCTTGATGGTTCTTTCTTTTTTAACCAAAATGATAGCTTGAAGATTAGTGATTTTCTTGAACACAATTATTTTAGAGTTCATCTCATAGATCTTGTTCATCTTCTCAACAAGTTGAATCTTTAGGGGTTTAGGAAGCTCAATCTCTTCAACCTACCTTTTTTTACAAGCTTCTTACTTTTCTTTAGTACCTCAAGGAGGGCACCATACTTCTCAACTATCTCATCAAATTTATTCTCTGATTCAGAGTCAACCTCATCAATAGATGATGTGTCTGCCTCTATCTCAGTATCAATCTCATAATCAGATGTAGAAAGAGAAGTTTTGATTTGTACGTCATCAGTATGTGAGTTATCTTGATCTTCCCCTTCATTCAAAGACATGAGTCCATAACTTTCCTCTTCTTTTTCTTCAGTATCATTATCAGATAGTGATAGTGGGACTCTGATGCCTATCATGGCAGCAGCAGGTTCCATTTCTTCAAACATTTTTATTAGCTTGATATAGGCTTCTTGTTCTTTAGTTTCAAAAGATCTTGAGTCACTATCACTCAAGGTCTTTTCCTTACAAGCCAGAAGGCTCTTCTTAAATCTCTTACCTGGGTGATATCTTTTCTCTTTAGATTTGTTGTTGCTCCTTCTCTTGGATGGGCAGTTAGCAATCATGTGACATGTCTTTCTATACCCAAAGTAGATAGTGTCATTAGAATTAAATTTGTTCTGTTTAGTGTCATACATGTCCCTCTCGGGGTCTCTTCTAGATCTTTCAGAGTTGTTGTAGTGCTTTTTTGGGTTAGAAGAGGGGAGATTTGTTCTTTCACAACTTACTCCTTCTTAGCATCTTTTTCAGTTGCCTTGTGAATAAGACCATATTTCTATCTGACAGCTCATCTCAAGATGTGCTGGATTCAGATTCCTCTAACTCAAATTGTCTTCTTGGAGGGGATGAGTCCTTCTCTTTTACTCTTCTAGAGTTCTCAGCCTTTAGAGCCACTAACTTCTTCTTGTTGAACCCTTCATCACTTTTTCTTGTGTTCATGTGTAGTTCATGAGATAAAAACATCCCATAGATGTTTTGAGGCTGAATGTTGCCTAGATTTCTCATTTTTATTATAACACAAATTTTAATATCCCATTCCTTGTTGTAGGATCTTAATAATTTGTTATTTTGCTAATAGTTAGTGAAGGAACTTCCAAAGTTCTTTATTTCATTCATTATTTTGAAGAATTTTTCATAACATTTTGCTATACAATCATTCCTCTCTTGCCTAAAGGCTTCATACTCTTAATGTAATAGGGACCTCTTGTCATCCCTTACTTCCTCTGTGCCTTCCTTGTAAACTATCAAAGTCTCCCACATTTCCTTAGCTGTTTGGCAATGAATGAGATTCTAAAATGTGTAGTCATCAATGACACTAACAATAATGTTTTTATCCCTCTTATCCATGGCAACCATGATGACTTTATCCTTGAGCATGTCTGAGAGTTTCTTTGGAGCATGCAGATTTACATCAATAGATGATGCCTTCATGGGGATATAAGGTCCCCTTCAATAGTGGTGAAGATCTTAGTGTCAGAGGCCTCCTTGAAGAGCTTAACCCTTTGTTTCCATTTACTAAAGTTTTCCTTCTAGTATATAGGAAGTTGCATTGAGATCAATTCTTTATAACTTTCTCCAGAATCCATAATGCTTTAGATCTTTTAACCCTTAAGGATCTTATTCAACTATTAAGCCTTTTTGAACAATCTCCCTCTGATTCCACTTGAAAGATAAGGGTTGTTAATCACCTAGGGGGTGGTGAATTGGTGTTTTATTGATTTTAGGCTTTCTTAGTGTTTTCTTTGGTAAAAACACAATAAAATAGTAATTTAATACAAACACAACACAGTCACAACACAGGACACCAAGATATATAGTGGTTCCCCAATTATGGGTATATCCACTTTCCCTTTTCACCTATCTAACAGAGGGTTAAATTAGGACAACTCCTCCAAATATTCTCAAATCTAAATATCTTACAACTAAGGAAAGAAGTCCCCTACCTCATACCATAAACACAAGGTCCTGCCACTCAGATCTTTTGACACAAGATCCTACACTCAGGACAAACACAACCCTACCTCAATCTCTACAACCAGAGATATACACTTAGATCTTTTCCATAAATCATACTACTTAAATTCTCAAAGGAATCCTATAGAAAACTCAGATTCTACAATGATCTTATAATTACAAAGGAGTTATAAGGAGTATGACTTAAATAATAAAACTTGAGTCTTCAATATAAACACTGTACTGGCTTCTTCTTCCTTGAATAGCTCTTGAGTATTTCTGCTTGAAATGAACTAGGCTGGGTCAAGGATAATTTTCCCAAAAAGAAAGGTCTTCTAAAAGTATATTGATCAATTGAGACTTTGAAGAAAAATCTCTCTGGAGTTTGCAGTGGCTGAAGAACTTGAAGAAATTTTTAGAGCTTGACCACTGCAGAAAAATTGCACAAAAAATATGGAATAATATGCGTGTGTAGATTTATGTGTCTGCAAAATTTTCAAGTCTCATTTTATAGAGCACTAGATCGATAGAAGGGAATATGCTTGAAAAGGAAAGCTCTAACGGTTAGATAATCTGCCTAAGGAAAATTTTGAAAGCGAAAAGATTCTGAAATTAATGAGAATAAACCTTTTCCTCAAGCAACACCTTGATTATGGCAACAGAAAGTGGGATTTGAATAAATTCAAATGGATTGCGCAATCTGCTACATAATCATAGGAGAGAGCCATGAGTCCGTGCTTCAGGCTGGTAAAAAACTTCTAAGTAAAACTTCACTTAATGTAGTCGACAAAGTCTTTTAGCTCTTATAGATGTTATGTAGTCGGCATGATGTACCTTAAGAACCTAATTGAAAGCGTCCATAACTTAAGCATTTAACTTAGTAAAAATCCTTTTGTCACAGTGCAGTTAATGCAGCCGATACAATATATAATCTTTTAAACGATGCAATCGACAATTCTCTTAACTATCCAACTGATGCAGTCGACAAATTGCTTATCTTTACAGTCGATGCAGTAAATAAATGACTTATCTTCTACTGAATACAGTCGACTTTTCCCTTAGTAATTTTGTCAATGTAGTTGATAAATGATTCAGCTTCTAGTCGATGCAGTCGACTTTTTTCCTTGGTCATTCTGTCAATGTAGTGGACAAAATACTTAGCTTTTAGCCTATAGAGTCAACATTTTCTTGTTGATGTAGTCAATATTTGACTTAGACTGATTTGATCTTCTTCCTCTAAATTCTTGTAACTTCCCTGTTTCTTCTTATGTAGTGACATGACTAATATAATATTAGATCATAGATCAATATGAGTTTTGCACCTTGAGAGATTACAAGGGAAAAACCCTATTTGGGTGACCATAAGCCTAACACTACATTAGCCAAGGACTTCTGTTAATCCTGTCACAACAACACTAAAAACCACATCAAAAACAAGATGTTTATTGTCATCTTGAGGTCTTCTTCAAATAAAGAATCTTGTGGACAATATTTTTAACATTTATCATAACACAAACTTATCATACTAGAATGCTCATACATCCTTGTATGATTAGGGTATAAATGCAAAGTATGCCAATAATGCAATATGATGTGATGCAGTGTTATCTAAATGAATTAAACTAATTACTACATTGAAGTTGATATCCTACCAAATTCTCTTGTTAAACTACACTGGTCTTATCACCGTGGCGGGTAATAATAGTTGATCAGATTATTTTGCTTCTAGGTAAGTGACACACTACCATCCTAGGACATAATATACAGTACTGGACCATGTTTGTACTACTATCGGACATCATAATAAAATAGTGGAGATTAGATAAAAGTTAAGGGAGTTTTCCTACCATGATTATATCCACAAGATAACCAAAACCAATAGCCTAAGGGTCTAACTCTCAAGTCTCTCTGTCAGTGTATTCTAATCGGTAGAGTGGTTAGACCCGCCACGATTTTATAATCAGATACTTATCCCAATGTTGGGCTCTTAACCAATTTATATTTTAACTTTATATACTCATGTCTATAATAGACGTGACCATGAGGTTCAAGTATAACCTTCAAGCTATGCAAATTATGCTTATTAGTAATTGTTATGATATCTAGTTTTTGTAGTTCATTGAACACGTAAGTGTAAGGGTTGTGGTCACAATGCATACTGTTATACATAAATTTCCTTTTGGAGGATACTGGCTCACCCTAAATCACTTTTTAGACACCAATTAGTTGAATAAAAAAACTTTCACCAACATATGCCAAAGTAAATTCTTTACTAACTGTACAACCCCATACCCGGCCGAGCGGGATCCTCCCCAAGCGGAGGACTTGGGGAGAGCTTTGAGCGGCATTTTGATGCAGCCCCGCTCGAAGGTGTGCGGGTGCCCGTGCGTGTGTTTGGAGATTTTGCGTTTTGTGTTTTAACATATATATTTACTAAATATATATTTATATATAATCTATATATTTATATATGAAAATTATATATATATATATATATATATATATATATATATAATGAGATGGGAAAAAGAAGGAAGGCAGGGAGACAAAAAAAAGAAAGGGGTAGCAGGGAGACCGGGTCGGGTGGGGGGGGGGGGGGGGAAAGAAGAAAGAAGAAAAAGAGGGGAAGAAAACCCTAAGCAGTAGCCCGAGCCACCTCCCCCTTTCTCGACCCCTCCCACTGGCAAGCCCAGCCCGAGCCGCCTCCCTTTCTCCTTTTTCTGTCCAGGCCGCCGTCTTTGGAGCAGGTGAGGCCGGGAACACCTTCCCCTCCACCTATAGAGCAAGGCAAGGTAGGGGGCTTCTCTCCCGTAGCCTCTTGAAGTTGTGGAGGCCGGGACAACCTTCGCCGACACCACTTGGAGCACGATCGGCCATGGAGAGGCTTGACCATGGAGGAAAAAATCATTTGAAGCGCGATCGGCCATGGAGAGGCTCGACAATGGAGGAAAAATCACTTGGAGCTTTCAACTCTCCCGCGGAGGTTGGATCCGTGCATGGATAACCACTATAGATGCTAGACGTCGAGCCTCAGGCAATGTGCGCGGTTGTGGCTCCGTCAAAACACGCGTCAAGGGTAACGAAGTTTCTTCTTGGGCAGGTGAAGCCCTCAATTATCATATTTGCGTGGAAGCCCCTCTCCACCAACGGGTGGGGGAAGGGAGTTCTCCGATGGGTCAATGTGTACATCCCCGAAGTTAATTGCTTTTAGTATTCGAAAGTGTGAGTACGGGTTTAAGCATGCTATGTGAAGTCCATTCGGATGTATAAGCCAGATTGGTGATGTTCTTGGATTCCCGAAGAAGACTTCAAGGAAGTTGTATGCTATCTATCTGCAGGGAATAAGCGCCACAACCCCGAAAAAGGGGTGGGTGCAATGTTATTGCGTCACTTTTATTCGACCGATGTTTATTTTGCCACCGTTTGGCGGGACGTTGGCATACAGGTGTTACAGTACCAAGCGGGGAGTAGCGGGCTTGAGCCCAAGCTTGTGCCGACCCTCGAAGTCTTATTTTTGCTCATATTGACGACCTGCGTACCGAAGTATGGAATTTATATTCTTGTAATTATTTATAATGTCTGTGATGCTCTGTGTATGTGTGGTTTATCTTTTTCATCTTAGGCGAGTGGTGTACTCGTGAACCACTCACCCCGTGGGAGCCCCGAGGTAAAGTTACCGGGAAGACCTTGAAGGCTTGCTCATAGCCTTTTAGGACAGCGGAGTCGTGTTGTTTGCAGCTCAGTTGAAGCTGCGTAAAGAAGAATTGCTCGACAAGATTGTGCCATTAGTAGGGCGGGTGAGGAGCATTTTGTATAGACCCATGGATACACATCTGGATAGGAGAGAGTTGGTCTGGAGATCCTCCTTAGATGTTCTGGTTGGCCAAGAGCGCCCTCCGAAGGTGTCTTAGCTCAGTCTTTGGCTTGGGAGGGGAAGAGTTTGTTAGTCTTCCGGGTATGCGGTGGGACCTCCACGCTGAGACCTTGGGTCTATCCCTTGTGTTCCTAGTCTTGATCCTAGATCGTTCGCTTGAGAGTAGTAGGTGCGCGGTCACCCCTCTTTTGGGACCCCGAACTCCATAGAAGTCAATTTTTAGCTTCAACACTAACCTATCATAAAATTCTAACACAGTGTAATGATACTTCTTGAAATACTACATGAGGCAAACCTTGTTGAACAAAAATAATACTTTGTTGAAACCACTTAAATTTTCACCCATAAGTTAATAATGACTTGGAATATACATCCACAAAACTTTTAGAATTTAATTGAATCACAATGGTCAAAACATTTCAATTGTATCAAAATGCGATAATTAAATGAATTAAACTATATAATTTAAATGTATAATTCATAAGAGGAGTAAATCATGTCCAAATATCCTCAAATTTTAACCTAAGGTCAGGCATGAACTAAATAATGTACCATAAATATTTGGGAATTTATTTCATTGACCAAGGTCAAACATTTCAATAATATAAATGTGAGACAATTAAATAAATTAAACTATACCATTTAAGTGTATAATTCATGGCAAGAGTAAATCAAGACCAAATGTCCTAAAATTTTAACCCAAGGCTATTCATGACATAAATAATGTACCATAAAATTTTGTAATTTATTGCATTCACCAAGGTCAAAACATTTTAATAATATCAAAGTGTGACAAATAAATAAATTAAACTATACCATTTAAGTGTATAATTCATGGTAAGAGTAAATCAAGACCAAATGTCCTAAAATTTTAACCCAAGGTCATTCATAACATAAATAGAGTTCCATTAAAATTTTGGAATTTATTTCAATAACTAAGGTTGAAACATTTCAATAATATCAACGTGTGATAATTAAATGAATTAAACTATATCATTTTAGTGCATAATTCTTAATAAGAGGAAATCATGTCCAAATGTCCATGAATTTTAACCTAAGGTTATGTTATAGTATGTATCCCTCATCTTTTGGTTTGAAAACAATAAATCTCATTATGTATTTGATCCTGCTTTTCATGTGTGTATAGTGTGCAGAAATTACAGGAACAAAACCTCAATTTATGGAATGTAGAATGAAGATGAAGCTCTGTAATGGGAGCTAGCGCATGGTGGTTACACCTATCGCTGGTGCTAGTGATGTTGACTAGAAGACCAGATATATTGACTTAAAGGTAGCTATATTGACTAGAAGACTTAAAAGATGATAACGTTGTGCTTTAGGACTTAGCGTGGCACTGTAAGGCTATGATCTGCCACAACAAGCACACTATAGGATCACGATGCACATGATGCCTCCAATGCGGAGCGCTATTGACTAAGCATTGTATTGTTTGGGCATGATCGACCATGATATCCACGATATCAGCCACGATTCACATGATATCTATAATACCTCCCTTATAATGACCATATAATATGGGTCTGATCGGGGTCCTATAACATATAGACGGCATAGCTTTGGTATTATAAATTGATATAGAATACTATACATCTCAAAACACAGAATAAAGCAATGGAAAAGGTAACTAGAACCAGAAGCTATTTTCACTATCATAGGAGTCCAAATGGCCTTATGGCCTTACAACATAAAGATGTCCAAATCAACATTCAGTACATCAATAAATCAAAAGTACAGTACTCCTATGCTACCTCGGCCTGCAACTCAAAAAAAAAATAAAGGAAACTAAACACACTACCAAAGTAGGAGGAGGTTCACTTCATGAGGCTTAGGCCTTTTTGGTCGGCGAGCTACCTCTAGCTTGCGATCCTTGCCTTGTAAAAAATTGATATAATGTGGGCCAGCTAAGGCTGACCTAAACTGTGTAACCAACATCGCTCCTCCAAGCCATCCTTAGTGAAGCCCAGGGAATTCCATCACCTTGTTGGTCAGCACTTTATATGAATATATAATAAAAGGGAAAATAACATAAAAACAATAAGAATGGGAATCACAAACATCAAACACATTTCTATGGTTAGCATTGAAATAAAAGGGGGGCCTACCATGCACCAGGTATACAAACCTGGGTTTCACCCGAGGCACCCTAAGCTTGCATGATTCTAATACATCAACACACATCATCACATCACATCAATCATATAGGTACTTCCAATTTCCCCAACGAATTTCAAGCCGCATATGGAACTCTTGCTCAGGTCCCACCCACTCATGGGTCTCAACACTCGAGCTTTCCTACAAGCTTTGACACTCATCAATTCTACCCAAACATTCAAACCGATGCTAAGAACCCTTGCTTTAACTTTGCTCGCTCATGGGTTACATCACCCGGGCTTGTCCAAAAGCCTTGGCATTCTTGCCAGTTTCCACAAAAAAGGACTTTTCCTATAGGGACACCCTCCACACGTGACTTACAACATTAAGGGGGTAGCCATCCGACCACAAATACAATGCCACACCTTCACATAACATTCAATATGCATATCCTTTCCTGCCCTAAACCATCATACGTTCTCACACAAAATTAAGGGCATCAAAGTGTTGTTTTTGCTGTAATCTGATTTCGAGCAAAAATCCCTAATATGCACGTCAATCAACATCACCGAATCGGACCACTAGTCGCAATTATGGCTTCACCCACAATGCCTAATCCACTAAGGGAGTGGATTTCTAATACAAAATATGTCGGGGATATACTCAATCAACCCGATGGTTCTTCTTGAACCAAGGCGACCCGAACCCCTCTCATTTGAGAGGCCCCGTGCTGAAATGCTCAAAATAAAGGCATAAATGAAAGTGATGCCATATACGCTTCCTAAAACCAGGAGGAGAGATGTGGAGTGAACTTCCAAGAGAGCTATGAATGCTACACCTCTTTGGTTTACTGCATGCACCAATTGCAGTGCTGAAATTAGGGAGCAGGTCACTCAACTAAGGACCTCAAACTTGGCCTCCTAATTTCACTTACTCTGTAGGGTCACCACTATCAATAGGTAATAAATACTAGCCTGTAGCTCTGCAAGCCAGTCCATCCCAAAGATCTGGTCAAATTCAGCTAACGGCAGAATTGCCGCCACCAACACAAAGTAAACTTCACCTATCCTCAAAACAATGCCCCCCTTCTTTTTGTTGGTCATAACAGACCCATTAGACATGAACATGCTAAGCTATGTATCTGCCATAAAGGGCTCCACACTAATTCTCCGGATAAAATTTCCACAAGGAAGGAGTGTAATGCGCCCGTATCGAACAACACTCTTGCAAGGTTGCTGGAAACTAGAACGAAGCCTAGCATACATGCAACAAACACAGAAGATCACAAATAGTTTCAAACTAGTAAACAAACTCAAACAATTCAAACTTGTCACCACATCGGGTTGACAAATTGCTTCCTGCTTCCCAAGGCTATAAGCTTTTGGCTATATTGGAGGGAAACATGAAGCACTTGACTCCACCGCTTTCCCTTATTTTTGTATAACTAGCACCAGAATGCACTGACTACTCCTGCCTTGGCTCTGGCTCAGCACCACCCTTGGTACAATGTTGAGCTATGTGACCCAGCTTGCCACACTTGTAGTACGTTGGTGGTCCCTTGAAACCGGACTCTCCCAACATTGCGCCACTCTTCTCTCCTGACCTAAAGGGATGTGGCTTCTTCTTCCACTTAGTCCCTTCTAACTTTCACTGTGATTGAGAACACTTTCCTTTTCCATGATTCACTACAAGACCCTTACGTCATTGGGTTCACTACATGTTGCTTTCTAACATCCTAGTGGCTTCAACCAACTCATTGAATCCTGTATTCTTCATGGTTATGAGTAGTTGCTACAGGTTCTTTCTCAACTCATGACAGAATAAGTTATCCCTCTCCTTATCATTCGCCATGGTCATCCCCACATAACAACCTAATCAAGTAAACTCTTGTAAGTACCCATCCACTGTCAAGTCGTGTTGCACCAAATGATAAAAACTACCTCTAAAGGGCCAATTGCGTCAAAGAGGGGATATACTGCTTTAGGAATATGCTTGCAAACTCATCCATAGATGGGGTGCGAACAGGAAACTTATAGCCGCTATGGCTCACCCACAATAGCTTTTCATCACCTTCTAACATAAAGGTCACAAAATGGTACTGCTTGTCCTCTAATGTCTCTACTGCTCTCAAGAGCTCCTAAATCCTTGCCAGCCAATCTTCGACATCAATCAGGGTGCCTACTCCCTTGAACATTGGAGGATGGAAACTCAAAAAATACTTCATCTAACGGTTTTCATGCCCCATGATATCTCTCTCAGCCAATGACTCTACCTATTTGGCCCCTCTACCCAGGTATGTCAGGTGTTGTATCTGAAGTAATGAGTATTGCTACCTGAACAACATGTGTCACAACTTGTAGTGTAATTTCAGTTTGGCTCGCTACTATTTCCTCTGCTAGCATGCAATAGAATTCGGCAGGGGACACCCCCATGCCACCTCAACGTCCCCGCATTATTGCTTCCACCCTTAAAAACAAGGTAAACGTGGATCAAATTCTTCTCATAAAGTTGAACACAAGGACACTCATGGTTCCACGACACTCCTATGTGGACAAATTCTTTACGCAATCCTATTACACACACTAAATTGATCACTAAACTTCACCCTAGACAAAAACCTCCCTTTGATACCAAATTGCAACACCTCCCTTATAATGATCATATAATATGGGTCCGACCGGGACCCACAACATATAGACAACACATCTTTGGTATTATAAATTGATATAGAAAACTATCCATCTTAAAATAAATAATAAAACAATGGTAAAGCTAACTAGAACCAGAAGCTGTCCACACTATCATAGGAGTCCAAATGGCCTTATGGACTTGCAATATAAAGATGCCCAAATCAACATTCAGTACATCAACAAATCAAAAGTACAATATTCCTATGCTACCTCGGCCTACAAGTCTGAAAAAATAAAGAAAACTAAACACACTACCAAATTAGGAGGAGGTGCACTTTTTGAGGCTTAGGCCTTTTTGGCCGACGAGCTACCTCCAGCTTGTGATCCTCGCCCTATAAAAAATTGATGTATTGTGGGTCAGCTAAGGTTGACCTCAACCGTGTAACCAACACCGCTCCTCCCGACCATCCCAAGCGGACTCCGTGGCACTACATCACCATGTAAATAAGCAATTCATATGCATATGTAATAAATGGGAAAATAACATAAAAATACCAAGAATGTGTGTCATTAACATCAAACACGTTTCTATAATGAGCATTGAAATTAAAGGGGGGTCTACCATGCAACATGTTTGCAAACCTCGGTTTTACCCGAGGCACCCTAAGTGTGTATGATTCTAACACATCAACACAAATCATCACATCGCATAAATCACATGGTCACAACTGATTTCCTTAACTGCTTTCAAGCCATATATGGAACTCTTGCTTAGGCCCCACCTACTTATAGGTCTCAACACCCAGGCTTGCTTGCAAGCTTTGATTCTCTTGACAGTTCAACCAAAACATTCCAACTGATGCTAAGAACCCTTGCTTTGACTTTGCCCTCTCATGGGTTACATCACCCAAGCTTGTACAAAAGCTCTAGCATTCTTATCAGTTTCCATAAAAGGGGACTTGTCCTACCGGGACACCCTCCACACATGACTTGTAATGTCACGGGGCTAGCCAGCCGACAAAAAGGCAAAGCCATGCCTTAACATAACATTCAATAAGCATACCCTTTCCTGCCCTAAACTACCATACATTCTCACACAAAATTAGGGGCATCACAGTGGCGTCTTCACCACAATTAGATTTTTAGCAAAAATCCCTAATATGCACGTCAAGTAACATTTTCGAATCGGACCACTGATCATAATTACTGCTTCACCCATAATGCCTAATCCACTAACAGAGTGAATATCTAATGCAAAATATGTCGGGGACAGACTCAATCGACCCGGTGGTTCTTCTTGAACAAAGGCGACCCGAAACCCTCTTATTTGAGAGATCCTGTGCCAAAATGCTCAAAATAAAGACATAAACGAAAGGGATGCCATACACGCATCCTAAAACTGAGAGGAGATATGTCTTTACCTTACAAAACCTTTTCCTCACCATGAAAACTGGAAGAAGCACTGGTGAATGTGTTCGTATCTAAACCCTCTCAACGGATCTGGACTTGGATTGGCAAATGGAGCTCCAAAGTTCCAACAATGGTGGATCTAGGTCGTCTTCCTTCTCCACTACTTCCCGCTCACGTGCCTTCAAGTCACAATGGACTTAGGTAAAAAGAGGGGAAAATCACCTCAGCCCTATTTAAGTCTCATGAGAGATAGATCTGGGCCATCAAATCTATTTCCAAGAAGATCAAATGCCTAGAAATATGCTCTAGTTCGCATTACGGTGCTAATACACGGAACCCAACACACAAGACAGTATCATCTAGTCTTCCAAACGGTCATGACAACATCGTCGTGATTTCTTAGCAGTCATGACAATATTGTTGTGACTTTCAAATGGTCATGATGATCTCGTCGTGTCTTCCATATAGACATGATGATACATTATTGCATTGCGATAAAGCTATCGCCAACGATAGATCCAACACGCTCAGACATAAGGAAGAAATTTTGGGGTGTTATAATATCGGTAATGGCTATGCATGATATGCTAGTGCGGCACTGTAGCCTACTACTAGCCATAACTTTCATAGTCTATATAATGGATAGATCTCTTTGATAACTTGTACCATATCTCAATCCATAATTCCAACCTTTCGTGAGAGCCTTCATCCCTGAGTTCCAGAGCACTCCCAACTCCATCTTTGAAGATCAAGAGCTTGAAGGAGATTTTAAAATGGTCATACTATGAGAAGGACACACGTTATATATAGCGGTTCTTCATCATCTCCTTCAAAGCTCTTCATGATAGGGAGTTTTTCATTTCTAAATTTACATGGTATTTGTTTATTTCATTCAATTGTAACACTAGGGAATTCAGCGTAGTTATTGGCGGCTAGTCCTAGCGAGACTTAGGGGGAATTTATTGTGGTGTACGTGGCGAGTAGGTTTAGGTGTAGACCTAGGGGCGGCAAGGGGTTTTTTTAGTATAAGATAGGATTAATTTCTTAGGAGAAGGATCAATATAGAAACAAAAAGGTATTTTATTTATGCCTTAATTTCAAGAGTTATTGAAATTATATCATTGTATTTATCTATTAAAATAAAATCATCATTCGTATCTTCATTTTTATTGAGATTTTATTTCCTTCAATTATTTCTATGAAATATTTGATTTGCAGAATTTTCAAGAAGATTCAATCTCCAGAGAGTTAGCAACAAACAGCTGTACATACCACATGTGGTAATACTAGAGACTGAATTCTTCTCCTTTAGCAATCTTCACACAAAAATTTCAAGGTTTATTCATCTTCATAAAGTACTTATTCACCCGTCTCCCTCTAAGGGTGTAACATCCCACACACTTATAGGCCCCTAAAGTTAGGGTTAGGGCTTGAGTGGTGCATGGAGGCCCTAGTTTGACCCTAGCTCAGCTTGAACTTTGGGAAACTGCTATGTGCATCCCCAATGTACACAAGTCAACCCCAAGGTCAACCATGGTCAAATTAACCCTAAAGGCTAAATGAGAGTCCAAGCCAATTCAAGTGGGTAAGGCCTTGCCCAAGGCCCATCCTATGGCCTACTAAATTTTCAGATTTATTTAATCTACTTTATTATTTTAATTAGGGGATTTATTGGGGGTAATTTGGAGGAAAGTTTCATTTAGAGGGGAAATAAAAGAGGGAGGCCAAGTGGCACTCCCTTTTTCTTTCCCAACCCCTCCTTTCATATTCCCTAATGAAGAGGAGGAGGTTTCCAATAATTATAGGTTGACCACCATTAAGGAGGGCCTTTAATGGCCATGACCATAACCCCCATAACTTGGATCTCCTATATTGAGGCCCCCAAAGGTCAATTCAATCCTTTCATCACCTTCAGAAGTTCTTTGGCAGTTGAAATTGACTCTTACAACAAAGATTTTTGTGGAGATTCGAGATTAGGAGAGGTTCACCGGAAAATGCCAAAAACCATGGCCACCTGCCAGAGTAGCCGCATTCAAGCCCGAAATCATGCATGTTTATCCTCCTCTCCCCTTGCGCTAGCTTCCTAGATCAATATGACTTGAGGTCGAGCTCAATTGAGTCGATTCCAATTTTGAAATACATGAAAAATACAAGTTTGGGCATCCTCTCGGGTTTGCCAGAAACCGCCTCTTCGGCGGCCGTGCCTCCGCCCGGCGATAGCCCCGACCTCAACGAAGGTGTTGGGGGTTGTGGCCGACTAGGGGAGGGGGCTAGATCGCTGGCAAATGGATCTAAATTATTCTCCAGGTTTGGCCAATCTCGGACTTTGGCTGTTTGGAGAAGACGCAATCATAGACGTTCAAAAGTTTATATATATATATATATATATATATATATATATATATGTAATTTATTATATTTCTCCTTTACTATACACCTTTTTAAATCAAAAAAAGGAGGCCCTTAAGGGTTGAACCTTGAAAAGTACAAAACATGAAAAAGGTATCCTTTTGAGTCTACTTTAATTAGAAATTGACATCAGGTGATTTAGAGCACTATAGCTCCCTGTAGGGTAATTCTTGTGAGACCGGTTCTTAAGGTAGGACAGTCACTATTTCCTTAATACCTTTTTTTTGGATAAGGGGATTGACATGAAATTTTGAGCATGTAAGAATATACCTTAGATACACCTACATTCAAAAAATGGAAATTTTTGGACTACAGTTTTTTATGGTGTTAGGAAAAATGTGATTTTTCATAAAACTCAAATATTTTGGGGAAAAATAATTATTTTAACCCCAAATTTTGGTAAGAAGTTCATTAGGGATTTGTAAGGCTTTGGTAAAAAAATTCTGGTCCTTTGGACCCATGTAGGCTGGTGAATCCCACTTGCAAGTTGTCATGTTTTATGTAATGTGGTGTGCATTTAGCCAAAAAGTGTATCTTGTGAAATTAGCAAGATTGGCTTGGTCAAATCCTGTGAAATTTTATACATGTAATTATTGAGTGAAAGTACACCTTTTCATGAAATTTTAGAACATTTGGAGTTGATTTGCTTAGCTAATGAATTAATTAGTATTTTTATTATGCAAGTGTATTTGTGAAATTAGGGTGACTAACATAGTTTCAAAAATTATAAAACCTAGCCAATCACAATGATTTAGTATAATATACACTGAATAAATTAATTGGAATTTTTGAAAGTCAGAATCTTAGGGTTGCAGTTATAATTACCATTTTGCCCCTTCTATATTATTGAGATAATTATGCTAAAAATGAGTTATTGTCACGACCCGTCTCAACAAGATCAGAGTGTGCTTCACAGGCATGTAGACACGAACCAAGCCTGCTAAGGCTGAACCTGAAATTCTACAACTAGTTTTTAAATTTACTATTTTTGGAAAGGATTTTAATTGATTTTAAATTGGTGCGGAAGCCATACATAAATAATTAAAAAGTTGTTGTGCATGCATTTCTTTTATAAAAACTAAGCCACAAGCAGTACTAAAACTAAATGAATACAACTAGTCACAAAAGTAAAAATATAAAAAGTGAAATGAACTAGTACAACTGCTTCACCCTACAAGTTGTCCTCGATACAAGAGAAAATGTCTGACGATAACTAATACATGAATAGAAAAATCCAACAGTAACTGAAACAAAATACATAGAAACTGCTGATACATTAAACAAAATGAAACCTACAAGCAAAACTGTAGCTAGAAGAAGAAAAACTCAGGAATCGGACGGCGCAGTCACGAAACCTAAGGAAAATCCAAACAGCAGGAAAATGCCTCAGAACAAAAAAACACATAAAGATTCAAGTTAATAACTTGCACAAAAGTAAGCAGAGAAAACAAGAGCTCAGTAAACTAGTTTTACACGTAGCAACCTACAACCAAACAAATAACCATATCTAACAAGATGCTTTTACTTTAATAGCTTACTCCAGAGTTTAGCCTAGCTACAATACCATAAGCGGAATACATTGAAGGGTGAAGGTATTGTCATTTGGTGTACAGGATTCCAGTGTATGAATTGATGTAAGGCTTATCAACAACGATGCTTGCAATGGTCGACTAATGGTTTCTGTTACCAGTTAGTCGGGAGCTCGATTCGACGCGTCACACCAAACCAACACTCTCCTCTCAATGTTTGCCTAAGGTATTCAACAATCTCAGGGATTCATAAATAATTTGAACAAGTTATTAATTAGATGATTCCAGTCTGTAAGGGACGGAAGAGCTAGCACTGGCGCGGAATATAGTCACTGCTTCAGCTCAAAAAGGCCTGTTCACACTGATCTGACCACTCAAACCTCACATGATTTTGAGTTAGCCTTGTCAAAGGAGCGACAAGGGAGGAGAAACCCTTGACGAAGCGCTGGTAATAACCAGCTAACCCAAGGAAACTGTGGATCTCGGTAGGAGTAAAAGGCTGCTTCCAGTCCATCACTGCGGAGACTTTGGCGGGGTCAACGGATAGACCATCCCCTGAAATGACATGCCCCAAGAAGGCAACACGATCCATCCAGAACTCGCACTTTTCCAGCTTGGCATAAAGTTGATGCTTGGCGTAGGGTGGAGAGGATGAGTCTAAGGTGAACTGCATGATCTTCACGAGTTTTGGAGTTGACCAAAATATCATCTATGAAGATGATGACGAACTTGTCTAGGAACTCACAGATAATATTTTGGTCTACTCCAAAACTCGTGAAGATCATGCAGTTCACCTTAGACTTGTCCTCTTCACCCTACACCAGCATCAACTCTATGTCAAGCTGGCGAAGTGCGAGTTCTGGCTGGATCGTCTTGCCTTCTTGGGGCATGTCATTTCAGGGGATGAGGTATCCGTTGACCACGCCAAAGTCTCCATAGTGATGGACTAGAAGCGGCCTTCTACTCCTACTAAGAGTCGCAGTTTCCTTGGGTTGGCTGGTTATTACCGGCGCTTCGTCAAGGGTTTCTCCTCCCTTGCCTCTCCTGTGATAAGGCTAACTCAAAAACATACGAGGTTTGAGTTGATAAATCAGTGTGAGCAAGCCTTTTCTGAGCTGAAGCAGCGACTATGTTCCGTGCCAGTGCATGATCTTCCATCAAAATGTGTGCGACCATACCAGCACTAGACCATCGGATCCAATCAAAACTACATTTCAAACAAGATTTCTACACTTGCACATGCGTTGGATATTCACACCACACAACAGGAGAGGGGTTTAGAAATTTACCTCCCTCGAAAGTGAGGGGAGAAGGGACTACCGCGAGGTATCAGGAGTTTTGGCGACGATTGGAAGAAAAAAATCCCTAATTTGGAGAGGGCTTGGAGCGATTCCACCACTAAATCCGAGGACATGCACTAGAAAACACATAAATCCGGGATTAGCGGTTTATACGATGGACATAGGTTTGATCGTTTCAAAAACCCTAGATCGGAGAGAAAAAATTAGCGTAATAAAATTAGGGCAAACTGAAAATGAGAGTTAGGCGGGGTTCCTTACCCAAAGAGACCAGATCTGGGCTCAGAAATCCACGAAAGGGCTTTTGAGCGAAACCCTAGGAGTCCCTCACAAAATCAACCGGATGGAACAGGGAGGAGCTAGGGTTGCTAGAGAAGAAAGGATGCCCTTGCCCTCACTGGCCGGAGAAGGCGAAAAAGTAAAGGAGAAAGTTGCTGGCCCCTCCCTTGGATGCAGCCAGCAAAGAGAGGAGGGGCTGCTGCGGGATTTACCGGCCAAGGGGAGTGCCGGAGACGACGGGGAAGCAAGAGGAAGAGGCTCCAGGCCTAGGGGGTTTGCCAGCCACTCGAGGCAGAGGAGGAAGTTGTCGAGCGCTCGTGAGGCGGATGCGAGGCCGATGGGGCGAAGGAGGCGGGATCCGGTCCTTACTGCAGGGTGCAGGTTTTGGATCGAGAGAAGGGCTCGTGTTATAAGCCTTTTAAGTCTTTGTTTATAATTTATTATTTTGTTATTAGGGGTTGTTACAGTTATAAAATTATACATTTTTGGAATAAAGAATTATTTACCATTTGTAACCTCCAGATATTTTTCTAGAATTATTTGAGGAATATTTATAGTACTTCATGTGTAACATGACCTAGTGGATCAGATTTTTGTAATTAGAAATTAAATATCAAATATTATTGGAATGTTGTGAAATTTGGCCAAGAGCCAATATTACTCAAGATGATGTTAGGATGATTTTACTTTGCTTTTTTGATAACATAAAGTGACATTTCATGTTCAAAATTACATGTAACAATAATTTGGGAAAATTATAATAATTGCTGATTATTTTAGGAAAATTATAATTCTCTGGAATTAAGTCTAAGATGTCATGATAGGTCTCAGTAAAAAATCTTAGGGCCATGGGTCAAGTGTTTGGAGGATTCCTATTCATACACACATACAAAATCATGTGGTCTGCATTTAGCAATTTTGGAAAATAAGTGCTTCAGCAGTTGAGGTGTTGGAGAGGTCACACACTTAGTAACCCTAGGAATGGGTTTGATTAAGGGTAGCATAACATTACTAAGTGTCTCGAGAAAGGGATCGATGAGCTTCAGCCCATCATAGTTCCTAGTACCGCTGCGAGCCCCTCACAGGGTAGACCTCGGGAAGTCCATGGTTAACCATAAATCGCTAAGTAATCCATAAGTTAGAAAGAGTAGTCTGATAGGATTAAGCAATGTTATATCGATCTCACCCATGTGTGGGTTGGAGTGATATAGGGCTTATTGGTCATACGTGCTTGTGGCTCGCATTATTGGTCGATATCGGATGGGTTGGTCATGCGAGCTAGAGACTCGGGAGGGTATTGTTATACCTGGTTTGTGATTATGTGGTGGGTAACTCGATACTGGTTAAGTCAGCACATCGAAGGAAGTATGATGACTTTGATGCAATGTGTAGACCTTTGGGGAGACCGGTAGGATGTTTATATCGAGGTCTGGAAGACTATGTTATTGGGTTTTGCTATACATCACAACACTTGTACGCATAAAAAATGGAATAAGAAAACCCAAAATAGTTCGGATCTAGCGATGAACATTAATCAAGAAGTAAAGCGTGGTAAATAAAATTTTACCTGTGAGGCATTGAGTCAAAACTCAACCAAGGTGCTCCGATTGATTCCAATCAACGGTAACGGCCTGAGTTTCGAGCGTAGAATTGTGTCCACGCCTCTAAAGGTGATCCATACGAATGGGAGAACCCTTATACTCCTGTCGCACAAGATCTAGGTCGGAATACTTTGCGTCTTCACATACTGATAGTTTTGCTCTAGAAGAGACGACACCGACGAGTACGAATGCCCTGGAAACACTTTCTGGCGAAGTACATGGTTGGCGGTGAGATCAGCATACACGACCTTGGAGGAACACTTCTATCGGGAGCAAGAAGAAGAGATGACTCGAGATTAGGTCAAAATGTATATCCACATAAATCAGTAACTTACTTCGCGTAACTTAGTAACTGACTCGATTTAATGTACATGTTAAAACTGAACAAAAAACAAACCGCAAGTAGTATAACTGAAATTTTATTATCTGAAAAAGGTATCTATTACAAAGGTATGACCTCCCTTTTATAGAATGGAGGAGAGAAGAGAGATTACAAATAAGCAATGTGGGACTAATAATTACAAGAACCTGAAACTATACAAGCCGCACAAACCGCCAGACCGCCCAGACCGCCAGACAAGCTGCCAGACCTCCCGGTCTCATCCGACAGACCGCTCGGTACTGCCAAACCGCTCAGACCACCAGACAAACCGCCAGACCGCCCGGTCTCATCCGGTAGATCGCTCGGTTCAACACTCCCCCTCAAGCTGGAGCATAGATATCAATCATGCCCAGCTTGTCGCAAATATGAAACAAAGAAGCGGACACTAGCTTGGTGAAGACATCTGCCAACTCGTTGTCAGAAGTGATGAACAGAGTACAAATCTGTTTCTTAGAAATCTCTTCTCGAATAAAGTGGCAATCGACCTCTATGTGTTTTGTTCTCTCATGAAAGACCGGATTTTTGGAAATGTATATCGCAGCCTTGTTATCGCAGAACATAGGAAGAGGATAGTTGTAGACCTTTCCTAGGTCAAGCATGAGAGCCCGTAACCATTTTAACTCACATGTGGTTGATGCCAGACTACGATATTCCGCTTCTGCACTAGACCTGGAGACCACAGACTATTTCTTGCTCTTCCAGCTCACAAGATTTCCTCCAACAAATGTGCAAAAACCCAAAGTTGACTTTCGGTCTCCCTTATCATCAACATAGCTTGAATCGGAATACGCTTCAACCCTCAAGTGACCATTCTTCTGAAAAAGGAGTCCTTTTCCCTGGAGCTGCTTTAACATACTCCAATATCCTCAGGGCAGACTGTAGATGACACTCCCTAGGAGCTTGCATGAATTTGCTAACCTTGCCTACAACATAGGAGATATCTGGTTTTATCACTGTGAGATAAATGAGTTTGCCCACCAGAAGCCGGTACCTTGAAGAATCAGATAGAGGAGGCGAATTATCTGTCCAAGTTTTGTCTTCCCCAATAGCCATGGGATATCTAGCAGGTTTAGCACCAGTTTACCCTGCCTCTTTTAGCAGATCAAGAGCATACTTCCGTTGGGAGAGAACTAAAGAGTTGGATTTCCGAGAAATCTCAATCCCCAGAAAGTATTTGGGAGAGCCCATATCCTTAGTGACCAGATGTTGCCGAAGGTGTTTCTTTGTCAAAGTTACCCCAGCCTGGTCATCGCCAGTCAGAAGAATATCATCCACATATACAGCAAGAACCACCATACCAGAGGAGGTTTTGTGAATGAATAAGGAGTGATCAGCTGAACTTCGTACAAAACCAATGGCAGTAACAATGCCTCTGAACTTGTCAAACCAAGCCCGAGGGCTTTGCTTTAGGCCATATATGGCCTTCTTCAGATGACATACTCATGTCTCCCCCTGAGCAATATACCCAGGAGGTTGCTCCATGTATATGGCTTCCTGAAGGTCACCATAGAGAAATGCATTCTTGATATCGAGCTGAGAAATGGGCCAGTCCCGGTTGACAGCCACAGAGAGAAGAACCCGAATGGTGCTGAGACGAGCAATGGGAGAGAAGGTGTCAAAGTAATCAACCCCATAAGTATGAGTGAAGCCTTTGGAGACTAAACGGGCCTTGTATCGATCCACGCTGTCATCCGGGCGAAACTTCACAAGGAATACCAATCGACATCCAACCACATCAGTGCCCAAAGGGGGGGGGGGGAACAAGGGTCCATGTAGCCCTTTCAGTGAGGGTAGTAATTTCCTCATTCATGGAAGTCTTCCAATGAGGAATAGTAAGAGCCTCCTGGTAAGTGCGGGAAGTGTTAGTGGCAGAGATAGCCAAGGCAAAGTCCCTGCGAGAAGGAGTTAGACGATCATATGAAACAACAGCAGCTAGTGGGTGTTGAGTACACATCCATACCCCTTTGCGAAGAGCAATGGGAATATCCAGGTCGTCATGTTCCTCAGTTTCCGGTACATCCGTAGAGGAGAGAGCTGACCTGGGAGTAGAGAGAGGAGACTCTAGAGAAGAAGGAGATACATCAGGAGGAGGACACAGTGGAGGAGATGGTGGAGAGGGAGGGGGTGGCATAATCTTGGAAGGGGTAGAGGGAACAGAAGGGGTGGTAAGTGAATTCAGAATATCAGGAGAGGAAGAGCAGTCGGGAGAGAAGTAGGAGGCATTTTCAAAGAAGGTGACGTCCGCAGAGACAAACTGCTTGCGGGTAACCGGGCCAAAGCAACAATAGCCTTTCTGAGTGGTAGAGTATCCCAGAAAGACACACTTGGTGGCACGTGGTGAGAGTTTGTCACGGGTGGCAGAGGGAGAGTGCACAAAGGCTGTACATCCAAAGATACGTAGGGGAAGAGGAAACAGATCCCTCCCAGGATATAGAATGGAAAAGGGGGTTTTGCCGTGGAGAACGGTGGAGGGAAGATGATTGATAAGATAGTAGGAGATGAGAACAACATAGCCCCAATAAGAGCGAGGAACGTGCATTTGAGTTAACAGAGTGCGAGCGACATCAAGGAGGTGACGGTTTTTGCGTTCAGCCACCCCATTTTGCTGTGAAGTATAGACACAACTAGTTTGATGAATAATCCCATTTTGTATGCAGAAGGTAGAAAAGTCATGACTGATATATTCTTTGGCATTATCAGATCGAAATACTTTAATAGAAACATTAAACTGGGTTTTTATCATAATATAGAAGGACGTCCATACAGAAAATAATTCGGAGCGATATTTTAACAGATACACCCATGTACAACGAGAGAAATCATCAATAAAGGTGACAAAATATGAACTCCCCCGACCAACGGTGAGGGTAGGAGACGAACCCCAAACATCGGAGTGGACGAGATCAAACGGACGGGTAGATCCACGAACTTGATTTGGAGGGAAGGACGAGCGGTGATGCTTGCCAAGCTGACAGGACTCACAGTTGAGGGGAGGACTTTGGGAAGGAAGTTGGGGCAGAAGCAGACGAATAAGTCAAGGAGGAGCATGACCAAGGCGAAGATGCCATTGGAGATGATCTGTAGAGGTGTTAGAAAAGGTGGATAGAGCGGAAATGTTGTCAAGGAAGTATAGGCCGCCATTCTCAGTCCCAGTAGCAATCGTCCGTCGGGAGTCCGGATCCTGAAAAGAACAAGAAGTAGAAGTAAATATGACAGAACACTGTAACTGCTTGCATAGAGAGGTCATAGATAATAAGTTGCACGGAAAATTGGGCACGTGGAGATTATCCGCCAAGATAAGAGACGGAGTAACAGGAACCACTCCTGTCCCATTGACCGGTGAAGGAGAGCCGTCAGCGAGAATAACCGGGGGCAACCGATCATGTGTTTCTAGGAGAGAAAAACACTGGGGATTGCCGGTCATATGATTGGTAGCACCGGTGTCAATCAGCCATTTTCCTTGAGTAAGAATATGGGCACTACCAGATGATGTGACCACGAATGTGAAAGCCATGAAGGGATGAAAATAAACCGTGCGAGAGGACACAACAAGCCGCGTGAACAACAGGAATACGTACGACAAGGAAGGCCGCAACAAAGAAGCAGAGGGAAAGAGGTCGCACGGCTAGAAAGAACAAGCCGCGCGAACAGCAAGCAGGACGAGCAACAAAGAAGGCTGCAACGGACAGGGAGAGGAGTCTGCAGTGGTAATGGTGACAACACACCAGCGGCAAGGAAGGCCACGACCAAGATGCAGAGTACGACAAAGGGGAAGAAGTCGGGCGGCTAGAAGACAAGCCGCGCGAACAGAAGAGGGGGGCTGGGATACGAAAGGTGAACAAGGCAAAAACAGGTCGCGGAGACAGGTCGCGGCGGCTGAAGAGGAGGAGGAGGGCACGGTGAATAGAACAGGTCGCAAGAAAGAAGCAAGCAAAAGAAACAGGCCACGCGAACAGGGGGCGAGTAAAAGAAAGAAACAGACTGCGCGAACAGGGTGCGAGATCAGGGCGCAAGCAAACAGGCCATGCGAACAGGGCACAAGAAAAAGAAATAGGCCGCGCGAACAGGGCGCAAGCAAACAGGAGGAAGAAACAGGCCGCAAAAAACAGGTCGCGCGAACAGGAAGCAAGCAGCGCAGACAGGTCGCGCGGTAAGAGAAGGCACAAAGAATCAAGAGGAGTAGATCGAGTCCTCTGATACCATGTTAAAACCGAACAAAAAACAAACCGCAAGTAGTATAACTGAAATTTTATTATATGAAAAAGGTATCTATTACAAAGGTGTGACCTCCCTTTTATAGAATGGAGGAGAGAAGAGAGATTACAAATAAGCAATGTGGGACTAATAATTACAAGAACCTGAAACTATACAAGCCGTATAAGCCACACAAACCGCCAGACTGCCTAGACCGCCAGACAAGTCGCCAGACCTCCCGGTCTCATCCGACAGACCGCTCGGTACTGCCAAACAGCTCAGACCGCCAGATAAACCGCCAGACCGCCCGGTCTCATCCGGCAGACCGCTCGGTCTCAATAGTATATATCATATATATATACTGAATACCGAGCCAACCTATACCAGCAGACCGCGCTGAACCAGACTTAGAGAAATAAAACCGGACGAAATAGAATTTGAAAGTTATTACTTTAAGGTTAGCTAGTCACCTAGAGGGGGGTGGGGTGGTGTGTGAATAGGTCTTTTAAACTTTCTTAGATCTTTATGCTCTTTATAAATTTGGTGACTAGAGCTTGTCCTAATTACATGAAATACAAGAAAGAAACAAGCAACACAGCAAGAACACAAATATTTATAGTGGTTCCCCAATTGGGTACATCCACTTTCCCTCCCACCTATCCAAATGATTTGTTGGACTAGGCACAAACTCCACTAATATGCTCCTCAGAGCTTACACCTCAGGCCCTTAGCCTTACATACAGATTCTTTTCAGAATCCAAACTCAGAACCACAAGGGTTCCTACCTCAGAGCCATGCAGTGCTCTTACTGCTCAGTGGTCTACTGACCACCAACCTTAGCCTTATTTCTAAGGCCTACAGCTCATGGTTTTGAGCCCTATAACTTCAGGCACACATCCCTACTCTCAAAGTGCTACAACACTCCTATAACTAAGTACCTATCAAGGTATCTACCTTAGTGCCCTTCCAAGCACCTATAACTCAGCCTCCTCCAAGGCCTATAACTCAGTTACACACTTGTCACCTACAGCTCAATGACTCACCAGTCACCTACCTCAGGCACTAGGCCTTACACTCAGGTTGGGAGGACAACCCTACCTCAGATCCACACTTAGATCCTACCTCAGAGAGTAGCACTCTCCTACCTCAAGCAATTAAGCCATACAACTCAGATTCACACTTAGATCCTACCTCAGTACCCTAGTAGGGCACCTACCTCAGTGACTAATTAGTCACCTATCACTCAGGCATAAAGTGCCCTACACTCAGATTCAGATAAAATGAATCCTATAGGAAAGTAATCAGTAAAATTGTAATACTAACACAAAAAAATTCTCTTAGTCTAACTTACTAGACTGAGCAAATATTAGTCCAGCCCCCTTCCTGTAGAAAGGATGAGTCTTCTTCTATAACCAACTTCTTCTTTGCTGCACAGGTGAGTAGTTATCTGTTGTTGAAGGCTTACAACCCTTCACACAGCAATCTTCTCTTGCTGATATATTGAATCAACCAACTTGTTCCTCAAGGAACAATCCTGGTGAAATGGAAGAAGCTTCAACTATCTTTGCCTTCTGGCTGTCACTGCTGGACTTTGCTTTCAAGCTTGTCGAAGAAGATGAAGTCCATCCGCCTCTTTTTCGATTTTTACTTCCGTTTTCGTTAACCCTAATCTTCTTTTCTTCTCTTTCTTTTATATCTGTTGATTTGAATCAACGACACAATTTGAATGTGGGCCCAGTCAAGTATGATGAGCGCCACCTCCCGCAGAAGAAGACAAATAGTAGCTTCTGGCACTACTATAGCTTTCCCGCAATGGCATGAAGTATTTGGACTTAGCTCAACGATCATCGATTTTAGATCGACGAACTCTGTGCTGAGCTCGACGAACTTCAGAATCTCCAGCTTTATATTTAGCTTGACAAAATGTGAGCTCTGCTCGACGAACTCTTAATCTTCAAACTATTAACTTGAGCTCGACGAAGGGCGGGCTTTGGTTGATGAACTCTGAATCTTCAACCTTTAACTTGAGCTCAACAATCTATGAGCTGAGCTGGACGAACTACGAATCTTAAAACTTTAACTTGAGCTCGACGAAAGGTGAGCTTAGCTTGATGAACTCTGAATCTTCAATCTTTAACTTGAGCTCGAAGATCTGTGAGCTGAGCTCGACGAACTGTGAGCTGAGCTCGATGAACTGTGAGCTGAGCTCGACGAATTCTGAACCTCAAGCTTCTGAGTTTTACCTCAAGGAATGATTAGCTGAGCTCGATGATCTGTGAGCTGAGCTCGACGAACTCTGAACTCAGTTTGACGAACTCCACTTTCCGGACTTAGAAAATTTCTGCTGGCTTTGTCTCAGTGGATCTTTCTCAACAATCTCAGCGGTTTCTTCTTCACAGCCGAGTCTCTTCTGTATCAACAGTTTCTTCTCAACTATCTCAATGGTTTCTTCTTCACAGCTGAGACTGTCTTCTGTCTCAGCAATTCTTTCTTCACAGTCGAGACTATCTTTTGTCTTAGCGGTTTAGCTGAGACCAACACTTCTCTTAATAATATGTGTTGAGCTTCTTAGCTGTCTCAGCAGTTATTGTGAGACATTCTTCTCAACTATCTCAGTTGTCTCAGCAGTTATGCCTTAGTCAAATTATCTGACTTCCAGCTTACTCTTCCTGTTCACCTGTCCAATCAAGGAAAACCTGCATGCAATAACTCAAGCATATATCAAATATATTATGTGTGTATTTCATAACCAGTTTGACTTCTTTTCAAATCTGGAACATTGGGGTCAATGGGCCCAACAATCTCCCCTATTTGAAAAAGTCAAAACCTTCCTTGATCAATAACACAGGTCATTGACATACATAGTATTTTTAACATAAAAACTGACACTTGTGTAACATCATTAAGAGTTTGAAAATATGTTACCACACACAATTCTCCATGTCAGGAATTTTACTTACTCCCTCTGGAATGCTGCTCTCCTGGATGAGCCATCTTTACTATTCTTATGCTGAAACAACTTCTATACCACTTGGCTTTGAGCTTCCTGCATCTTGGCTTGGTCATGTATTGATCAAGTCTATTCTTTCTTCCTCGTAAATCCTCTCCCCCTTTTTGAATTCTACAATAGGGAGATTTGTTTTGTGTGGAGTTTTTCTCCCCCTATCAGTCTGGGGATGATTCCCCTACCCTAACTCATACTCTGACTTAATTCTAATTCAGCTGCTGGGCTTGCTCCCCCTCAACTGTTGCTCACTAGCTTCATTATCTTGGGGAAGGACTTGTACTGCCTGCAAAATAGACAGTACAACATATTGTAGAGGAGAGAATTGAAGATACACAAGATTCAACATACCCAATTCAAATTTGAAGGTATTGAACTTGGCTTCATCTAATGGCTTAGTGAAGATATCAGCCACTTGCTTGTCTAGAGAGAAACTCAAGGATAATGTCTTTCATTTCCACATGTTCTCTAATGAAATGATACCTAATTTCTATATGCTTAGTCCTGCTATAGGAGACAGGATTCCTAGCTATAAAAATTGCACTAGTAGAATCACAAAAGAGTGGAGTTCCACTTATCAGAATATTGTAGTCCTGAAGTTGATGCTGGATCTACAGCAACTGAGCACAGCAGCTCCCAGCTGAAATGTACTCTGACTCCATAGTGGATATTGCAACACTTGTTTTCTTCTTGCTGTTCCAAGAGACAAACCTTCCACCTAGAAATTTATAGGAGCCAGATGTGCTCTTCCTGTCCTCCTTGCAGCCTACAAAATCTGCACTTGAAAAGCCTGTTAGTTCAAACTCCCCATTCCTAGGGTACCATAGGGCAAGATCTGGGGTTCCCTTAATATATCTCAAGATTCTTTTCACAACAGTATAGTTAGACTCTTTAGGGCAGACCTGATATCTAGCATAGATACATATTGCATACATAATGTCAAGCCTACTTGTAGTGAGGTAGAGAAGGGAGCCAACTATACCTCTATACAAAGTTGGATCAATAGGTTTCCCTGGATCATCTTTACATATAGGCATACTTGAGCACATGAGATTTCTTATGGTGGAATCATTCTCCATACCATACTTCTTGATTAAATCCCTTGTGAACTTTGACTGGGATATGGATAGAACATCATCAGTCTATCTTACTTGGAGTCCCAATAAAATCTTCAGTTCACCCATACTACTCATCTCAAACTTCCCCTGCATAAGTTTTGCAAACTTCCTGCATAGGTTATCATCAGTAGAGCCAAATATTATGTCATCAACATAAATATAGACTAGTATGATCTTTCCCTTAGATTCCCTTAGGAATAGGGTCATGTCAATCTTCCCCCTTGAGAATTTGTTCTCAATGAGGAAGGTAGACAATGTCTCATACCATGCTCTAGGGGCTTGTATGAGCCCATATAGAGCTTTCCTAAGTCTATACACAGTAGTATGAGAGTTAGAATCTACAAAACTGGAGTCTGCTCTACATAGACCTCTTCTTTCAAATCTCCATTCAGGAAAGCTGACTTCACATCCATTTGGAAGACTTTGAATCCCTAGAAGGCTGCAAATACAAGGAACAGTCTGATGGCTTCCAACCTTACAACTAGGGCAAAAGTCTAATCATAATCAATCCCCTCTTCCTGTCTGTACCCCTTGGACACCAGTCTAGCCTTATTCTTTATGATAATGCCATTTTCATCAAGTTTATTTCTGAAAATCCACTTGACTCCAATGACATTATGTCCATCTGGTCTGGGAACCAGCTTCCAGACCTTGCATCTTTTGAACTGGTTCAGTTCTTCTTGCATTGCACTAATCCAAAATTGGTCTTGATTTGCCTCTTCAAATTTCTTGGGCTCTTCTTGTGACAGAAAGCTGGAGTAAAGAGCTGTGTTGAAACACCTGCTTTTGGTCTGTAAACCTTGGCTATCCTCATCTATTATCTGATCTGGTGGATGATATCTCAGATATCTAACTGCTGGGGGAAGCTGGACTGTTTCTTGTTGAGCACCATTTTCTTCAGCTGGTTGATCTTCAGCTCAAGCTAGACTATCTTGTGCTTCCTCTGGACAACATCCCTCTCTATATTCTTCTTGCCCAACAGGGTATTTATTTTTGATGGAGAGATTTTCCATCATAATTTTTGTACCTGCAGAACTAGGCAAAGAGCTTGACAGCTCACTGTCAATCATGCTTGACTCATCAAACACTATATGGACAGATTCTTCTACAACTTAATTTGTCAAGTTATAGAATCTATATTCCTTACTACTATTATTGTACCCGACAAATATCCCCTCATGGGATTTGGCAGCAAACTTAGTCACTTTTGACTTTCCATTATTCAAGATGAAGCACTTGCAACCAAAGATCCTGAAATAGGATATGTTTGGTTTTCTTCACTTCAAGATCTCATAGGAAGTCTTCTTGTGGCCTTTGGTGATAGAAGCCCTATTGAGAACATGACATGTAGTGTTAAATGCCTTAGCTTAGAAATATTAAGGGAGAGAAGTGTCACTGAATAATGTTCTCCCAGCTTCTATGAGAGTCCTATTTTTTCTCTCAGCTAACCCATTTTGCTGGGGTGTTCTTAGAGAGGAGAATTTTTGATGAATCCCTTGCTCTTCACAGAAGGTAGTCATGACAGCTGACCAATGGTCTTATAATTCAAATGAACCAGTCTCTTGTGCCATTGAACACAATATGAGACTTTGTCATTTGCAACTAGGCATATAGGGGAACTAACTATCTAAGCAAGTTTAAACAATAAACATTCTCACTCCTAGTGCCTGTTAAGATGACACTATGGTCACTTAACCTCTTGATGTGACACTTATCCTTGTGGAAGGAAATGTCATAACCAAGGTCACATAGTTGGCCCATGCTTTTGAGGTTGTGTTACTACCCTTCTACATAAGATACATTTGTGATGATGATTATGCCATTTGAGATCTTACCATAACCTCTGGTTATCCCCTTGTCAGAGCCTCCAAAGATGACCTTAGGTCCATTCTTTACTAGAGTAAACTCTTTCAACAGTTCCTTTACTCCAGTCATGTGCCTGGAATATCTACTGTCCAAGTACCATTTAGGAGAACTGGTACTTGAAATAACCTAAAAAGAAAAATTTATCTCACCTTAGTACCCTAATTTCTATTGGGTCCTAGGTTCATATTAGTCTGAAAATAAGCTTGCCTTCCTGCAGAATTCCTGACAGGTTGGCTACCTCTGGACACTGAAGGATTGTTCCAGCAATCTACAATATAGTGACCCACTTTGCCATAGCACCAGCACTCATGGACATTATATCTCCTTTTCTATTTAGGGCCAGCATTTGCCTGGACTGCTCCTTGAATAGTCGGTAGATGTACTGATGTATGTCTCTGATTCCTTCTAGTAGTTATTTGACTAAAGGTAAGTCTTTCAGCTGACTGTTGTGGTCTTTTCTGAGAGCCACCAGTTGCATGTATCTTTTTAGCTAACATGCATCTAATTGCATCAGAAACTACCATTCAAGCATTACTAGAAGACTCACCTTGAGTCATTACTTTTGTTGGATGACTCAGATTTCCTATATCAGCAATATCCTTGAGTTTTGGGGCTGAGGCACCAAAAACAAATGGTCAAGGATGGGCCATTTGAATTTCCTCATGGGCATCCTTAAGGGCCCTCACATGATTGTATCTTACACCTTGGCTATGGCCACATTGGTCCATACTAGTCGATCTACCATTCTCCCAGTGACCATAAAAGCTTTCATGGTCATACCTGTTAAAAGGCAACAAAACCTTTTGAAAAGAAATTGGAGGCAATGAGGCTAGAGGCACAACTGGTGCCTTCCCCTTCCCTTTTGGATTGGGAGGTCTAGCAGTTCCCTTAAAACCTAACCCCTTCTTACACTTTTGGGTAGAGAGGGTGTTAATTAAGGGAAGCATAATGCTTGGCTTAGAAAACTTGGCCACCAATAGTTTCTCCCTTAGTAGATCATCTTTAAGTTTCTGGATAAGTTTCTCATTTGAAGCTCTTACCACAGACTGCATATCAATGATCCCCTTGAGCTTGGCATATTGAGTAGACATATCATTGAGATCCTTATCTTGGCCCTCACACTTGTTCATAAGACAGAGAAGCTCTTTTGACCGTCTCTTGGCAAGGAGCTTGCACTTATTGAATGATTCAAGAAGTTCTCCATATTTGTCAATTATAGAATTGACATCATCCTCAGACTCTGAATCCCCTTCATATCTTGATGATTGAGCTTCAGACTCTGAGCAAGCCTCATGACCTGAAATAAAAGGCAGAGATTTATAATTTTCCTGAGGCTGTCCAGGATGATCCTGACAGCTCTCCTCACCTATCATTTCCATTAATCCATGGCATTGAACATCTTCTTCTTCATCTTCATCCACCTCCGAGTCACTTTCTGAATGTGACAGAGGGGCCCTGATTCCTATCCTAGCAGTATGATATTCTTCAGGTTCTTCTTCAGCAATAACCATTAGCCCAATGTAGGCTTCTTCTTCTTCACTATCTGACCCAGAGGAGGAGTCAGGCAAGGACTTTTCCTTCTTGGACACAAGAGACTTATCTTTTTTCTTCCCCTTGTGGTGCTTCTTCTCTCCTTCCTCTTTCCTCTTCAATTGGCAGTCAAAAACTATGTGCCTAGGTTTGCAGCAGCATATAAAAAATGACTTTAGAAAAAGTATGTTTGCTAGAGTTAGGAGCATACCTGCACTCCTTATAGGATCTCCTTTTGTGTTGCGAGGAAGAGGAAGGCTTGCTATTCTTCCTATGCTCCTTCTTCATGAATTTCTAAATTTGCCTGGAGAAGGAAGTATAGTCCTCATAAGACATATTGTTGTCTGAGAAACTGGTCTTTGAGCTCTTAGAATCTGACTCAGTAATTCTCCTGGGTGGAGAGTTCTTCTTTCTTCTCCTGGTTGGGACATCAACTTTGATGGCCACAGACTTCTCCCTTGCCTGTGATATACTGCTCTTTTCTTCTTCCTTTCTTGCAGCAAGCTGCATCTCATATGACAACAAATTTCCAAATAGGGTTGGAGGAGGTGTGTTAGCTAACTTGGCCATTTCTCTAATGGCACAAATCTTTGTGTACCAATTCTTTGTGAGGGACCATATGTTCTCAGTTCATTTACTATTCTAAATAATCTCCCAAAGCACTCAGCAATGCCATCAGACTTTCCTTGTTTGAAGGCCTCATACTCCTGGTTGAGCATGGATTTTTTTTAATCCCTCACCTCCTCTGAACCCTCCATAAACACAACTAGGGTGTCCCACATCTCCTTGGAGGTCTTGCAGTGCACCAGATTTTGGAATGTTGAATCATCTATTGAACTAGCAATAATGTTTTGAGCTCTCTTGTCCATGGCGGTAAGTAGAAGCTCATCTTTGTTCAGTTCATCATAAGATATATGTGTCTGGATATTGGAATCAAGAACTGAGGTCTTTATAGGGATGAAGGGTCCTTCTTTGATTGTGATGTAGATCCTCAGCTCAGCAGCTTCCATGAATAGCCTAACCCTTTCCTTCTAGAGACCAAAGCCCTCCTTTCTGCAGATTGGTAATTTCATGGCCCCCAGTTCCTTGTAGTTTACACCCGACCCCATTCTTATATCTTATAGCTAACCTTGGAGGTGTACTCAGATTGTAAATCCTTTTTGAGTAACCTCCCTCTGATACCATTTGAAAGTTATTACTTCAAGGTTAGCTAGTAACCTAGATGGGGGGGGGAGGGTGAATAGGTCTTTTAAACTTTCTTAGATCTTTATGTTGTTTATAAATTTGGTGATTTAGAGCTTGTCCTAATTACCTGAAATACAAGAAAGAAACAAGCAACACAACAAGCACACAAATATTTATAGTGGTTTCCCAATTGGGTACATCCACTTTCCCTCCCACCTATCCAACTGATTTGTTGGACTAGGCACAAACTCCACCAATATGCTCCTCAGAGCTTACACCGCAGTCCCTCAGCCTTACACACAGATTCTTTTTAGAATCCAAACTCAGAACCACAAGGGTTCCTACCTCAGAGCACTACAATGCTCCTACAGCTTAGTTATTTACTGACGACCTACCTCAGCCTTATTTCTAAGGCCTACAGCTCAGGCTTCTCAGCCCTACAACTTCAGGAACATATCCTTACTCTCAGAGTGCTGCAAAACTCCTACAACTCAGTACCTATCCAGGTACCTACCTCAGTGCCCTTCCAGGCACCTACAACTCAGCATCCTCCAAGGCCTACAACTTAGTGACACACTTGTCACCTACAACTCAATGACTCACCAGTCACCTACCTCAGGCACTAGTACCTACACTCAGGCTGGGAGGATAGCCCTACCTCAGATACACACTTGGATCCTACCTCAGAGAGCAGCACTCTCCTACCTCAGACAATTAAGCCCTACAGATCAGATCCACACTTGGATCCTACCTCAGTACCCCAGCAGGGCACCTACCTCAGTGACTAATTAGTCCCCTACCACTCAGGCACAAAGTGACCTACACTCAGATTCAGATAAAATGAATCCTGCAGGAAAGTAATCAGTAAAATTGATATACTGATACAGAGAAAATTCTCTTAGTCTAACTTTCTAGACTGAGCAGATATCAGTCCAGCCCCCTTTCTATAGAAGGGATGAGTCTTCTTCTATAACTAACTTCTTCTTTGCTGCACAGGTGAGCAGTTATCTGCTGTTGAAGGCTTACAACCCTTCACATAACTATCTTCTCTTGCTGATAGATTTAATCAGCCAACTTGTTCTTCAAGGAACAATCCTGCTGAACTGGAAGAAGTTTCAGCTATCTTTGCCTTCTGGCTTTCGCTGCTGGACTTTGCTTTCAAGCTTATCGAAGAAGATGAAGTCCAACCATCTCTTTTTCATTTTTTACTTCCATTTTTGTTAACCCTAATCTTTTTTTCTTCTCTTCCTTTTATATCTATTGATTTGAATCAACGATACAATTTGAATGTGGGCCTAGTCAAGTATGGTGAGCGCCACCTCCCTCAAAAGAAGACAAGCAGTAGCTTCTGACACTACTGTAGCTTTCCCGTAATGACATGAAGTATTTGGACTGAGCTCGACGATCGTCGATCTGAGATCGACGAACTCTGTGCTGAGCTCGACGAACTTCAGAATCTCCAGCTTTACATTTAGCTTGGCGAAATGTGAGCTCTTCTCGACAAACTCTGAATCTTCAAACTTTTAACTTGAGTTCGACAAAGGGCGAGCTTAGTTCGATGAACTCTTAATCTTCAACCTTTAACTTGAGCTCGACGATCTGTGAGCTGAGCTCGATGAACTATGAATTTTCAAACTTTAACTTGAGCTCGACGAAAGGTGAGCTCAGCTCAACGAACTCTGAATCTTCAATATTTAACTTGAGCTTGACGATCTGTGAGCTGAGCTCAACGAACTGTGAGCTGAGCTCGATGAATTCTGAACCTCAAGCTTCTGAGTTTTACCTCAAGGAATGATGAGCTGAGCTCGACTATTTGTGAGCTGAGCTCGACAAACTCTGAACTCAGTTCGACGAACTCCACTTTCTGGACATAAAAAATTTCCGCTGGCTTTGTCTCAGTGGATGCTTCTCAACTGTCTCAGCGGTTTCATCTTCACAGCTGAGACTCTTCTGTATCAATGGTTTCTTTTTAATTGTCTCAACAGTTTCTACTTCACAGCTGATACTATCTTCTGTCTCAGCGGTTATTTCTTCATAGCCGAGACTGTCTTCTGTTTCAGCGGTTTAGCTGAGACCAACACTTCTCTCAATGATATGTATTGAGCTTCTAAGCTGTCTCAGCTGTTATGCTAAGACATTCTTCTCAGCTGTCTCACCCGTCTCAGCGGTTATGCCTTAGTCAAATTATCTGACTTCTAGCTTCCTCTTCCTATTCACCTATCCAATCACATATCATTTACTAGTTTGACTTCTTTTCAAATCTGGAACATTGGGGTCAATGGACCAAACAGAATTCATCGAGTATTCACGTCGACATTCGACGAATCAACACTTGACTCGACAAATCATTGAGTATACACATTGATATTTGACGAATAAACACATGACTCGATGAATCTGTTAGGTCCATTGATCCCAATGTCCTAGATTTAAAGAAGGTCTAGCAAACAATGTATACACATGTGGTAATATAACTTGTGTTTAAGATGAGTGATTGCGGGATGAATACTGTGCATTAAGTGGACAGGTTGCCTATATGGCCAAGTCAGGTAAACACTTACCTAAGATATGGGCTGACAGAAATCTAAGTCCACAGGCATTAAGTGAAGGTGACTCACTCAATGCCAGATGACTTATAGTGCTGAGTGAAGGCTATACATTCAAAGCCAAAGTAGTGGCAAGATGCGAAAGTGGCTAAGTCCACAGGTATTGAGTGAAGTCAACTCACATAATGCCATACATCAAAAAACTGTGAGACAAGTTAAAGTAGTAAAAGCCTAAGTTGAAATGAGCAGAAACTTTGTTAAGTCCACAGGCATTGAGTGAAGTTAACTCACTCAATTCCATACAGCTAAAGGCAGAAAAAATGGCTAAGTAGTTTGGCATTGAGTGTTGAAGACACACTCAACGCCACACAGAAAAAAGCTGTAAGTCGAACTGAGTTCAGAGTTCATCGAACTGAGCTCATCATTCGTCGAGCTGAGCTCACCGTTCGTCAAACTCAGTTCAGTTTGCCAAACTAAGTTCAGAAAATTGGCTAAGGAAAAAAGCATTGAGTGAGGCATGCTCACTCAACGCTCTCAACGCTAGAGAAGTATGAATTTTTTGCTAAGGCAGAAAGCGTTGAGTGATGCTTGTTCACTAAATGCCTAAGTTGCAGAAAGCTTTTCTTGGGCAAAAAGCATTGAGAGATGTAGAAACACTCAACGCTCTCAACGCTAGAGAAGTATGAAGCTTTTGCTAAGGTAGAAAATATTTAGTAAGGCATGTTCACTCAACGCTCTCAACACCTTGACAGACAAAATTCTGTCCAAGTGTTTTGGCATTGAGTGAAGCTCATTGATGGTTAAAATCCTGGAGGTGTTTTATGAAAGGGAGAAGATGAAGATGAAGATGATGTTCTTCGAATCTATATTCGATAAAGGCAAGTGTACCTTATCGCTTATAGTACAAGATATAATATCAAGGTCGTATTAGAACCAAGGCGCGTCGATTACTTCTACTTCAAAGAGATTTCTGTTATTTTATCAATTAGATACTTTGAGTTTGTTTGCAAATAAGAGAACGGTTATACAATAAAAGAGGATGATTAAACAATAATTTAAAAGGTTAGTACTTGATCTTGAATCACCTTGGAATGAAAATGACCAAAAATAGATAAATCCCTAATTCTCTTTAACGAAGATGCTTGGACCATGGAGGTTCCCAAAATATGAATGCACCTATTTCAAGGCTACACCCAACTGAGTTTAGGTTGATCAACGGAACTTTCATTCTATAATTTAAATCCCTAAAACTCGATTTATGTGGTGAACCACTCTATTTGATTTGACTCTAATCCGGGAAATTTACGTCATCCTATTTCAAGGATTACATTCAACTCCCTTTACCTGTGAGTGATCAATACATACGCATGATCCTTTCGGCTACTGGAGTACATAAACAGAAGAGAAAATCATATATCAATGATATCACCTCTCAAAAGATTAATCAAGACTAAATCCTAAACATTTGTTAAAAGAGAAAGAGAAGATAAGAATTAAGAAAATGAGATCATTTCATTCCTAAGATCATCTCGATCAAGCACTAAACAAAATTTAGTTACTCATAATAGTGTAGGAAATGAAAATCATGTTAAGAATATGCATAATAAGAAAGAGAGAGAGAAAGAGAATAACAAACTATTTTATTTTATTGAAAAGAAGTTACAAAAAAGGGCATAGAGACATTACAAAGAGAGTTTATAAATAGATTACAAGTGCGATAAAAGAGATTGTAAGAATATTAAAACATGAAAACATTAAGCTAAAATACACTAAAAATAAACTCTCGACAGCTCTCTAGAAGTCTCAAATGGAGGAGAAAGGTTGATGCTTTCCCCTTCCTTCATGCCTATTTATAGGGCAAAAACCAAGGGGGTAGAGTTGGAATTTGGCATGAGGATGAAGCTTCCATGAAGCTTCCCTTGGTCAAAAAGCACATGTTGGTTTAAAAGTCAAAGACGGCTACTCCTTTTCACACTTGTCATGAAAAGCATGATAAAAGTTTGGTAGCTTTCTTTCTTTCCAAGAAGCTTCCTTTAAGAACACATGTTGAATATTTAGTCAAAGGTGGCTAGCCTCTTTCATACTTAGGAGAAATTATTTCAACGGACCATTGTGGCTTCATTCCCTTCTTGAATATGGTTTAGTAACACAGTAGCATGACTGCACTCGACATTTAATTTGGCATGCCCTATCTGAAGGTGTGTTCTGTAGAATTGATAATTCAATTTGTCTCGAGATCCTAAAAAATAGTAAAATAAGCGTGGTTAGGATAAAATTATAAAAAGATACAGTTTAATGGATAAAATTAACAATATTTATATATTTATATAAGATTATTTAGATTTTTTTATTAATAACTTAGGTCAAATTATGCATCATCAAATTCCCCCAGACTTATTATTTTGCTTGTCCTCAAGCAAAGACTTACGAGTTAGGAAAAAGAAAAAAAAACCAACCAAACAAATTGGCTATGCCAAACATTAGTATGATGTGAAGTTAAGGTAGAGGAATTATGAAAAGAAAAACAAAACATTTTTACTTAGTCTTGGCAAAAAATTTTACAATTTTCACTAGCATAAAAAAATAAATCATCCCATATTTTTAAGCAAAAATAAAAATTAAGTAATGTGATAAATGAAAAGGATATTGACTTGCTACTAAAATTTAAGAGACATTTTATAGTCATATCAATCTAATTCAAAGATCAATACTTACTACCTAGAACTTACTCAATTTACTTTCTCGCTACCGTACTAAAGGTAAACCTTGGATGCATGAATCAAAAGGACTTTCGTTAGGTGTAACTTTTTGGCTTATGTTTTAAGGGTGTGGAGTTCAAAAGATAAACATGAAGGGTAAAGCACACTTAAAACAAAAAAAAGAGCTTTGCAAAGAACTTATAGCTAGAAAATAAAATTTTAACACCCCAAGTACTTTTGCAATATAAAGTTGGGGTTAAAATGTCATTCATAATCCTTTTTTTGCATATATATATCATATCTTCTTCCTTCTTTTGAATAAATTGAGTTTTTCCCTCTTTTGTAGCAATTGAGATATAATACAAATCGTCACCATTTTCACAAAATATAGTGCACACAAGTGACATAAAGCTCAAAAAGTTTTAATTGTGCAACATGGGTAAGCTATATGGCACTGGCGAAAAATAAGTGGGGCTTATAAAAAGAAAATAGAAAAGGCACAACATGGCTAACAATAGTTAGGAATTTAAGGTTCGGGATGCAAAAGCTCAAACTAATCAAAAAGTTGCCTAGATCATCTTCATGGTCTTAAGTCTACTTAAAGCAAGGTATTAAAAAATTCAAGAGACGCAAATTCTAGATAGAAAATAAAGATAATTGACTTTTCATGAAAAATGAAGATAATAAACGTTTTAGATTAGTTTGCATCTACTATATTTAACACTAATCAATCATTTCAAAGATTTTTAAAAGAGAAAACAAGGGATGGTAGATTTTATAAAAGTGGAAAACATAAAAAATGGCTATGAAAAAGTGCAAATATTTAAGAAAGTTTTTTAAAAATAACATGTTACCTTAATTAGGAACACTACATGAGTCAACATATTACTCATGAAACAGACAAAATGAAATTTAATTTACTTTATTTCAACTAAACAAGTACATAAATGATTAAAAACAAGAAAATGCAAAGTCATGGGGTACTAAATGATTTAGCAAAGATTAACTCAAATTATTAATTATTTTATATAAGTTTTATCCTTTTTTGGTATATATATATACTTTTATATATATTAAATACAAAGGAAAGAAATATATATATAATTTTGAATTTTTGGAATTTATATTTTTTAAATTCTTATTAATTAAGGAATTATACCCCTATACTTAAAGTTAAATATTGACCCCAAAGTTTAAAACCAAGTATAAAACAATAAAAATGTAATAAAAGAAGAAGTGAGGAAAAAGGACATCCTTGATGGTGAAATTGAGGAGGCTAGATGGAAACCTGCAAAAACATATTAAAACAAAGAAAACAGTAATAAGAAGATAAAGTTTGGTTTGCCTCCCATAAGCGCTTTGTTTACCGTCACATAGCTTGACAAATTGGCATGAAAGATTATATGGAGAGGGTCTCAATATTGGTGACCAAAGTATCATTAGAAAAATAAAATTTTAGCCAGTGTCCATTCATTTTAAAGGAGTCGAGTTCCGGGTGGGAAATAAGAACGGTCTCATATGGCCAAACCTATTTGACGACAAAGGGGCCGAACCATCAGGATTTTAATTTACCAAGAAAAAGATGAAGGCGTGAGTTATAAAGAAGGATGAGAACCCCGGTGAAAAACTTTTAGGAATTTAAATATTTTTATCATGGTAGAACTTTTAGCACTCCTTATAAACTTATTATTTTCATAGGCGTTAGCACGCCATTCATCTAGTTCATTCAGTTGGAATTTTCTTTGCTTGGAGGACAAAGTATAATCAGAATTGAGGAATTTCAGCGCCCAATAGGCACGGTGCTCTAACTCAACTGGAAGGTGACATGCTTTTCCGTAGACTAATTGGTACGATGTATAACCGATGGCGGTCTTGTATACCGTCCGATAAGCCCATAGAGCATCATCGAGCTTCAATGACCAGTCCTTCCTATTAAAAGAGATAGTCTTCTCCAAAATTCGCTTGAACTCGCAGTTCACCACCTCCACTTGGCCCCTAGTATGTGGGTGATAGGCGGTGGAGATTTTGTGTGTAACGCCATATTTTGCTACAATTTTAGCAAACTTGCTATTATAGAAGTGTGTGCCCCTATTACTAACTATAACGCAAGATGTGCCAAAACGAGAGAATAATTTCTTTACAAAGTTGACGACGACTCTTGCATCGTTGGTTGGGAGAGCTTGTGCTTCAACCCACCTCGACACATAGTCGACCACAACGAGAATATATTTATTATTAAATGAGGGAGGGAGAGGACCGACAAAATCGATACCCCATATATCGAAAATTTCACACTCCAAAAAGGAGTTTTGGGGCATTTCATCTCGACGAGATATGTTACATGACCTTTGGCAGCTGTCGCATCCACTTACAAAAGAGTGAGCATCCTTAAAGATCGAGGGCTAGTAGAAACTGACCTCCAACACTTTCCTTGTGGTCCGGCTTGCTTGGTAATGTCTACCGATTAGTCCTTCGTGGCAGTGCCGCAATATTTGCAAGCCTTCTTTGCTCGACACACATCTTATTACCACTTGATCTGCTCAGATAAAAAATAAGAAGGGGTCCTCCCAAAAGTAGTTCTTTGCGTCGGAAAAGAATTTCTTCTTTTGCTGACTTGAAAAGCCTTTTGGCAGGACCAGAGCCTCTAGATAGTTGGCCAAATCCGTAAACCAAGGCGTATAAGAATTCATTAATTTTTCGATGGCGAGGAGGCGCTCTTCAGGGAATTTATCATCAATGTCGGCTTCGGCCATCGTATCCACATCGGGGTTCTCTAAGCGGGAGAGATGATCGGCCGCCAAGTTCTCCGCTCCTTTCTTGTCCCGGATCTCCAAGTCAAATTCTTGCAGCAGCAGGATCAATCTTAATAATCGGGGCTTGGCGTCTGCCTTGTTTAGTAGGTACCTAAGGGCAGAATGATCAGTAAACACAATGACTTTAGAGAGAGTAATATAAGACCTAAACTTATCAAATGCAAAATCAATTACGAGAAGTTCTTTCTCTGTAGTGGTGTAATTTGCCTTTGCGAATGTGTCTTGCTTGCATAATAATTTGGGTGAAAATACTTGTTCACCCATTGGCCTAACACTGCGCCTACAACAATGTCACTTGTATCGCACATTATCTCGAATGGAAAGGACCAATCCGGTGCTACTAGAATTGGCGAGTTGATGAGCTTATTTTTGATAATATTAAAAGCTGCTAAACATTCATTATAAAAAAATGAAAGAAGACTCTTTTTCTAACAAGTGCGTTAACAACTTCGTAATTTTGGAATTTTTTTTTATAAATCGTCAATAAAAACCTGCATGATCAAGAAAACTTCTAATAGATTTTACATTTGTGGGAGGGGGAAGTTTCTCAATCACCTCGATCTTGGCCTTATCAACCACGATTCCTTTACCCGATATTTTATGGCCGAGGACCAACCACTCTCGGACCAGGAAATGAGATTTTCCCAATTTAGGGCTAGATTCGTATCTTTGCAATGTTGAAAAACACAATCAAGATTAGCTAAGCATGATTTAAAAGAATTTTTGAATATGGAAAATTCATCCATGAAGACTTCCATCACATCCTCAACCAACTCATCAAAGATGGAAAACATACATCTTTGGAATGTAGATGGTGCATTGCAAAGGCCAAACGACATCCTTTTATAAGTGAAGGTGCCGAAAGGACAAGTAAAGGTTGCTTTCTCCTGGTCCTCAAGTGATATTGGGATTTGGAAATATCCCGATAAACCATCAAGAAAGCAATAGTAGGAGTGACCGAAAAGGCGTTCTAAAATTTGATCAATGAATGGCAAGGGAAAGTGGTTTTTTCGGGTGGCATCATTTAATTTTCTATAGTTGATGCACCAGCGCCAACCTGTAACAGTACGAGTTGGAATTAGTTCATTGTTCTCATTAACCACTACCATCATGCCGCCTTTCTTTAGTACTACTTGCATGGGGCTAACCCATGGGCTATCAGAAATCGGGTAGATAATTCCAGCATCTAACTGTAACGTCCCAATTCGCGCTAGGCCCCTTGCACGTGTTCTGAGTCAAGAGACTCAACTCGGGCTCGGGGTGCACTGACGTGAGGTGTCAGGTGCATTGAATAAGTGTTGGGTTGGGTTCAAGGATACCCCAACCAGTAACCGAGATGAGGGAACTCGGCTAAGTAAAAATCGTCGAGAATGGAGGATGATGCTCGTCGATCGTCGAGAATGGAGGATGATGCTCGTCGATCGTCGAGAATGGAGGTTGATTCTCGCCGATTCGACAGGTATCGGTGGTCGATAACCGCCGGACTCAGAACTGCAGTAGACTAAGGGAAAATCGTCGAGAATGCCTGACGATTCTCACCGATCGCCGAGAATAATTGGTGATACCCACCGATCGTCGAGTATCACTGACTGATACTCAACGCACACAGCGACTGGATGTCCGATAAAATGGCTAAGGGAAAATCGTCGAGTATCATTGTTGATACTCGACGAATTCGTCGAGAATGACCCGCCAATACTCGCCGATCGACCAGAATCACTGGCTGATTCCCGCCGAATTTGACTTGTGCGTTTTCTACGCCCAGGCTGATTCACCGGCTTGTATAGGCGAACCAAACTGGACCTCAGGATTCGCGCTGGATGATCTTTGGACCGGTCACTTCAAATGAAACCTAATGTGGGCGGTCCAATTAGAGAGTGACACGTGACAGAAGGGACTTAGCCTAATATATAATATAAAAAGGGAGTAAACCAAACCCTAACCATCGCATCTGATCCTTCTTGCCGAGCCGACACCATGCAAACCGACGGGAGCGGAAGAGGAGATATCGCGGGTCGCCGGAGCCGGATTCTGGAGGAGAAGCTTCGCTGTTTCCGTGGAAGAACGCTGCTAACGAAGGCAAGGATGCCGCGGAGAAGGGTAACGCGATCCATGGCCGGCAACGGAGGAAATGCCGGAAATGAAGTGAGTTTCCTCCCCTCTCCCTTAGTGCTAGATCTGTAGTTATTATTAGGCGAGACATCGACTCAAACGAGTCTTGATGTGTGAGATGAAGCTTTCTAGGAAGGCCATGCTAGAGCTTGTGCTCTAAAGCTTAGTCGTCTTCAACCTCCCCTCGCTTCAAAGTGATGATAGGGGTGGTCTCGTGAAGAGGAAATGGCCTCAAGAGGGAGAATAAGGGTGGAGGAACTTCTGGTTGCGATTTGGGGAAAATCGCTTGAAGAGGAAGATGAACGGATGCCGTTCACTTCGCTTCAAGATGCGTGCAGAATCTATATTCTGCACGCAGCGACCTTCTTGGCTAATTTTAAGCAAGAAGGGAGCGGATCTGGGCTTTCAACTAAACACGAAAGTCGTAGCCCTTGAAAATACCTTTCCAACGAGTGGTTGCACGTTTCCATGCGATACCTGTAGCCATGGGAAAGTCCGTTTGAATCCGCTGCGGTTGGGAGTTAATGCCCAGGAAATCTGTATCATGTACGCATCAGACTTCGAGTTGGATTTCTGGTATGATGTGACCAGAACTGGGCTTTCGACTAAACACAAATGTCGTAGCCCTTGAAATTACCTTTCCAACAAGTGGTTGCACGTTTTCAGGAGATAGCTGTAGCCACGGGAATCTTCAGTCAAAGTTGCTGACCAGATTACATATATTTCTAGGTGATTATAATATGAACTTGGATTCGATGGAATAGATGTTGCAATCCATCTCGAGGTTGGGTGAATTCTTTTGTGTTAATCACCGAGGTAATGTGAGGGTTGATGTTTGAGGACTTGAATTCCTATGCCGAGATGTGAATCAAGCCTAAGTGAAAGGAAGGCTTTGTTATATTTGGTAGATCACCATTATGCGTATTATCTATAATATGTTGACTTCATGTGGAGGGATTTGTAAATGATTAAACTATGGCCCTGATGTATAATGAATTGATGGAAGGGAATGGATAGTCCAATGCTTAGAGTGTCGTCTCCCTACGGGTAGCATTGTGGAAGTTAACAAGTGCGGTGTAGACCGTCACTAATGGGAATGTGGTTGAGTTGGATAAAACTGGACAGTTAGGCTTGGTCCTCGGTGTTCATGTCTCGGGGCTCCTTCCGTGCCATGTGAATGGTTGGGATTGGTCCTCGGTGTTCACGTCCCGAGGCTCCATCTGTATTTGTTGGATGGTTGGGCTTGGTCCTCGTGCTATTTCTGAGGCTCCTTCCATGCCATGAATTGTGGAATTGCATGTGGTGTGAGTCGACACGCGGTGTCGTAATCCCGGGTTAAGGATAGTGTCGCAGGTCTACGGGCTCGCCAATCGTCACACTGATGGGAGTTGACAGTTAGACCTTGGGCGGTTGGGCTTGGTCCTCGGTGTTCACGTCCCGAGGCTCCTTCCGTGCCAAGTGAACGGTTGGTCTTGGTCCTCGTGCTTATTTCCGAGGCTCCTTCCGTGTCATACCATAGGCCAGTCAGGGGCTAGGATCTTGGTGCATATTTACCCGAGAGAACCCGCTGAGCCGTAGTACGCAGGTGAGCTCCGCTGTTGTGTTCTTAGCGTTGAGGCGTACGGAGGCCTAGGCCAGGTAATGTGGAGACCAGCCTAGTAGTGGAGATGCCCGCTCTACTATCACCGTTTGGCCACGACGGTTGATGCCTGAGAGGTTAGCTACCTGCTCGAATAGTGGGAACTACAAGTCTGTGTCGACATAGTGATTGCATGTGCTTGAGCATGGGTGTGTCATTGCATTGCATACATAGCATTGCACTTCATTACATACACAAGACCCTCATCGTATAAGTTTGTATGGGCACTCCTATACGATGAGTTACTTTCTGCTGAACGACCCTCAACTTATATGCTTGTATGGGCATCCATATAAGTTGAGTTACTTACTGTTCTAGTTATATACTCTCTTGCTACTGTAGTTTGTAGATTTGAAAATAAGAGCTTGTTTATTATACACTACTGATAGTGCTGCTTATAATATGTATACTCACTTCACCTGTTGTACTACTGTTATTTATATATTGTACCTGTTCCTTTCTCCGCCCGGTGCCGAGGAGTCGCCGGGGGAGCGGATGTGAAACCACTTAGTCTTTTTGACTAATGGTTGCTACGTCTTCCTTTTTAGGAGGAAACCCTGCAGGTGGAGCAGCAGGCTATGCAGACGGACAGCCAGGCCAGGGTGACAGGGCCTGAAGGGATGGTACCGTCGCTACCATCGGTTACAGATGTGAGTGAGAGAGAGACTTTGTTGTAGCCCTTCGAGGCAATTTTATTTACGTACTCTAATATTAGAAGCTTGTTGTAGCTTCTTTAATTATGATATTATGGACATATGCTTGGTGTGGATTTGACTTTCATTTCATTATGGTTGGGTTGGCATTTATCTGTTGTTATTGTTGTTAGCCGGTAGAATAGGCGTCCTGTGGTACAGGCTAGCCCGAGTGCTAGTACTACTGCAAGGCGGCTGTTCTGGGCATAAGACCCCTCTCGTGCCGGGTCTTATGTTCCGGGAGGGGGGTCTTACAAATGGTATCAGCTTGCTACGATCCTCCAAGGAGAAAGTCAATTAACAATGGTGCCACCCCCATTTGATTGGTCAGTTTGGGGACAAGCTGACTTAGCGGAAGCAGTGGTGTGTCCATATGTAATTCACACTAAGTTGTCCATCTTTAACCTTAGATTAGCCAACCTAACCCTAGGTTTGTACCTTATGTGTAGATCCCAGCACATGTTGAGCCAGTAAGGGGCACCCCCGCCCCGCCCGTACCTACACAATTCCAACAATCAGAGCTGGGGCAGACGCTCACAGCTATTCTGGACGCCTTTAGGTCCCAATCTCAGCAGACACCTGTATAACAATAGGGTCCGGGATCTAGTTGGTTAAGCGTTTTCCGAGCTCTCTCCCCTCCCGCTTATATTGGTCCAGAGTCGGCAGTGCGTACGGAAGAGTGGCTCGATACTATACAAGAGTTGTTAGCTGGAATAAGATGCCCAAACAACATGACGGTGACTCTTGTGGTGACACTCTTAGAGCTGCACGCCAAAAGGTGGTGGAAGTCCCTCATGGGCTCCACTTTTCGTGGAAGAGTGTACACGGACATTAGTTGGAGCGAATTCTCCGAAGCCTTCTTGGAGCATTTCATCCCCTCGGCCGCTCGGGATGGTCTAGAAGAGAGATTTTTGCAACTTAAGCAAGGGTCCATGTCGGTGACGGAGTACCAACGGGAGTTTCAGCACCTGGCTAGATTCGTTGACTCCTATGAGCTGGATGATAGAGGGTATGCTAAATGATTCTACAAAGGCTTGCGAGATCCCCTAAGGCAGGCCCTTTTATTTATAACGGACTCTAGTCTGGCGGAGATTATTGATATGGCGAAGAGATTGGAAGCGGACCACTTGGGAAGTGGTAAGAGGCCAGAGGGCGTGATGGAAGTCGGCCCCAGCAACAGAAGGAGGTTTGACAATAAAAGAGGAAGAGGATATCGGAGGGGTGGCGTGCGTTTTCCCCAAAACTTTAGAGAGGAGCGCCTGGTTCCACAACCGCCAGCATTACCTCCACCTCCACAGTTTTAGCAACACGGCGGAAGGCAGGAACGGGTGTGCTTTGAATACAACCAACCGGGCCACATTCGACGCTACTGCCCGCAACTGTTTGGAGATGCGCCTTTCGCTCTCCCTCCAGCAGCCCCGCGGGGGAGAGGGTATGTGCGTGGTCGAGGACGAGGACCACGAGGAAGAAACCCCAGACCCGCTCGAGATCAGATGTATGCCCTGGACATGACTCAAGAGCAGAACCCTCAAGAGATGATTGCAGGTACGATTTGAATTAGTCATTTTGCTTCCATTAATATCCTCTAGTTGCTTGAGATATACTAGACGTCTAGCTTGAGTATTATTAATGACACTTAGGCACCATGATGGTCGGCGGGAAACCGGCTTATACGTTATTTGATACCGGTGCCTCACATTCATTCGTGTCTGAAGACTTCATCAAAGATACACACGGAGTGCAATATTTCACTGGTATTACTCGAAGAGTTCGCCTCCCAGACGGATCTGTGATGACGGCAACCGCGAAGTGTGAGTTAGAGATAACCATTGGGGGAAAGACCTTTGATACCCCTGCCACAAATTTGAGAATACCAGAGTTCGACCTCATCCTGGGTATGGCGTGGCTGGATTGGCACCATGCGAGAATCGACTGTGCGGAGAAGCGTATCTATTTGAGACATGGGGATACTGATGTAGTCTTCCAAGGTATAAATTTCGCACCACGAATCTTGTTATCCTCAATCCAGACCTTGAAAGCTCATATGAGAGGGGATGAAGTCTACATGATACGATTCGAACTAAAAGAGATGAAGTTAGGTGTGAAGGATGTGCGGGTAAAACGGGATTTCCCTGAGGTATTTCTCGAGAAACTGCCAGGGTTACCCCCGCATAGGGAAGTGGATTTTCAGATTAAGCTTGTACCAGGAGCTAAGCCCGTCTCCAGGACCCCTTATCGGATGGCCCCAAACAAACTTGCGGAGTTTAGAGTGCAATTGCAGGAGTTGGTTGAATCAGGGTTTGTTCGCCCCAGCTCGTCGCCTTGGGGAGCCCCTGTTCTATTCATCAAGAAGAAAGATGGAACCCTGCGTTTATGTATAGACTATCGGGAACTCAACCGACTGACAGTACGGAACACCTACCCGTTACCTCGGATCGATGAGTTGTTTGACCAACTGGTGGGAGCGCATTGGTTCTCCAAGTTAGGCTTGCGCTCGGGGTACTACCAATTGAGAATACAGGAGGATGATATACAGAAAACAGCTTTCAGCTCAAGGTACGGCTTATACGAGTTCACAGTGATGCCGTTTGGACTCACCAATGCCCCATCAGCTTTCATGAGCTTGATGAATAAAGTGTTTGAGCCCTACTTAGATGTCTTCATCATTGTGTTCATTGACGACATCCTGGTCTACTCGAGGACGGAGGAAGAACATGCCGGACATTTGGCCTTGGTACTGGAGAAGCTAAAAGAGCACGCCCTGTTCGCCAAGTTTAGCAAGTATGAATTCTGGCTTAAGGAAGTTGCTTTCTTGGGCCATGTAATCAGTGGGGCAGGACTAGCTGTGGATCCGGCCTAGGTGCGCGCCGTGAAGAAGTGGTCGCCCTTGAAGTCAGCGGCCGATGTGAGGAGTTTTCTTGGACTTGACGGATACTACCGCAAGTTCGTAAAAGGATTCTCCAAGATTGCCCTCCCGCTTACTTCCTTGACAAAGAAAGGAGTACCATTTGAGTGGACACCCCAGTGTGAAGCGATATTCCAGGAATTGAAGGATAGACTTACCTCCGCCCCCATCCTTGTCCTTCCGTCTGGGAAGGAAGGATTTCAAGTTTATACGGACGCGTCTTATCAGGGGTTGGGAGAGGTGTTGATGCAGCACGGGCATGTAATTGCTTATGCTTCAAGACAATTGAAGAAGCATGAAATCAATTACCCGGTGCATGATTTGGAGCTAGGAGCGGTGGTGTTCGCCTTGAAGGTATGGAGGCATTATCTATACGGCGTCCACTGCGAAATCTTCTCGGATCATAAAAATTTGAAGTACGTCCACACCCAGAAAGAATTAAACTTGAGACAACGGTGGTGGTTAGAGTTTCTATGCGATTATGAGTTCACCTTGAACTACCACCCCGGAAAAGCAAACTCGATAGCCGATGCGTTGAGTAGGAAAGTACCCGGCTCGAGCCCAGAATCTCGATTGATGAGCATGGAGTTGGCACAGATGATCGAGGAGATGGACATCACCTTAATATTTAAGGCTTCTTCGGAATATACGGAGTACCTATCCAGCATGAGCATAGTTTGTGATATCCGGGACCGGATCCGAGTGGAACAAGGATTGGATGTGGCTTTGGCCCCGACAATAATGTTAATCGAAGACGGGACTACCGACGAGTACACACTAAAGGACGGCCTCGTTTACTTTCGCGTCCGACTCTACATTCCCAAAGGTGGCAGAATCCGGGAGGATATTATGAGAGAAGCACATTGCTCTCAATATTCCATGCACCCAGGAATTTCAAAGATGTACGCCGACTTACGGAAGACGATGTGTTGGCCAGGGATGAAGAAAGATGTCCGGTACTTTGTCACGCATTGTGAAGCCTGCCAAAGAGTGAAGGCGGAATGTAGGAGCCCCGGTGGCCTGTTGTAGTCGTTGCCAATCCCCGAATGGAAGTTCGAGGATATATCCATGGACTTCGTACATGGGCTACCTCGCTCCGCTCAGGGAATGATTCGGTGTGGGTGATCGTTGATCGCCTGACGAAGGTTGCCCGGTTCATTCCTATGAAGAAGGAGGCTCATGTGGATGTCTTGGTACGCCTGTTTGTGGAACAATTTGTATGGTATCACGTCGTACCTAAGACGATAGTTTCGGAATCGTGATGGTCGTTTCACCTCCAAGGAGTGGAAGGCGGTACAGACGTATTTGGGCTCACGTCTTACCTTCAGTACCGCATTTCATCCTCAGACGGACGGACAGTCTGAGCGGACCATCCGAACATTGGAAGATCTGTTGAGGTTGTGTGTGATAGATAGGGGAGAGCCGTGGGAAAGACTCTTGCCCTTGGTGGAATTCTCCTATAACAATAGCCATCAAGCTAGTATTGGCATGGTTCCCCATGAAGCCCTATATGGGAGGAGGTGTAGGACCCCCTTGTCTTGGGTGCAAGATGAAGACCCGAAGACTTTGGGAATTGAGTACATAGATGACACTGATGCGGTGGTTAGGCTAATAAGGGATCGCATGTTGGAGGCTCAAAGTCGGCAGGCGAAGTATTACAACGCAAGGCACCGTATGGTGGAATTTCAAGTGGGTGATAAGGTGTTTCTAAAAATCCGGCCGATGCATGGAGTGTCACGAGTGCGAGGAGTGAAGAAGCTCAGTCCACGTTATGTTGGGCCCTATGTCATATTGGAAAGGGTTGGCCCTTTGGCCTACCGGCTGGAGCTACCGCCCGAGCTAGAGAATCTCCGCGATGTGTTCCATGTATCGTCGCTTCGGAAGGCACTGTTGCGGCCCGAACAATACATCCCCACAACTGATGGTACTGTGGTGCCTGACAGATCTGTGCGACTGGAGCAGGTGCGGATCGTCGATAATGAGATAAGAACTTTGCGCCGCAAAAGTGTCCCCTTGGTAAAAGTGCTATGGTCTAATCATGGGAAGGAGGAATTCACATGGGAGCCAATGGATTTGATGCAAAGACGCTACCCGGAGTTGTTTTCTTCAGGTAATTTTATTTAAAAACATATTTTGTTTTCTGTATGCTTTCCTCCCCACGACCTCAGCCTGATTTCGGGGACAAAATCTTTTTATTTTGTTTATAGGATTTGTAACGTCCCAATTCGCGCTAGGCCCCTTGCACGTGTTCTTGAGTCAAGAGACTCAACTCGGGCTCGGGGTGCACTGACGCGAGGTGTCAGGTGCATTGAATAAGTGTAGGGTTGGGTTCAAGGATACCCCAACCAGTAACCGAGATGAGGGAACTCGGCTAAGTAAAAATCGTCGAGAATGGAGGATGATGCTCGTCGATCGTCGAGAATGGAGGATGATGCTCGTCGATCGTCGAGAATGGAGGTTGATTCTCGCCGATTCGACGGGTATCGGTGGTCAATAACCGCCGGACTCAGAACTGCAGTAGACTAAGGGAAAATCGTTGAGAATGCCTGACGATTCTCACCGATCGCCGAGAATAATCGGTGATACCCACCGATCGTCGAGTATCACTGACTGATACTCAACGCACACAGCGACAGGATGTACGATAAAACCGCTAAGGGAAAAACGTCGAGTATCATTGTTGATACTCGACGAATTCGTCGAGAATGACCCGCCAATACTCGCCGATTGACGGGAATCACTGGCTGATTCCCGCCGAATTTGACTTGTGCGTTTTCTGCGCCCAGGCCGATTCACCGGCTTGAATAGGCGAACCGAACTGGACCTCGGGATTCACGCTGGATGATCTTTGGACCGGTCACTTCAAATGAAACCTAATGTGGGCGGTCCAATTAGAGAGTGACACGTGGCGGAAGGGACTTAGCCTAATATATAATATAAAAAGGGAGTAAACCAAACCCTAGCCATCGCATCCGATCCTTCTTGCCGAGCCGACACCTTGCAAACCGACGGGAGCGGAAGAGGAGATATCACAGGTCGCCGGAGCCGGATTCTGGAGGAGAAGCTCCGCCGTTTCCGTGGAAGAACGCTGCTAACGAAGGCAAGGATGCCCCGGAGAAGGGTAACGCGATCCATGGCCGGCAACGGAGGAAACGCCGGAAATGAAGTGAGTTTCCTCCCCTCTCCCTTGGTGCTAGATCTGTAGTTATTCTTAGGCGAGACATCGACTCAAACGAGTCTTGATGTGTGAGATGAAGCTTTTTAGGAAGGCCATGCTAGAGCTTGTGCTCTAAAGCTTAGTCGTCTTCAACCTCCCCTCGCTTCAAAGTGATGATAGGGGTGGTCTCGTGAAGAGGAAATGGCCTCAAGAGGGAGAATAAGGGTGGAGGAACTTCTGGTTGCGATTTGGGGAAAATCGCTTGAAGAGGAAGATGAACGGATGTCGTTCACTTCGCTTCAAGATGTGTGCAGAATCTGTATTCTGCACGCAGTGACCTTCTTGGCTATTTTTAAGCAAGAAGGGGGCGGATCTGGGCTTTCGACTAAACACAAAAGTCGTAGCCCTTGAAATTACCTTTCCAACTAATGGTTGCACGTTTCCATGCGATACCTATAGCCATGGGAAAGTCCGTTTGAATCCGCTGCGGTTGGGAGTTAATGCCCAGGAAATCTGTATCCTGTACGCAACAGACTTCGAGTTGGATTTATGGTATGATGTGACCAGAACTGGGCTTTTGACTATGCATGAAAGTCATAGCCCTTGAAATTACCTTTCCAACGAGTGGTTGCAAGTTTTCAGGCAATACCTGTAGCCACGGGAATCTTCAGTCAAAGTTGCTGACCAGATTACATATATTTCTAGGTGATTATAATATGAACTTGGATTCGATGGAATAGATGTTGCAATCCATCTCGAGGTTGGGTGAATTCTTTTGTGTTAATCACCGAGGTAATGTGAGGGTTGATGTTTGAGGACTTGAATTCCTATGCCGAGATGTGAATCAAGCCTAAGTGAAAGGAAGGCTTTGTTATATTTGGTAGATCACCATTATGCGTATTATCTATAATATGTTGAATTCATGTGGAGGGATTTGTAAATGATTAAACTATGGCCCTGATGTATAATGAATTGATGGAAGGGAATGGATAGTCCAATGCTTAGAGTGTCGTCTCCCTACGGGTAGCATTGTGGAAGTTAACAAGTGCGGTGTAGACCGTCACTAATGGGAATGAGGTTGAGTTGGATAAAACTGGACGGTTGGGCCTTGGTCCTCGGTGTTCACGTCTCGGGGCTCCTTCCGTGCCATGTGAACGGTTGGGCTTGGTCCTCGGTGTTCACGTCCCAAGGCTCCATCTGTATTTGTTGGATGGTTGGGCTTGGTCCTCGTGCTATTTCCGAGGCTCCTTCCATACCATGAATTGTGGAATTACATGTGGTGTGAGTCGACATGCGGTGTCGTAATCCCGGGTTAAGGATAGTGTGGCAGGTCTACGGGCTCGCCAATCGTCACACCGATGGGAGTTGACAGTTAGACCTTGGGCAGTTGGGCTTGGTCCTCGGTGTTCACGTCCCGAGGCTCCTTCCGTGCCAAGTGAACGGTTGGGCTTGGTCCTCGTGCTTATTTCTGAGGCTCCTTCCATGTCATACCATAGGCCAGTCAGGGGCTAGGATCTTGGTGCATATTTACCTGAGAGAACCCGTTGAGCCGTAATACGCAGGTGAGCTCCGCTGTTGTGTTCTTAGCATTGAGGCGTACGGAGGCCTAGGCCAGGTAATGTGGAGACCAACCTAGTAGTGGAGATGCCCGCTCTACTGTCACCGTTTGGCCACGACGGTTGATGCCTGAGAGGTTAGATACCTGCTCAAATAGTGGGAACTACAAGTCTGTGTCGACATAGCGATTGCATGTGCTTGAGCATGGGTGTGTCATTGCATTGCATACATTGCATTGCACTTCATTACATACACAAGACCCTCATTGTATAAGTTTGTATGGGCACTCCTATACGATGAGTTACTTTCTGCTGAACGACCCTCAACTTATATGCTTGTATGGGCATCCATATAAGTTGAGTTACTTACTGTTCTAGTTATATACTCTCTTGCTGCTGTAGTTTATAGATTTGAAAATAAGAGCTTGTTTATTATACACTACTGATAGTGCTGCTTATAATATATATACTCACTTCACCTGTTGTACTACTGTTATTTATATATTGTACCTGTTCCTTTCTCCGCCCGGTGCCGAGGAGTCGCTGGGGGAGCGGATGTGAAACCACTTAGTCTTTTTGACTAACGGTTGCTACGTCTTCCTTTTTAGGAGGAAACCCCGCAGGTAGAGCAGCAGGCTATGCAGACGGACAGCCAGGCTAGGGTGACAGGGCCTGAAGGGACGGTACCGTCTCTACCATCAGTTACAGATGTGTGTGAGAGAGAGACTTTGTTGTAGCCCTTCGGGGCAATTTTGTTTACGTACTCTGATATTAGAAGCTTGCTGTAGCTTCTTTAATTATGATATTATGGACATATGCTTGGTGTGGATTTGACTTTCATTTTATTATGGTTGGGTTGGCATTTATCTGTTGATATTGTTGTTAGCCGGCAGAATAGGCGTCCTGTGGTACAGGCTAGCCCGAGTGCTAGTACTACCGCAAGGCGGCTGTTCTAGGCATAAGACCCCTCTCGTGCCGGGTCTTGTGTTCCGGGAGGGGGGTCTTACACTAACAACTTAATTACTTCATCCTTAACGAAGTCTTTCATGTTGGGATTAAGTCATTGCTGAGGCTGTACACCATCGCGAGAATTATCTTCAAGTAATATTTTGTGTGTGCATAAGGAGGGGCTTATCCCTTTAATATCAGATAATTGCTAAGCTATGGCTCGACGATGCCTATTTAAGATTTGAATTAATTCGAAAATTTCCGAATCACATAAAGTAGAAGAAATGATGATCGACAATTTAGAGACTTTCTCTAAAAAGACATATCTTAGGTTCTATGGAAGTTGCTTAAGCTCAAGAGTGGGTGGTACTTCGTAAGAGGTCGTAATTTTAATACTCTCTAAGCCAATTGGCTCAGGAGGCGAAGAACAAGATAATTCCTTAAAACAAAATAATTCGATATGTTCCGCATCATTAGAAGATGTGGGACCAGAATCAGAAAATGAAGAAAAATCTCCTTCAAATGACGCATCTAGATGGTAACAAGAATCATCATTTGAAAGAGAATTTCGTATGAAGAGGTTGATATTGAATGTAACTTCATCATCTCCAATACAAAGGAGGAGCTTTCCGTTACTCACATCAATTATTGTGCGGGAGGTGGCAAGGAAGGGGTGGCAGAGTATGAGGGGTACTTCTACATCCTCTTCGATGTCAAGAATGACAAAGTCCACCGGAAAGATGTACTTGTCAACCTTTACTATATAATACGTCCTCCACTACCCCTACTGGATACTTAATAGAACGATATGCTAGTTGTATACTTATTTTTGTTGGGATTGGATCTCCTAATCCTAATTTCTTAAACAAAGAGTAAGGCATTAGATTTATGCTAACACCTAGGTCAGCGAGGGCATACTTTACTAATAAATTGCCAAAGAGGCACGACATAGAAAACCATCCTGGATCATTAAATTTTTGAGGCAATTGATTTAATAAAGCTGCCGAGCATTCTGCATTGAGGGAAACACGTGAGATATCTTCAAGTTTCTTTTTATTGGAGAGTAACTCCTTGATATATTTCACATATTTAGGCATTTGAGAGATTGCCTCGTAGAAGGGAACATTTATATGAATTTGTTTTAAAATTTCTAAATTTTTTTTGTATTATTCCTTTACTCACTCATTTTTAATTTTAGATGGATAAGGGGGTGCAGAAGTAGAAATAAGAGGAGATTTTGAAGCATTCGGAGAATTAGAAAATAAAACTGGAGGGGGTAAAATAAAAACAGTTACCTCGGGTTCAATCCTATTTGGAGAGGTTACCTCCTTTCCGCTGTAGAGGGTGATGGAATTTGCATTCTCCCTTGGATTTGTCTCAGTGTTTCCTGACAAAGCTTCATGCGGGCGCTCGGCAATCATTTTGGCAAGCTGTCCAATTTGATTCTCTAAGTTCTTTACAGATCTAGTGAGATTCCGGATGTTGGATTCGTTCGAGGCAACATATTTAGAAAATACCTCTTCAAGCGAAGAGGGCTTTGGTGGTGGTGGAAGAAAACCAGGTGGGTTCATATTAGGCGGGCGTTGGGCATTACCTTGGTTGCTCCATGAGAAATTCGGGTGGTTCCTATAACCCAGATTGTAAGCATTATTATATCGAGCATTATTCGGGTTAAAGGAAGGACGATTAAGATTCCCCATGAAATCAACCTGTTCTTCAATAAAAGTATTACTACTATTATTAGCCCAAGAGGGAGTGGCGGAGGAAACAGACATCTCTGCCACTTGCTTGCTTAAACGTTAAAGTTGTAAAGCTAAATTGGCTATCATATCAACTTCATAAAGTCCTGCCGGCATGCTAGGGTGTGCTCGGGGCACATTCCACTGATAGACATTCATGGCCAATTCCTCAAAAAGCTCTTGAGTGGCCTCTGTGGTTTTATTATTGAGAGTACCCCCAACGGCTGCATCAATCATCTGCCTTGTTTGGAAATTTATGCCATTATAAAAAATTGTACTTGTTGCTAAGTAGGAAGTGCATGGTGAGGACATCTACGCAAATGCTCCTTGAAGTGCTCCCATGTATCGTAGAGAGTCTCTGAGTCGATTTGCATAAATGAAGAGATATCAGTACATAATTTGACTGTCTTAGAAGGAGGAAAATATTTAGTCATGAATTTTTCAGCCATTTCGGCCCATGTAGTGATAGATCCTATAGGAAGAGAGCCTAACCACTGCTTGGCCTTTGACCGCAAAGAAAAGGAAAATAGTCGTAATCGAATGGTGTCATCAGTAATGCCATTGATTTTGAAGGTATCAAAGATTTCAAGAAAATTTGAAAGATGTTGATTTGGATCTTCGTCTGGTAAACCATCAAAAGTAACTGATTATTGCACATTTGGATGATGCTAGACTTGATCTCAAAATTATTATTAGCTAAAGTAGGGCGAACAATACTAGATTGTATCCCTTCCAAGTTCGGTCGTGCATAATAGGACATGGTCCGTTGCTGGGCTTCATTAGAATTGGGGTCACCCATAGTTGCTATATTAGTATCTCCGATAGATTCTTCAAGAATAATTGGTAAATCCTGTCCATGAGACTGAAGGCATCGCCTAATGGTGCGCTCAATTTTTGGATCAAAATGGAATTCAGGATTATTCGAAGAACTTGCTCGGGTCATGTACTAGAAGAAAAAATAAGAGAGAGACAAATGATTAAAGATGAGTTTAAAAATTATTAATGGAATTTTTTTTGTTTTTGTTCTTTTTGGGTAGTTTTAGGTATCTTATTAAGATATATATATATATATATATATATATATATATATATATATATAGAAAAAAAATGATAAAATTAATAGTTATTATTTTTTTTGAAATATCGACGCAAGTCCCCGGCAACGGCGCCAAAAACATGATGGTTAAAATCTCGGATGTGTTTTATGAAAGAGAGAAGATGAAGATGATGTTCTCTGAATCTACATTCAATAAAGGCAAGTGTAACTTATCGCTTATAGTATAGGATATAATATCAAGGTCGTATTAGAACCAAGCGCATCGATTACTTCTACTTCAAAGAGATTTCTATTATTTTATCAATTAGATACTTCGAGTTGGTTTGCAAATAAGAGAACGGTTATACGATAAAAGAGGATGATTAAGCAATAATTTAAATGGTTAGTACTTGATCTTGAATCACCATGGAATGAAAATGACCAAAAAAAGATAAATCCCTAATTCTCTTTAATGAAGATGCTTGGACCGTGGAGGTTCCCAAAATATGAATGCACCTCTTTCAAGGCTACGCCCAACTGAGTTTAGGTTGATCAACCGAACTTTCGTTCTATAATTGAAACCCCTAAAACTCACTTTATGTGGTGAGCCCCTCTATTGTATTTGACTCCAATCCAGGAAATTTGCGTCGTTCTCTTTCAAGGATTGCATTCAACTCCCTTTACCCGTTAGTGATCAATCCATACGCATGATCCTTTTTGCTATTAGAGTACGGAAATAGAAGAGAAAATCATATATCAATGATATGACCTCTCTAGAGATTAATCAAGGGTAAATCCTAAACATTTGTTAAAAGAGAAAGAGAAGATAAGGATTAAGAAAACGAGACCATTTCATTCCTCAGATCATCTCGATCAAACACTAAACAAAGTGTAGGTACTCATAATAGTGTAGGAAATGAAAATTATGTTAAAAATATGCATAATAAGAAAGAGAGAGAGAAAGGAAATAACAAACTATTTTATTTTATTGAAAAGAAGTTACAAAAAAAGGGCACAGAGACATTACAATGAGAGTTTAAAAAAAGATTACAAGTGAGATAAAAGAGATTGCAAGAATATTAAAACACGAAATCATTATGCTAAAATACTCTAAAAATAAACTCTCAATAGCTCTCTAGAAGTCTCAAATGGAGGAGAAAGGATGATGCTTTCCCCCCTTCCTTCATGCCTATTTATTGGGCCAAACCAATGGGGTAGAGTTGGAATTTGGCATGAGGATGAAACTTCCCTTGGTCAAAAAGCACATGTTGGTTTAAAAGTCAAAGACGGCTACTCCTTTTCACACTTGTCATGAAAAGCATGATAAACGTTAGGTAGCTTTCTCTCTTTCCAAGAAGCTTCCTTTAAGAACACATGCTGAATATATAGTCAAAGGTGGCTAGCCTCTTTCATACCTAAGAGAAAATATCTCATCGAACCATTATGGCTTCATTCCCTTCTTGAATATGGTTTAGTAACACAGTAGCATGACTGCACTCGACATTTAATTTGGCACGCCCTATTTGAAGGCGTGTTCTGTAGAATTGATAATGCAATTTTTCTCGAGATCCTACAAAATAGTTAAATAAGCGTGGTTAGGATAGAATTATAAAAAGATACGGTTTAACGGATAAAATTAACAATATCTATATATTTATATTAGATTATTTAGATTTTTGTATTAATAACTTAGGTCAAATTATTCATCAACACTCATTCACTCAACGCCTATACTACTGATGCTTGAATTTTGACTTAATCTTAAGGCGCTGATGTCAGAAAGTCAAACATATTCAAATTATGAGCGGCAAAGCCACAGAACATGACAAAAGGCACCTTAGGCATACTGTATGATAGTTAGGCGTTAAAGCAAAGATGCAGCCAACATTAATGGTATGAGACCCACTACTAAAAGATCTGATGGGTTACAATAAATAAAAGGAGAAGCTCTTTACAAAGAGAGTAACTATTGCAGTAGTTCTTCACAATCGCCATTGTTTGGCTGTGGCTGAAGAACAGAGATCCCAAGACAAGCAATTCTAGAGGCATATCAAGTTAGCTATTGATATCAACATCTTCAACAATAAGATTCTTTGTTCCATCTTCATCTGCACCAGTTAGCAAGCTCAGGGTGATTCACTAAGAAAGAGATAGCAGCTAGGGCCGACCCTTGCTACAGGTGCTTCACAGATCCAAACAATAAGAACATTCTCTTGGGGAGCTGTGAAGAGGAGATAGGGCTGAATAGTTGGCTCAGTTCAGAAAGGTGTAGAGAAGCCAATCTGCAAGTTGCTTCCCGCATAAGCCAAAGCATCTATATCATTGTTGTTGTGAAGAAGAGAGGTCTGAGCTTTAGGTCCAGTTTAGAAAGGGGCAGAATAGTGTTCTGCAAGTCACTTCCAGCTCAAGTGGATATACTTGTTGCTGTAAAGTAGTTGGGGCTAAGGAGTTCTTAGTCCAGAAAAGTAGACTCAGGAAAATCATTTCTGGATTAAAAGTTAGGCTGAGTCTAACTCAGTCAAGGTATATTAGCATAGATAAATTTCTCTTGTGACCAATCAAGAACCTCACTAACCCACTTCTACTTTGTAGGATCCTTTGTGGATCTGAGTGGTAGGAGCAAATTTGCTCTGTGGTAGGATCAAAAAGTGGATCTGAGTTGTAGGGAAATATTTTCTGAGCTGTAGGAGAGTGAATCTCTCTGAGTTGTAGGAGAAAGTTTGCCCTGAGGTAGGGCTATCCTCCATAGCTTGAGTGGTAGGGCTTAATCGCCCGAGGTAGGTGATATTTGGATCACTGAGTTGTAGGGCCTTGTGACCGAGCTGTAAGTCTTGGAGGAGACTGAGTGATCCTAAGGAATCTGAGGTGTAAGCTCTTTAAGCATTGGTTTGGAGAAGTGCCTTGACCAACAAGAAGTTGGTAAGGTGGGAGGAGAGTGGATGTACCCATAGATTAGGGAACCACTATAAATCTGTGTGTATTCTGTGTATTGCTTTTCTTTGTGCAGGTAGCTTGTCTTGAAAGCAAAACTTAATCTACCAATAAAGCAGGCAACTAAGAAAGAATCAAATATAGTCACTAAGGACTAATAAAACTATTCACCCCCTCTAGGTGATTTAGATTTCCTTGAAATAAAGACTTTCAAATGGTATCAGAGGGAGGTTACTCAAAAAGTACCTAACAGTCTGAGTTGACCTAAAAGGATAGCTAAAAGGGTTTTAACTTATGTGTTCAAAAGAGAGCCATGAGGTGTAGAGATCAAAGGAGCTTCAAATCAGCAAAAATGATAAGAAGACTAGTCGACTACTGGCAGCTCTCGCAGAAGACAAAGTCTATCCAGATATAAGAGCTAAGATCAAGGCCCCTCTGACACATTAAGATTGTGAATCAGAGGTGGATGAAGCTGAGGATGGAGAATGCAATGTCTTTGAGCTGATTTCTACACCAGAAGAAGAATTCTGCCAGGATCATCCTAGTCTAGATCAGGTACAATCTCTGTCTAGTTCTTCTTATTGCTCAGGTCATGAGTCCAGCGCTGACTCAGATTCTTCCTCATCAAGTGGTGATGAGAGTCCTCTATCAGAAGATGATATCAATCAATTGATTGAGAATCATGTTGCACTTCTGAAAGCTTTCAAGGAAAGCAAGTTATTTGTTAAGAAACAAGCAGAGGAAATTGCTTCCCTCTAGCTAGCTGCTTCCCAGCAAGATGAGACTTCATCCTTGCGGTCTCTGAAAGAGAGGTAAGTAGCTTATCTGAAAATCATGGTAGATATCCATGTTGAGTCCATCAAATATAAGGACTCTATGATCAAGGTTCTTGAAAAGAAACTTGAAAGGGAGAAGAGGATAGTGACCAATTTCTCTATAATAGATGTTATCAAGCGAAAATCTGAATCTGAGTGGATTTCTAAAGTTATCCAATATCGGAGGAGAGGCCAAGCTCCTGTTGTGCCACAGTCAACCTTTTATAAGGTAATCCTCCCTTCTAACAAGCATGACTAGGGCTGCATGTATGGTCACTATAAGAATGGGAATTCTTCTTTTAAGAACACAAGTGTATCTTACATGGAGAAGAAAGGGTAGGGGAATGAGTGCCTTTAAGGATCCCTATGAAAAATTACAAATGGCCCATGCTAGACCATTTATATTTGGTGCCTCAGCCCCAACTAACAAGGGAAAGGCAGTGGATTTCACTCAATCCCATCCAGCAAGGACTCGGACCAAGGGTCAATCTACCAATAAGCCTATCTTGGCTAGCTCTGATGATATGAACAACTTGTCATCTGCAAATAAGACAGATGCAAATACCATTCAGGGCATGCAAAGGAAGCCTGCTGGAAGAATAACCTTCAATCAGATCCTTGTTGAAAGGAACCTGAAGAAAATTGTTGTTCCTCTTCCTTCTATTCAATCAGTAGTTAACACACTGCAAGACCTGCTCAGAAAAGAAGATACAATATCCTTGAATGTTGGTGTTGTGGTAAGATGGGGCATTTTTCCCTAGATTGCTGGCATAATCCTTCTGTGTCTAGAGCAAGAGTTAGCCTACCTGTCAGAAATTCTGCAGGTAGGCAAGTTAGATTTCAGTCTAATCAGAACCTAGGACCCAATACCTATTGGGCTCCTAAGGTAAGATAATTCTGTTTTGCAGGTCAGTCCAAGTGGCCATAACCATTTATGGTCCTTGAACAAAGATATACCAGACCTAAGTCTTGGTACAAGGAATGACTCAACTAATCATAGTGCAAAAGATGTCAAAGACATGTGCAACTGTTGAGGGGGATCTTGCAAAGAAAAGCCAGATGCACATCAAGGGCTAAAGATCAAAAGCAAGGTTGCTGGTATGCTCAGAGACTTTGAATCCAGTATGGGCTTCAAGTATACAAGGCAGAGATTAGTAGAATTCACCTAGCTTTTAATTCTACTATTTAATTAATAAACTAATTATGCTAGTTAGAGATAAGGTAATTGAAACAAATGTCTGAGAAGATGTGAAAGCATTTGTCTAAACAATTCTTCTCAATAAATATGTTAGTGGCTCACATGTTTTCTATTCCACAAGAAGTAACTAGTCTCATCATACCAAAAGACACATATTACATGTGCAATACTAGGATAGATACATATCAAAATTTAGTTTAAATAAATTGAGTTTGGGGGTTAACACACTCTCAGTTTAAATTAATTTATGGATTTTGAAATTATGTCTAATTGCACCCCACTAGAACACATATTAATATGTCTAATGCAGGACAATCTTACCCCCACAAGTTAGGTCAACACAGTTAGGTGCAAGTGCAATCTAATTACTAAAGAAAATAGATGTTGAGCAAAATAAGCTTAATTAACAAAAATTGTAGAAAAGACGGCCTGTGGATAAGTGTCGAGATTCAATCCTGGCCATTGATCAAAATTATCAACAAAATAGGATAGCGACCTTCCGCCTTCTTTTTAGGAATAGCTATAAATATAAGAGCTTGTGAATTAAGCAACGCCACTGTTCCTTACCCTCTCCCACCCGCAATCGCCAAAGCAATGGAAAGTCGTTCTTGCTAGGTATTCGATACTTTCAAGCAAAATGGCGCCCAATCGTAAGAATTTTCTCTTTGAGGGAGCAGAGGTTGTTCGAAAAGGATTCAAGGATCCTCCTGAAGAGGTACAATATGTGCTTCATATTCTCCGCATTTTTGACCTAGAAATCCTACTATCAGAACCCTGTTTACTCTAGAAGCGGGAAGTTCTGGAATTATTCTCCAATGTTAGGGGAGATACTACAGGAGAGAAAATCAAAACTACTATAAGTGGAACAAGAATCAAGATAACTCAAAGAAGGATGGCCAAATACCTCAAGCTGACAAAGTTCTCTGCAACTGATGATGAGGATGAGTTGTCTCAGGAAGACATAATGTCTGCGGTAAAATGGTGTGGATTGTCTAAACACACCTCTGACTCCATTTTGAGAAAGGAACTGAACCTAAAGGGAAAGTTCCTGGTCGATGTCATTGGGAAGGCACTGTTTTGAAAAACAGGGTTCCATGACAAGATCTCAAAGAAGATGTTTGAGGCTATGGCTAGAGTCATTCTTTCCAAAAGAACTGACTAGGGTAGAGTAGTGTTTGACAGGGTTGTGGAGTGCCTTGCTGAACCAAATTTAGGGAGAATTCTATCTCTATTTCTGTGAGAAATAGTCCCATAAATACTGAATTTGAAGCTTAGGGCAAAGATTCCCCACATGAGAAAAATAGATATCAGGATGCTTGAGAGATGGGACAGGGTCCTTCAGCCCCGTGGTCCAGTAGCTGTTGAGAAGAAAGGGAAGAAGGTAGCTGTTGTAGAGCCTAGCTCCACTATCAGTTCTTCTAATGAGGAAGAACCACACGATCCAGAATTGTCACCCTTTACAGAAAATTTTAGAAAGGATATGGACATTCAGGTATCAGCCTCTTCTGAACTTACCCCTCTAAGTCATGTAAGCAGACCTAAGTCAGATATTTTTCCCTGAGGATGATGAGCATGTTGCTGAGTTGGCTAAAATAGTTGCAAAGGAAGCTGTTGGCAGGATATCTGCAAGAATGGTGGAAGATGCCCTAGACTGGATGATGCAGATAGGCATCTGCCTTTTTCTGATGATGATGATGCTTCTAGGCCTCAGAGTGAGGGGGAGATCAAACTTGCTTCAGATAAAGAGACTGTTATGTCTGAAGAAGAACATCCACTAGATAAAGATATGGAAATTCCAAGTGCTGAGAAAAGGAATGCTCCAATTGAGGGGGAGCTGCTGATACAAGAGATAATACAAGATGCATTATTTGTAGGGGAGCAACTAAAAGTTCCTCCAATAGTGTTACTGTATGCTACAACTGATAAAGAGGTTACTACTGCTGCCGACCTGCATGTAAATGAAAGCATGACAGAGATTGAGGGGAGATACCATCTGATCTCCCTGCTCATTAAGTACATGAGTTATTTCCTCAAAAACTGAGAAAAGGGAATACAGTCATAAGAAAGCACACTCCTCACCACATCCAGAAAATGAACAGCTCAAGAGTGACACTGCTCAAGGAATAGGGAGCAAGCCCGTACAAGAAGCTCAAAATGAAGGCACATCAGCTGGAACAGATCGGATTTCACCAATGCTCCTGACCCAGCTAAAAAGCTTGTTAGATGAGCAAAGAAGAACCCTGGAAATCTTTGTAGATGGTGCTTTAAAGAACATCAGGAATAAGTTGGCTACAGAAATCAAATTAATTCGATTTGAAGTAAACTTACTAAAGGGTGAAACTATGAAGTTTTTCACCAGGGTTGCACCAGCTGTCGACTATACAATGGAAAAACTGGATGAGGCGAACAAGAATGTGGTCATTACTATACAGAATCATGAGATTTAGGCCCAGAACTCACTGGTTGTACACAATGCTACCCATGTATTATTGAATAAGCAGACTATTGTTATACTAACCAAAGCAGATGAATGCACGAAACTGTTAGATGACAACTTACTAGTGGTCAAAAATAATGTAATTGCAGCAGTTAATCATCTGGAGCTCAAAAGATGCGAGGCTAGCACCTCCCATACTTATCAAGTAATTGAAGAAGTCAAAAAAGGGGAGAGTAATGACATCACAACAAATATTGAGAATATGTTCTGGGCCACAAATATTGTGAGAGGCTCATTAGGAATGGAGCCACTGCAATATAATAACATTCAAATGGTGCCTGATCATGTACAAGATGCCCTGCACAGAATGTCTGTTGCTGAGTAGGTACAAGATAATCAAGAGCATGTACAGTATATTGAAGGAGATAGTGCTGGTGCTCAGTGGGGAGAGCAACCTATTACTGCTGAATTATCTATATTCAGCTCTACTGTAGATAAGGCTACCATTGATACATATGTTGCTGAGGAAGAGATCAGAATGAGGAAGAAAATATACAGAGAAGAAATGGAACAGAGGCCTGATTTTGAGGTACGGAGCCCAAAATCTAGAGCCGTCATTCTGTCGACTTGGAATCTTGTCAAAAACAAGATTGCAGATAGAGGAAAATGGTATAGCTCCTCAGAATGGGAGAAAATGGAAAAGAGGGATACTTCTAGGAGAATCTACTGGAAGAACAAGAACTCAAACTTTCTAAAACCTAGTGAAGTTGAGCCCACCAAGTATTTTCCAAATCCCTTCAGCTATTTCCAAAGGCAAAAAAGCTAAAAGAGAAGAGGCTGAATATGAAAAAGCAACAAAGAAGAAGGTATCTGAAGAAGCAAACAGGGCAGACAAAGACAAAAAGGGAAAAAAGCCAGCTGATGCAGAAGACAAACCGACAAAGAAGGCCAAAGGTAGTGGAATAGTTATAAGGGAACCTGAAACATGAAAAGTTTCGGGTTCTTCTTATAGGGCTTAAGGAACATGTTATTTTGTTTCATGTACAAACAATATAATTTTTCGTACGATAAATGAAATGGCCTTTGTTTTGTCTGTGTTCATTTTATATCTAAGATATACAGTTTAAATTGCTTACCTTTTAGATTGCATAGGTGTGTTAGTGTGTACATTGTCTTAGGGTTTTGATTTCTTCAATTAGGGGGAGATTGTTGGGTCCATTGATCCCAATGTCCTAGATTTGAATAAGGCCTAGCAAACAATGTATACACATGTGGTAATATAACTTGTGTTTAAGATGAGTGATTGCAGGATGAATACTATGCATTGATTAGACATGTTGCCTATATGGCCAAGTCAGGTAAATACTTACCTAAGATGTGGGCTGACAGAAATCTAAGTCCACAGGCATTGAGTGAAGGTGACTTACTCAACGCCAGATGACTTATAGTGTTAAGTGAAGGCTATACAGTCAAAGCCAAAGCAGTGGCAAGCTGAGAAAGTGGCTAATTCCACAGGCATTTGGTGAAGTCAACTCACTCAATGCCATATAGCAAAAAGCTGTGAGACATGCTAAAGCAGTAAAAGCCTAAGTTGAAATGAGCAGATAAGTGGCTAAGTCGAAAGGAATTGAGTGAATTCAACTCACTCAATGCTAGGGCTGATGTAAGACCCCCCTCCCGGAACACAACACACGGCACGAGAGGGGTCTTATGCCCAGAACAGCCGCCTTGCGGTAGCACTAACACTCAGGTTAGCCTGTACCACAAGACGCCTATCCTGTCAGCCATAATCAATATCATACATTGTCAACCCAACCAAATATAACATAGAAGTAAAATCCACACCAAGCAGATAGTATATAATATAATCAACAGTAGAGAAGCTTCAACAAGCTTCTAACTTCAGAGTACGTAAATAGTTTTCCCAAAACGGGTACAACAAAAGCCTCTCACACTCACATCAGTAACCGACGGTACCAACGATACTGTCCCCTCAGGCCCTGTCGTCCTAGCCTGGTTGTCCGGCTGCATACCCTGCTGCTCCACCTGTGGGGTTTCCTCCTAAAAAAAGGAAGACATAGCAATCGTTAGTCATAAAGACTAAGTGGCTTCACATCTGCTCCCCCGGCCACTCCTCGGCACCGGGCAGACAAAGGAACAGGGTACAATATAAATGAAACTTAGGTACAAGAAGGTGGTATATCTCTATGTAAATAAAGCAGTGTAATGAAGAGACAACAATTTACTCTAGCAGTTCTATCATCTATAGTAGCATGAAAGTATAGTAATATAACAGAATGTAACTCAACTTATATGAATGCCCATACAAACATATAAGTTGAGGATCGTTCAGCAGTAAGTAACTCATCGTATAGGAGTGCCTATACAAACTTATACGATGAGGATCTTGGGTATGCAATGGAGTGTAATGACATGTATGCAATGCAATGCCTCACCCATGAACACGCACATGCACTCGCTATGTCGACACAGACCTGAAGTTCCCACTTTTCGAGCAGGTAGCTAACCTCTCAGGCATCAACCATCGTGGCTGGACGATGACAGTGGAGCAGGAATCTCCACTACTAGTATGGTCTCCACACTACCTAGCCTAGGTCTTCGTACGCCTCAATGCTAAGAACACAACAGCGGAGCTCACATGTGTACTACGGCTCAGCGGGTGTCTCGGGTAGATGTGCACCGAGATCCTAGCCCCTAACTGGCCTATACGTGACACGGAAGGAGCCTCGAAAAAGAGCACGAGGACCAAGCCCAACCGTTCAATTGGCACGGAAGGAGCCTCGGGACATGAACACCGAGGACCAAGCCCAACCGACCAAGGTCTAGCAGTCGACTCCCATCGGTGTGACGATTGGTGAGCACGTAGACCTGCCACACTATCCTTAACCCGTGATTACGACACCGCATGTCGACTCACACCGCGAGCCCCTCAACCACACTGTGGTAAGGAAGGAGCCTCGGAAACGAGCACGAGGACCAAGCCCAACCGACCATTAGGCATGGAGGACGCCTCAGGACATGAACATCGAGGACCAATCCCAACCGTCCATTCATGACTCTTCTCACGACACCAACAACATTTAGTTTACTAAAGCCAATCACTCGTGATCACATGAGTTACTCATCCGATTATCACAACACATGATCATATCAATCAACACCGACCGAAAACACAAGTTCTAGTATTCTCTTGATTAGACCACTAATTATCATCTGTTAACTATCTCCTACAAAGTCACTTCATTCAATCACATGCCATTTCACCATTAGCTTACGTGGGGCCTATCCAATAGTTTCAACATGCGTTGAATTATCACAACCCTACATATTATTATTTACCTACGACTAAACGTCAGATGGTTACCAAGCCTCTTCCGAGATCAAATTCAATTATAAAACTAATCTAGGAATTTCAGGTGTAGAACACCTGCAAGACAGCAAATTCAACCGAAGATTCCCGTGGCTATAGGAATCTGGTAAGTGCATGTAACCCCTCAATAAAAATTTCTTTCCATGGGCTACAACTTTCTTGTTCAGTATGCAACCCAGATCAGACTGTATCCCACATGAAATTGGCTCCAAAGCCTGCTGCATACTGAATATAATTTCTGTGCGCTTAGCTTACAGCCCTCATTCCAATCAGACATTCCCGTAACTACAGACTTCACCTGAAGGCGTGTAACCACTCGTTGGAAAGGTAATTTCAAGGGCTACAAATTTCGTGTTTAGTCAGCAGCCCAAATCTGACCTTTTCTTGCCTGAAAATTGTCAAGAAGGTCGCTGCGTGCAGAACACAAATTTCTGCACGCATCTTAAAGTGGAATGAACGACATCGGTTCATCTTCCTCCCCAAGCCGGTCTTCCCAAATCGAAACCAGGAGTTTCTCCACCCTTATTCACCCTCTTAAGGCCATTTCTCTTCACGAATCAACCCCCATCATCACTTTGAAGAAGGGGAGGTTGAAGATGACTAAACATTAGAACACAAGTTCTAGAAAGGCCCTCCTAGAAATCTTCTTCTCACACATCAAGACTCATTTGAGTCGATGTATCACCTAAGAATAACTATAGATCAAGCACCAAGGGAGAGGGAAGGAAGCTCACCTCATTTCCAGTGGTTCCGCCATTTCCGGCCATGGATCTTGTCATCCTTCTCGTTGGCATCATTTTTCCCTTGATGACGGTGGCGTTTCCTAACGGGGTTGGTTGGCTCCAGCAAAATCTTCCTCCTCCAAAAGTTCCTCTTCAGAAAATAGGGTTTGTAAGAGAATGATACAGCTAGGGTTCACTTTTCTCTTATATACAGAAGTGACACGGGTAGGGACACGGCTGTGTACTTTCCCGTGTCCTGCTCGGGTGAAACGACATCAACGGTTCGAGTGTCTCTTAGACACCAACATGGGTAGGGACACACCCGTGTACACTACCCGTGTCACATGACACGGCCGTGTTCATGCATGTGCTCTCACCCGTTTCCTGCCCCGGGTGACATGGCCGGCTTCTGAATATGTGGCCACACTTTCTCGAGAACAACTCGACACCTCTCGAGAACTCGACACCTCTCGAGAACTCGACGCACACGGGTACGGACACGCCCGTGTCCCCACCCGTGTCCTGCTCGGGACACACTTTCTCGAGAACCACTCGATACCTCTCGAGAACTTGACTCCTCTCGAGAACTCGACGCACACGGGTACGGACACGCCCGTGTCCCCACCTGTGTACTGCTCGGGACATACTTTCTCGAGAACCACTCGACACCTTTTGAGAACTCGACGCACACGGCACATGGGTAGGGACACGCCCGTGTCTCTACCTGTGTCCTACAGGCCCAACCTCTCTTTTCCCTACGAGTGCGCGCCTGATCGCCTGCACTCTTTGAGCCTAAATCAGTTCTCCTGACTCAAAAGTGTGCACGAGGGGCCTAGCGCAAATCGGGACGTTACAAATCCTATAAACAAAATAAAAGATTTCGTCCCCGAAATCAGGTTAAGGCTACGGGGAGAGAAAAACATACATAAACATAAAATGAAATATGATTTTAAAGATTACCTTGATGAAATAGCTCCGGGTAGCGCTTTTGCATCAAGTCCACCGGCTCCCACGTATACTCCTCTTTCCTATGATTAGACCACAACACTTTCACTAGCGGAACACTTTTGCGACGCAAGGTCCTCGTTTCGTTGTCTACTATCCGCACAGGCTCTAGCCGCACCGACCTATCAGTCACAACTGCTCCGTTAGTGGTTGGAACATATTGTTCAGGCCGCAACAACGCCTTTCAGAGTGACGACACATGGAATACATCATGAAGATTCTCTAGCTCTGGCGGTAACTCCAATCGATAGGCCAACGGGTCAATCCTTTCCAAGATGACGTAGGGCCTAATGTACCTTGGGCTGAGCTTCTTCATACCACGTACCCGAGATACTCCATGCATCGGCCTGATCTTCAAAAATACCTTGTCTCCCACTTGAAATTCCACCATCCGGTGCTTTGCATTATAATATTTTACTTGGTGACTTTGAGCTTCGAGCATGCGGTCCCGTATTAGCCTCACAACCGAATTAGTATTATCTATGTATTCAATTCCCAAAGCCTTTGGATCTTCATCCTACACCCAAGACAAGGGTGTTCTACACCTTCTTCCATAAAGGGCTTCATGGGGCGCCATCCCGATGCTAGCTTGATGGCTGTTGTTGTATGAGAATTATACCAAGGGTAGGATCCTTTCCCACGGCTCTCCTCTATCCAACACACACAACCTCAATAAGTCTTCTAATGTCCTGATAGTCCTTTCAGATTACCCGTCGGTCTGAGGGTGAAACGCTGTGCTGAAGGTAAGACGCAAACCCAAATATGCCTGCACCGCCTTCCATTCCCTAGAGGTAAACTGACCATCTCGGTCAGAAATAATTGTCTTTAGCATGTCGTGATACCGTACAAATTGTTCCACAAAAAGGCGTACCAAAATATCCACGTGTTCTTCTTTCTTCATAGGTACGAAAAAGGCTACCTTCGTCAAGCGATCAATGATTACCCATATCGAATCATTCCCTGAGCAGGAGCGAGGCAAACCGTGGACGAAGTCCATGGAAACATCCTCGAACTTCCACTCGGGGATGGGAAATGACTGTAACAATCCACCGGGGATCCTGCATTCTGCCTTCACTCTTTGACAGGCCTTGCAATGCGTAACAAAATACCTGACGTCATTCTTCATCCCCGGCCAACACATGGTCTTCCGCAAGTCGGCGTACATCTTTGCAATCCCAGGGTGCACAGAATACTAAGAGCAGTGTGCTTCTCTCAAGATATCCTCCCGAATATTACCGCCCTTGGGAATGTAAAGCCGACCACGGAAATGAACGAGGCCGTCCTTTAGAGAGTACTCGCTAGTTTTCCCACCTTCAATTGACTTTATTGCAAGGGCCAGAGCCTCATCCCTTCCTTGCTCTGCCAGGATCTGATCTCGCACGTCGCAAACTATATTCATTGCGGTCAAGTACTCCGTATACCCATCTGGTTGGTCCTTGTACACCAAGGTGATATCCATCTCCTAAAGCATCCGAGCTAACTCCATACGCACCAACCGGGACTCGTAACTTGCTTCCGGTACCTTCCTGATCAAAGCATCGGCTACAGAATTCACTTTTCCGGGGTGGTAGTTCAGGGTATATTCATAATCGCACAAAAACTCCAACCACCGTCGCTGTCTCAGATTTAATTCCTTCTGGGTATGGATGTACTTTAAGTTCTTATGATCTGAGAATATTTCGCAGTGAACGCCGTATAAATAGTGCCTCCAAATCTTCAAGGCGAACACTACTGCCCCCAATTCCAAGTCATGTACTGGGTAGTTGATTTCATGCTTCTTCAATTGTCTTGAAGCGTAGGCAATCACATGCCCGTGCTGCATCAATACCGCTCACATTACTTGATATGATGCGTCCGTGTAAACTTGAAATTCTTCCTTCCCGGAGGGAAGGGCTAGGATGGGTGCGGATGTAAGTCTGTCCTTCAATTCCGGGAATGTAGCTTCACATTGGGGTTGAAAGTGAGGGTAAGATCTACCTTTACTCTAGAGGGGGGGGGGGTGAATAGAGTATTTTAAAATAATTTTGCAAATTAAAAACTAATTGGCAGTGGAAGACTTAATTTAATTATAGTGTATTGTGCCTGCAGTAAACAAAATAATGTAAACTAAGACAACTAATTCACAGCACACAACAAATAAAACACAAACAACCAGATGACACAAGGAGCTATAGTGGTTCCCCAAACAACCTGGGTACATCCACTCTTCTACCACTTTAGGTAGGAATCCACTGCAGGATGAGTTGATTAGGTGTCCTGGGCACCAATGAGCTTTTGATAAGGTTCTCAAAAACCAAACTAGATTTTTTGATCAGGTGTCTTGCCACCACTAAGTTTTGACAAGGTCTCAAAAACCAAACACAAAACTTTTGAAGGGAGTTCTGTATAACCCTTTTACAGCAAAAGAAAATGAAAAGAGTTGAAGGTATTCTTCTCTATCAATAATCAGAGAGAAGACTAGTGGATTTGCTGTTGTCAAAGCTCCCACTGAGATTAGCAGTAGGTCAGGAGAAGAAGCTTTGCATAGGGTGATAGGCCTTCAGTAAATTGAGATCTCCAACAATAGATAATTTCAGCAAAAGCTAAAATGTGTTGTGTCTGGAGTCTTTGATTGATGAAGCCTGGAAAACTCTAATCAGAGAAGAGATCTGAAAGAATGGAAGAGATTGTTCTTTGTGTTGATCTCCTTCTCTGTTCTATTGCTTGTGTTCTGTAAAAACTCTAACTGTATAATCCTATAGAATTCTTGAGAGATGTTCTACTTGGTTCTGTTATTCTGTCTCTATTGTCTATAATGATATTATGAAATCCAATCTCCTAGATAGTCGTTAGCCAGTCATAAATGACTTCCTTAATTGATAGCTGTCTCTGGAGGAAAGTCCTAAGAAACATTCCCTTTTAGTCTCCTTGAAACTTGCTCCAGATTGATTGAAACGACTACAAAATATTCTGCATTAAATGCTGGATATGGAAGATATTTGAATTCCATAACATACTTTTTTGAAATCCTGAAATCGTCGATCTCTCAGGAAAATCGTCGATCTAAGCTCGACTAACGTCGATCTGAGCTCAGAGATCTGGATTTTGACTTGAGACAGAAATCGACGATCTGAGCTCGGAGATCGTCGAACCGAGTTCGATGCCTCGTCGACCTGAGCTCAGAGATAGTCGAACTGAGTTCGACGCCTCATCGATCTGTGCTCGACGATAATTGCTTTGGTCTTCTACACTTGTAATCTAAACTAGGAGGTCTTGGGGGCAGCTTTCAAACCTAAGTTCTAAGCCTTAGACCTATTCTAGTTGACCTTTAAGACTATACAATGAGGTCAAGACACAATCCTATGGACATAGTGATCCTTACCCAAATCAGTAATAGGATGTTCCAACAATCTCCCCCTATTTGGGTTAGGATTACTATTTACATGATTTAGGACTTAAAAAGCATACAAGCAGAAACAAATACAACATTGCAGAAGATTAAATAACAGCATTACAGAAGCATATGAATAATCACACAGATTGTTCAGAGAGAGATATATATAGTTCAGTCTTACACTATCAGTCCTTTTCCTTGCCCTTTTTGAAAAGGATTTCCCTGTTGGGGTTTTCAGCTTCTCTCTTAGATCTTCTGTCATCAGCAGCACCAAGGGTAGTTTAAGATTTGGTTTTAGGGACAACTGCCTCTGGGTGCAATTCCATGTATCTTTCTGGATCAATGAATTTTCTGGAAGAATATCTTTCAAGCTCTTTCTTTCTCTGTTCAAATAATGTTAAAATATTTGAAGTGTCTTTTCCTTGTTCTTTGGTTTTCCTTATCTGATTTAAAGAAGCTAGCTCTCTCATCCTGGCTGTCCAAGAGACTGGGTTGTTCTCTGGATCTTCATAAGGTACAGGAGGTTCATATCTGTTAATTGTATCAGAAGGAGGAGCTTTTGAGGGAACACTTTCTTTGAGCTTATAAGGGAATGCACCAGTAGAAGTATCACTTGAAGTAGTTGGTCTTTTCCTTTCATATGGTCTGTATCTGGATTGTCCTCTGGAATATACTTACTGATCCTTCTGATTACCTCTTTGTTGACTTCCTCTGGATTGATTTCCCCTGGAGCTGTAACTTCTTGACTGAGAACCTCTTGCTTGAACATGAGACTGGGCAGATCTTTGAGTAGATATAATTGAGGCTAAATCAGCACTGGATCCTGCACCAGGAGAAGGAGGAGGAGGAGAAAGAAATGGAAGAGATCTTTCCTTGCATCTCTTTTTATTTTTCAATGCCTTTAGTTGATTTCTAGAGTATTGCATCCAGGGTTCTGTTATTGGACAATCATGCAATATATAGTAAGGAATGTCATTATCAGAAGTGGCTTTCTCTGCAGGAACTTTCCTCATAGCTTTACTTCTAGCTTTCCTCTTCCTTACAATAGTTGTAGAGGAATCATAAGAATTAGTCTTATATTCATCACTGTCAGAACTCTAGGGATTGTCATACAGATCATCAATCCTCTTTATGTATTCCTGTGTAGCTTTAGAAGGAGCAGCAGGAGAAGGAGCAGAAATAATAGCAGGAGCAGGAATAGAAACAGTAGCAGGAGCAGGAATAGAAATAGTAGCAGGAGCAGGAATACTGACAGCAGGAGCAGAAGTAGAAACAATAACAGCAGCAACAACAACAACAGAAACAACAACATCAGCATCTGAAACAAAAACAACAGGAACTTCCACAGCCTTGATTGAATCAATGTATGATTGGTTCAAGCTGGGATCACAGCTAGAAAAAGGCACAATGGCCTTAGAAAGATCTTCAACAACTGGAGCTGGAAGATATGGCACTTCTTCTGAACTTTGCATGAAGTCTGAATCTTCAGCATGCAACATGAATACTTCATTGGGCATCTCCCCTGCCTGGATTTAGTATAGACTGGATCAAGGCACCCCAAAGAAGGGATTGCCTGAGGAAGATGGGAAGAAGAAAGCCTTGCAGATAAATCCTGGATGGATTTTAGTAGAGGAGCCAAGGAGGTATCCAGCAAGAGTGTTAGCCTTGGAGCTAACATCTCATAAAATCTATCAGCAAGAGCAGGAACATCTACTTGCTAAAGGGAGACTTGAGTAGAGGTAGAGAAAAAAGTTGCAGAAGTTGATGTAGTTGGTGGAGCTGCAGAAATGTGTGGAGTTGATGTTGATGGATGGGGTATGGATGGTTCAGATAGAGGGATGGTGGTGATGGATGTAACTGGGATGGTAATGGATGGAGTGTCTGTGGTTATGGATGGGGTGAATGAGGGCTGAGCTAGGATATCTTGAAGTAGTTGTTGGTAAGAGGTGGAAGAGGATGGAAGCTCTCGAGGAGATGAATGAGAATCATCCATATAGGAGTCATCTATGAGGTTGAATGATGGAATATGAATGGATGAGTCAAGGTCAAGAGAGGGATAGTAATGTAGAGGATGAAATTGTTCTTGAAGAGTGGCTGGTGGAGGTGTAGATATTATAAGTGAGGAAATTGAGATGGGAGAAGATGAAATGGTTGAAGAAACTGGAGGTGAGGAGGAGGAAGAAGGCAAATCTTCTAAAGGGGCAGTTGCTTGAGGGGAAGTGACTGTCACTGTCCTGGTTCCTGAAGTAGTGTGAGTTGCAGAACCCCTGCTGGGTTTAAAAATCTGCCTATCCTATTTTCCAAAGAGAGCACAAGATAGTCTCTTGGAAGCATTTATATGCATGCCATTTGATACTAGCAGTTGGGGGCATCTGTTGTGCAAAAACAAACCTACTATTCTCCCAAAATTAACAAAATTCTTGTTAATTTTCTTCTTAATCAAGTCAAAGAAGATTTCTCCCCAGTTAAGATGTTTCTTTTCTACAATAGCAACCATTAAATAGAACTGATATCTAGAAATAGTATCATGGGTAGAATGTTTTGCTAAAAGAACTTTTCCCACTACATCAGCCAAAAATCAGTACTCTACTTAAAGATTTTTCTTAAGCAATTTATTAGGGTTTACTGCTGTATGTCCTATTCTATCTAACATAACAGAAAATTCTTCTCTAGACAACTCAACAGTATCATGTCCAGTACTCAATTGAAAAACTTCTGTCAGAAGTGCGGGAGTGAGGGATACCTGGGTTCCTGAAATAGTCCCGACAACTGTATTCTTATCCAGGTTGTGGGCTGTGTATACCCATTCTTTGATTTCATCTGCAGCCAGCTTAATCCTTGTAGTCATGATTGTTACCAACTGTTGTTCTTTGAATAATTCTAGAGTGTCCTTGAAAATCTGATCACTGCCTTCAAATGAATCCATATCTATATCAAAACCTGTATTAAATTTCATCGCGGCTAAAACAACAACTGAAACGGCCATGATTTTCCTGACTCTTGCTCTTCATCTGAATTGTGTTGAGAGGCATTGATAGCCATCATGTAGAAGTCCTTCTCTTGGGCATTATCTTCATCATCACTTGATCTTGATGAAGTATCTGATTCTTCTTCAGTCTCACTCTAGGTCTCAGCTACAAATCCTTTCTAGGTATGCTTGTTCTTGCTAAAGGAGGATTTGTCATAGTTGTTTCTCCTAGAGTCTTTGTCTCTTTTCCTTTCTCTCTTATCTTTCTTGTCCTTATTTTGGTTCTCTGGACAGTCAGGCACAATGTGGCCTGGTTTCCTGCATCCAAAACAGATAATCTCTTTATTACTAGATTTGTCATACCTTGGCTTTTCATGGCCTCTGGATGACCTTTTCCTGAAGTCTTTTCTAGCCATCTTGTAGAATATTTTGGCTAGTAGACTCATTAGCTCTTTATTGCCTGTGACCTTGTCTTCAAGCTGTTCTTATGTAGCTTTAAAAGCAATTGTATTCTCCTTACTTGTTGATGGAGAAGCTGTCTTTTGCTCTTCCTCTCTATTTTTGATGAGCAACTCATAAGACTTGAGCTTGCCTATCACAACCCGCATTTTCTCCGAATTAATGAATTATTAGAGTATGAGAAAACGCGCATCATGATTTCACGTCAAGCAGGGGATAACTGCTGACGCTCAGGCAAAACCATCTACTATACTTTATGAAAGAAATTTATGAGTTTAATGATTAGAAAATCAGTTATACTTTAGAGGCCGCATCCCTCGGCTCGGTGGATCACCTAGTCCACAGTTAAAAACTATACTTAAGCGCTACGGAAAAATATTTTATTCAGGTTTGACATCCTAAGAAGTACATAAGAGCCCTAAGAGGACCACTTATGCCAAGCAAGACTCTACATTTAATTTATATTATATATAAGAAAACGATCTTTATACGTTGTTTGGAAAATAGTGATTTACCTTTATAAAACATGCTGATCATGCAATAATCTTATAATAATAATTGTAGTTTTAAAATAACTAGCAACCTAGCATAAATCCTCCCCAGAAGCAAGTAGACTATCTCCAGAAAATGGTAGCAGCAAAAGTAATATATCTAGTACAAAGGTAAAAAATACCAGTGGGCGCCAATAACCTGACACGAACCCACAGGAAAATATGTATATCTGTAAGAAAAGTACAGAAAAACTACCTCACTAACAAAGCAACAGGATCTCCAAAGTCCAAGAGACCACCAGCAACACCACCGCAACCTAGCCACCAAACTGGCTACTGCTCAGTACCTGAGGCATTCAAAAGAAGAATGAATACCTCAGCAAGCAAAACAAGGGAAAAACTGCATGGAAGTGTCAACCAGGGAATAAATAGAAGAGGAAAACACACAGCAGAAAAAAGTCACAACTGCCCAAGGCAAGACAATAAGGAATGCACTACGTGCGAGGAAACATCACCAACCCTGCCCAGAAACTAAATCCTGCAGGGTCTACTAGGCTACTAAGAGCCCAAAGTGCTGCAATCTACCAAGGGAGAAACTTCTAACACCTTAAGCTGTGGGAGATGGTAGTAGCAAAAATAAATAACATGGATCCGGGGTTAAGGAAAACTCAGTCCCCCAACCACTATTTCTAAGCCAACAAGCTCAAGGGTCTACATGTGAAAGCACAAGGGACCTTCCACCCCATTGCCCAGCCCGTACCTAGAGCAAGATACAAGAATAAGGGTGGCCTTGGCAAAATTACACAACACCTCCCCCATGAAGAGCTTCAAACCACCACTACTAACCACGACCCACGATTCGGCCTTTAGGAAAGAAAAACATGGCCGACAAGGAAACTCAAAATAAAATCAAGGAATTCACTCGGGAACGAAAATCGAGGAAAGAGAAAAAGTGTTGAAGTTACTCAACACGGCTTGGAGTTGAGTGGAACCTACTCAGCGCCTAACCAGACCTTGGCGTTGAGTGAGTTAGCCTCACTCAGCGCCAAAACAGCCATGGCGTTGAGTGAGCATCACTCACCCAACACCCTCCGCCAGAACAGCTCAGGCGTTGAGTGAGCTACCCTCACTCAATGCCAAAACAGCCATGGCGTTGAGTGAGGTCCACTCCCTCAACGCCATCAGCAAAAGAGGCAGCGGCGTTGAGTGAACTAACCTCACTCAACGCCAAAACAGCTATGGCGTTGAGTGAGGTCCACTCCCTCAACGCCTTTAGCAAAACCACAAAACCCAACGGTGGCGTTGAGTGAGTCCACCTCCCTCGATGCCAAGCAGCTTTGGCGTTGAGTGAGGTCAACTCACTCTACGCCAAAGTTCACTCCCGCAGGAAAACCCTAAACCATCGCCAACAAGAGGAGGTCGGCGGGAATGCCGTCTGATTCTCGTCAAATCGGCGGGAATGCAGGATGATTCTCGCCGAATCGGCGAGAATCCAGGATGATTCTCGCCGATCGGCGGGAATCAAGGATGATTCTCGCCGATCGGCGGGAATCCAGGATGATTCTCGCCGATCGGCGGGAATCAAGGATGATTCTCGCCGAATCGGCGGGAATCAAGGATGATTCTCGCCGATCGGTGGGAATCACTGACGATACACGTCAAAATCGGCGGGAATCACTTGGTGATTCCCGTCGATTTTTACTTAGACGAAAAATTCTCACTCAATCACCCCACCACTCAGCCACAAGGAACAGACCAAACCATGGCTTTGAGTGTGTCCACCACACTCAACGCCAAGTCCGGGCGGCTTTTGTCTTTGAGTGTGTGCACCACACTCAACACCAAAACCCGAGAGTCTACCAAGACTGGTTCTAACCAGAGCCCTACCACAACTTCCTCCCTCACTCTCTCTCTCTCGGCCCCACCCGCAAAAGCACCCAACTGGAACTACAAATCTGGAGTCTAAATGGTGAACACAACTAGCATGTTGAGCAAATAGCCCAAGGAGGGGGCTTATAGGAGAATCTAAGCCCTAAAATTTAGCAAGATAAAAGAGAATATGCTTGGTTTCTACCCTAGGGCTAACCGGGAAACTTTCCAAAATTCAAAAGAACAACAATGGCAAGGGCAAGAATACCACTTGCCTCGATTTCTGGCGAAGCTTGGTCGGCTTTCCCTCCTCTTCACTCTGCACTAGAAGGAGCAGCACCTAACAAGCAAACCCACACTTAAATGGCGGAAACCACAAGAAACCGAAAATCCAAGTCTCCTAAAATTCCACAAAAAACAAACCTCTTACCGTCGAAACAAAGATCTGAGCGAGAGCAAGACAACGCCGCTTTCGGAATCGAAATCAGTCCACGAACACTCCCGGAATCGCCGTCCGAAGGAGAAGCAGGTCCGGCGGTTTCCTCTGTTTTCCGCGAACAGGAGCATCGGTTTCAGTCTTGGGGAGAAGAAGAGAGGAGAAGTGGGCCCGCCACTTCTTAATAAGGCTTTTATACAAGCTTTAAAGCATCGGTTTAGCAAAACTGAACCCAACCGCCTGCTCCTTAAATAAATAAAAAAGAGAATTTCTTCTAGTCTTTACTAATGGCACACCCAAAGCGATGCAAAAACCAAACTATCTCGGAATTCGACGAAATTCGCACCGTAGCTAAATATCCATGCTACGAACACAACGGCGAAGTCGAAACTAACTTTCGACATACAGAACTCGAGTTATACCCTCCCTAAGCCAAAACACAAGCATCTCCCGAGAGGCCACACCGGGTCACCCAAAACGACTTGGCTTGCTAGGGAGATCTTGCCAACAGGGTACAAAATAGGGCACCCAGTTCTAAGGAGTTAAGACCACACTCCACAGATGGCGCAAGCCAAGAAAATGCGTCGACGTAACGCCAAACGAGAATTTAAATAACCTCAGAAAAATCGGGGGCGTTACAGTCACTCCCCCTAAAAGAAAGTTTCGTCCCGAAACTTTACGCACTACACTTCTACTATAGAAGGAAAGTAATAATCCAAACATTACAAGAAGAAAAACAAACCAAACTAATCAGGGAAACAGCTGAGGGTAAGCCTCCCTCATAGCTGACTCTAACTCCCAAGTCGCGCTCTCCAAATCCTGATTCCTCCAAAGAACTTTCACCATCGGAATAGACTTCTTTTGCAGCACCCGTTCCTGAGTATCCAAAATACGGACCAGCACTTCAACAAAAGAGAGGTTGGGCTCCAACTGGGGCACAACGTCCAAGACTTGCCCACTACTGCGCACGCACTTCCGCAATTGGCTAACATGGAAAACATTATGAACACCTGGGAAGTTTGCTGGCAAATCCAACCTGTAAGCTGACACGCCAATCCGCTCTAAAATCTTAAACGGGCCCACATACCTCGGGTCTAATTTCTGATTCTTACCAAACCTCTTTACACCCACCATCGGGGAAACTTTAAGAAATACAAGGTCCCCTATAAAAAACTCCAAGGCAGACCTACGCCGATTGGCGTTCTTCTCGTACCTCTCTTGAGCTATACGAAGCTTCTCACGAACAAGCTTCACTGCGACTTCCATTTCCTCGAGCGCATCAGGACCCAACAATGGCCTCTCACAAGCCTCAGCCCAAAACAACGGAGTTCAGCAGCGCCTCCCATAAAAGGCTTTGAACGGAGCCATCTGCAAGCTCTCCTGATAACTATTATTGTATGCAAATTCCATAAGTTGCAGCCACTCGTCCCACGCTCCACCGTGGTCTAAAATGTAGCATCGGATCATATCCTTAACTATCTGATTCATCCGCTCCGCCTACCCATTAGTCTATGGGTGGTACACAGTAGAATACCTCAGATCCGTACCCAAACCCTCTTGCAGACTCTGCCAAAAATGAGAAGTAAACTGGGAGTCTCGATCAGAAATGATGCTAACCGGCACACCGTGCAGTCAGATGACTTCATTCAAGTATAACTCCGCTATCTTCTTCATCGGGTAATCAATCTTATATGGCACGAAGTGAGCACACTTCGTCAGTCTATCCACTATGACCCAAACGGAATCAAATCCCCTCGGGGATCGCGGTAAACCCGTGATGAAATCCATAGATATTCTTTCCCACTTCCAAGTCGGGATCTCTAACGGAGTCAACTTGCCACCAGGCCTTCCGTGATCGGCCTTCACCCGCTTGCAAGTGTTGCACTCCGCAACAAATCGGGCTATATCTCCTTTCATGCCATACCACCAGACAATTTGATTTAAGTCACGATACATCTTTGTAGATCCTGGATGGTAGGCAATGCTGGATCCATGAGCCTCTCTGCAAACCATACCCCGAATGTCCCAAACCGCAGGGATGCAAAATCTGCCGCGGTACTTCAAAGTTCCCGCATCATCGATGGAATAATCCGGCAACTCTCCTCTCTCAGTCCTGGAGTATAAGTGTAGAAGATCGGGTCGTCCTTCTGGTGAAGTCTGATCAAAGAAATCCAAGACGGCTCTGCCACTGACAAACTACTCTGCAGGCCACAGCATCCCACTGATATATCCATAAGGAGGAACTCCTCCACTAAACGATCGGCGGTGAGATTAAAGATCTTTCTCGTCTTACGGCTCAGGGCGTCGGCCACCACATTGGCCTTGCCTGGATGATACTGGATCTCTACATCATAATCGGCCACATACTCTAGCCACCGACGCTGGCGCAGATTTAACTCCTTCTGCGTGAACACGTACTTTAGGCTCTTATGGTCGGTGAAGATCTTGCACTGAGCCCCATAAAGTAGGTGTCTCCACAGTTTCAACGCATAAATAACTGATGCGAACTCGAGGTCATGCGTAGGATAATTCTTCTCATGAGTCTTCAGTTGCCTTGACCCATAGGCAATCACCTTACCAACCTGCATTAATACGCATCCCAGACCTACATTCGAAGCATCCACGTATACATCATAATCCACACCCTCAGCAGGCAGGGTCAGAACGGGAGCAGTGCACAATCTCCTCTTTAACTCCAGGAAGGCTTCTTCGCACTTCTCGCTCCAAACAAAAGCCACGTTCTTTTGAGTCAGCTTAGTCAAAGGTGCAGCTAGGGTAGAGAAACCCTCCACAAACCTCCTGTAGTAGTCGGCCAATCCTAGAAAGCTCCTGATCTCCTTAGGCGTGCCCGGCCTACTCCAATCCATCACTGCTGCGATCTTTTCCGGGTCAACTGAGATCCCATTCTTTTTCACCACGTGGCCCAGAAACGAGACCTGAGGCAACCAAAATTCGCACTTGCTTAACTTGGCGAATAACTTATGGTTCCTCAACTCCGATAGAACCAAGCGCAGATGCTGCTCATGCTCCTCAACACTGCGAGAATAAACCAACACGTCATTGATGAAGACCACCACGAACTTATCTAGGAAATCCTTGAACACCCGGTTCATCATATCCATGAACGCTGCTGGAGCGTTGGTCAATCCAAACGACATCACTAAGAACTCAAAATGTCCATGCCTCGATCTAAATGCAGTCCGTGGAATATCTGCCTCACGGATCCTAAGCTGATGATAGCCTGAACGAAGGTCAATCTTGGAGAAGGCCGTGCTACCGCGCAACTGGTCAAATAAATCATCGATCCTCGGTAAAGGGTACCTGTTCTTAATTGTGACTTTGTTCAACTCCCTATAGTCGATGCAAAGCCGCATTGACCCATCTTTCTTCTTCACAAATAGAACATGAGCACCCCAAGATGACGAACTCTGCCTGATAAACCCTTTCGCCAATAACTCATCTAACTGGACTCGCAACTCCTCTAGCTCTCGAGAGGCAATCCGGTACGACGCCTTAGCAATAGGACGCGTACCCGGCTCCAAATCGATCACAAACTCAACATCCTGCTCGGGAGGAAGACCAGGAAGCTCATCAGGAAAAACATCGGCGAAATCAAGAACAACTAGAATCTCCTCTAAGCGCGGTACACTAACACCGGTCCCTACCACCGAGACCAAACAAGCAAAACAATCCGAAAGAAAAAACTTCTGAGCACATACCACAAAGATGACAGGAGAATCTTGGCTCAGATCTACATACACGCTTCCGGGCTGACCGTCGTCCCTGATGAATTCCAAGCGCTTCCCTTTGCACTTAATGACTTCATCATACTAGACAGCCAGTCCATGCCCAAAATAACATCGAAGTCCTCCAGATCAATCATCTTCAGGTCTGCCTTTGTAAGGAAGTCCCCCAACAAAACAGGGCAATCTAACACGCCCAAATCTGACAACACAGATTCACTAGAGGGGAACTTGACACGAAAGGTATCCCGAACTCGATCTAAAGTCAACCGATGTCGCTCTACAAAGGCTCTAGCCACGAACGAGTGGGTAGCGCCAGAGTCAAATAGAAAACGCACCCAACGGTTCTTCACCTTAAACTTCCCTATAGGAATATATATAACTAAGGAACTACCACAACAATACTACAAACATTTTATCAAGACAAGAACAAAACATTCAGGCTGGAAAGACAACTAACCTGAGATGACCTGAGTCGAAGCTTCAGCCTCCTCGGAAGAGATCACGTTCAGCTTTCCCTTTCCCTTGTCCACACACTGAGGTTGAGGTAATGCCTGAAGAGGAACTGCATGAAGAGCAGGCTGGACCTGAGGACACCTAGACTTGATGTGTCCCTTCTGCCCACACTGAAAACAGACCTTATTCTTGGACCAGTACTGGGCAGCAACATGCCCGGGTCGCTTGCAAACAGAACAGGAGACATCTCTCCTAGGAGCACCCTGAATCGCATGAACCTGCTCCTTTCTCTGAGTTGTTGCCCTCTTGAAACATCTCTCGACAGGGTGGCCTGACCGGCCATATAAACTGCACACCACTTTGCTCTTCTTTCCAGGAACCGCACCGGGTACCTGGGGTTTCTTTTCCTCCACAGACTTCCTCTTATCCTTCCTACTTTGCTGTCCTCAGCTCTTCGCGGTCTCAATAGCCTCCACCTTCAGAGCAGCCTCCACTACTCCTACATAAGTCTCTGACCCATAATCACTGGTCAACTGCTGCACCTCACTCCTCAAACCACCGAGAAATCGCTTAACTCGATCAGCCTCAATGCTGACCAATCCAGGGGCAAAACGGCTCAGCTTGCTGAACTCTATCTCATACTCACCCACCGTGAGTTGCCTTTGCTTTAGATGGAGGAAGTCATTCATGAGGCGGTCACGCTCGACCGAGGGTAAGAACTTCCTCAATAACATCTCCTTGAACACCTCCCAAGAGCATCCAGCTACCAAGCTCTCCTTCTCTCTCAGACACCAACTCTTAGCCAAACCTTTAAGCTGATAGGCGGCTATCATCACCCTCTGATCGTCTGCAATCCCTGAGTATGAGAACATCTCCTCCATGGAGATCAGCCATTCGTCTATCACCATGAAATCTTCCTTCCCATCATAAGTGGGAGGGCTCAACCTCTGAAACTGCGAGATGAAGGCCATCTCTGCTAGCACCACCACTGGAGGTCTTAAGGGTGCAGGAGGGGGAGGAACAGCAATCCCCCTGCATGGCCTTGCACTCCCTGAGTCTGTCCTGCTACAACTACTACCAAAGACTGGATCTGGGCTCGCACCTCCACTAGCTGTCTGCTTAAGGAATTGCTACTCTGCCGCTAGCTTTCGATTACCGCATCATTCTGAGCTCCAGATGACTCACACTCAGACAGGGGAGTCGATCTAATTGAAGGACGTCTCACCATCCTAAAGTCAAAGCTACACTAGTTAGATCTTAGTACAATGGCTAGACCCAACTACAAGTACAAACAATACATATATAGATATGAACTTAAAGCTACTAAACTTGCTCTGGGAGTTTATTTTTTTTTACAAAAATTGATGTTATGCCCTAACCTAGGATGGCTAACCACCACCATACTAATTCTTGTGCCTAGATCGGGAATGCATGACTTTATATTATTTTTGACTCGAAAACTTATGTGTGTACATATGTCATCCTGCTAGTCTTTAGCTTGGCACGTTGTGCTTATGCAATGTTATGCTATGCATGTTTGTGATATGCATTCTAAAAAGGCCCTAATGCATGTTATGAGCGGCGTACACATGAAAATGTTATGCATCCCATACTACATAACATTCGCATGCAACGAAGAAAATAAAACGTGCTAGTCGCAGCCACGTGGTTAGGTTATGCATCCCATACTACATAACCCTCACATGTTGCCCCTATGGTGGATCCATATACGAACACATATTATACATCCCATACTACATAATATGCCCCGTATACTTTATGTTATGCTATGAGTATAGTGTTCGTGCTTTTTCCAAGATGTGTCGATGACATATTGGTGTGTGAATGACATGATGCTGAACTACTAAAGCAATCAAAGGAAGGTTGCCCGACTAACTTGTCAAGCAACCTCCCTCTGATACCAACTGTCATAACCCGCATTTTCTCCGAATTAACGAATTATCAAAGTATGAGAAAACGCGTGTCATGATGCTACGTCAAGCAGGGGATAACTGCTGACGCTCAGGCAAAACCATCTACTACAGTTTATGAAAGAAATTTATGAGTTTAATGATTAGAAAATCAGTTATACTTTAGAGGCCGTATCCCTCGGCTCGGTGGATCACCTAGTCCATAGTTAAAAACTATACTTAAGCGCCGCGAAAAAATATTTTATTCAGGTTTGACATCCAAAGAAGTGCATAAGAGCCCTAAGAGGACCACTTATGTCATGCAAGACTCTACATTTAATTGATATTATATATATGAAAACGATCTTTATACGTTGTTTGGAAAATAGTGATTTACCTTTATAAAACATGCTGATCATGCAATAATCTTATAATAATAATAATTGTAGTTTTAAAATAACTAGCAACCTAGCATAAATCCTCCCTAGAGCAAGTAGACTATCTCATGAAAATGGTAGCAGTAAAAGTAATATATCTAGTACAAAGGTAAAAACTACCAGTGGGCGCCAACAACCTGACACGAACCCACATGCAAATATGTATGTCTGTAAGAAAAGTACAGAAAAACTACAACACTAACAAAGCAAAAGGATCTCCAAAGTCCAAGAGACCACCAGCAACACTACCGCAACCTAGCCACCAAACTGGCTACTGCTCAGTACCTGAGGCATTCAAAAGAAGAAAGAATACCTCAGCAAGCAAAACAAGGGAAAAACTGCATGGAAGTGTCAACCAGGGAATATATAGAAGAGGAAAACACACAGCATAAAATGTCACAACTGCCCAAGGCAAGACAACAAGGAATGCACTACGTGCGAGGAAACAGCACCAACCCTGCCCAGAAACTACATCCTACAGGATCTACTAGGCTACTAAGAGCCCAAAGTGCTGCAATATACCAAGGGAGAAACTTCTAACACCCTAAGCTGTGGGAGATGGTAGTAGCAAAAATAAACAACATGGATCCGGGTTGGAGGCAAACTCAGTCCCCCAACCACCATTTCCAAGCCAACAAGCTCAAGGGTCTATATGTGAAATCACAAGGGACCTTCCACCCCTTTTCCAGCTCGTACCTGGAGCAAGATAGAAGAATAAGGGTGGCCTTGGCTAAATTACACAATACCTCCACCATGAAGAGCTTCAAACAACCACTACTAACCACGACCCACGATTCGGCCTTTAGGAAAGAAAAACATGGCCGACAAGGAAACTCAAAATAAAATCAAGGAATTCACTCAGGAACGAAAAATCGAGGAAAGAGAAACAGTGTTGAAGTTACTCAACATGGCTTGGCATTGAGTGGAACCCACTCAGTGCCTAACCAGACCTTGGCGTTGAGTGAGTTAGCCTCACTCAGCGCCAGAACAGCCATGGAGTTGAGTGAGAATCACTCACCCAACGCCCTCCGCAAGAATAGCTCTGGCGTTGAGTGAGCTATCCTCACACAATGCCAAAATAGCCAGGGCATTGAGTGAGGTCCACTCCCTCAACGCCTTCAACAAAAGAGGCAGCGGCGTTGAGTGAACTAACCTCACTCAACGCCAAAACAGCTATGGCATTTAGTGAGGTCCACTCCCTCAACGCCTTTAGCAAAACCACAAAACCCAACGGTGGCGTTGAGTGAGTCCACCTCCCTCGATGCCAAAGCAGCATTGGCGTTGAGTGAGGTCAACTAACTCTATGCCAAAGTTCACTCCCGCAGGAAAACCCTAAACCATCGCCAACAAGAGTAGGTCGGCGGGAATGCCGTCTGATTCTCGCCGAATCGGCGGGAATGCAGGATGATTCTCGCCGAATCGGCGAGAATCCAGGATGATTCTTGCCGATCAGCGGGAATCCAGAATGATTCTCGCCGAATCGGCAGGAATCAAGGATGATTCTCGCCGAATCGGCGGGAATCAAGGATGATTCTCGCCGAATCGGCGGGAATCAAGGATGATTCTCTCCGAATCGGCGGGAATCAAGGATGATTCTCGCCGATCGGTGGGAATCACTGACGATACACGTCAAAATCGGCGGGAATCACTTGCCCGTCGATTTTTACTTAGACAAAAATTCTCACTCAATCACCCCACCACTCAGCCGCAAGGAACAGACCAAACCATGGCTTTGAGTGTGTCCACCACACTCAACGCCAAGTCCGGGCGGGGTCTTTGAGGGTGTGCACGACACTCAACACCAAAACCCGAGAGTCTACCAAGACTGGTTCTAACCAGAGCCCTACCACAACTTCCTCCCTCACTCTCTCTCTCGGCCCCACCCGCAAAAGCACCCAACTGGAACTACAAATCTGGAGTCTAAATGGTGAACACAACTAGCAGGTTGAGCAAACATCCCAAGGAGGGGGCTCATAGGAGAATCTAAGCCCTAAAATTTAGCAAGATAAAAGAGAATATGCTTGGTTTCTACCCTAGGGCTAACCGGGAAACATTCCAAAATTCAAAAGAACAACAATGGCAAGGGCAAGAATACCACTTGCCTCGATTTTCGACGAAGCTTGGTCGGCTTTCCCTCCTCTTCACTCTGCACTAGAAGGAGCAGCACCTAACAAGCAAACCCGCACTTAAATGGCAGAAACCACAAGAAACCGAAAATCCAAGTCTCCTAAAACTCCACGAAAAACAAACCTCTTACCTTCGAAACGAAGATCTGAGCGAGAGCAAGAAAACGCCGCTTTCAGAATCGAAATTCGTCCACGAACACTCCCGGAATCGCTGTCCAAAGGAGAAGCAGGTCCAGTGGTTTCCTCTGTTTTCCGCGAACAGGAGTAGCGGTTTCGGTCTTGGGGAGAAGAAGAGAGGAGAAGTGGGCCCGCAACTTCTTAATAAGGCTTTTATACAAGCTTTAAAGCATCGGTTCAGCAAAACCGAACCCAACCGCCTGCTCCTTAAATAAATAAAAAAGAGAATTTCTTCTAGTCTTTACTAATGGCACACCCAAAGCGATGCGAAAACCAAACTATCTCGGAATTCTACGAAATTCGCACCGTAGCTAAATATCCACGCTACGAACACAACGGCGAAGTCAAAACTAACTTTTGACGAACAAAACTCGAGTTATACCCTCCCGAAGCCAAAACACAAGCATCCCCCGTGAGGCCATACCGGGTCACCCAAAACGACTCGGCTTGCTAGGGAGATCTTGCCAACAGGATACAAAATAGGGCACCCAGTTCTAAGGAGTTAAGAACACACTCCACAGATGTTGCAAGCCAAGAAAATGCGTCGACGTAATGCCAAACGAGAATTTAAATAATCTCAAAAAAATCGGGGGCATTACATTACCCAATAGAGCTTCAGTAGTGATATCATTCAATCTTCTGACATCTTTGATTGGCCAGATCCTTGAGTCCCAAGTACTGGGGAAGCACATTCAGATCTTATGATTGAGTTCAGTCAGTGAGATCTCCTTGTCCAAAGTTTTCAATTCACTGACAATCAGACTGAGTGTGTTATACATATCAGCTACTTACTCTGTTTCTCCTTTCTTGAAGTTATCATACTTAGTTATGAGATGAGATCTTCTGTCCTTTCTCTCATCAGCAGATCCTGACACAAGCTCAGATATCTTGTCCCAGATTTCCTTTGCTGAGTTGCATTCAGCTACTTTCTGAAATATATCGCCAGACATTATCTGAGCCAATATATTCATTGCCTTTGCATCAGCAACTTTCCACTTCTTGATGTCTGCATCTGTTCCTGAAGGGGGTGGAACAGCACTTGTACTTGTGGTTTCTGGAGGTCTTGGAAACACTGTCAAAACAGAATTAAAGATATCCTCATCAATAGAATTCATGTATAATTGAATCCTTGCATTCCAAAGTGCAAACTTAGATAGATTGCACACTGGAGGTCTGGTGCTTGCATAGTCTTTGTTTTGTGCCATAGATTTATATTAAAATAATTATAATAGAAATAAAAACCCTCTATTAAAGGTTGATCTTATCAGAGATCTTTTGGTTCAGGTGTTAGCCTGTAAAAACAACCAACCTCCCTCTGATACCAATTGAAAGTGAAGGTAAGATCTACCTTTACTCTAGAGGGGGGTGAATAGAGTATTTTAAAATAATTTTGCAAATTAAAAACTAATTGGCAATGGAAGACTTAATTTAATTATAATGTATTGTGCTTGCAGTAAACAAAATAAAGTAAAGCAAGAAAACTAATTCACAGCACACAACAAATAAAGCACAAACAACCAGATGACACAAGGAGCTATAGTGGTTCCCCAAACAACCTGGATACATCCACTCTTCTACCACCCTAGGTAGGAATCCACTGCAGGATGAGTTAATCAGGTGTCCTGGGCAACAATGAGCTTTTGATAAGGTGCTCAAAAACCAAACCAGATTTTTTGATCAGGTGTCTTGCCACCACTGAGTTTTGAAAAGGTCTCAGAAACCAAACACAAAACTTTTGAAGGGAGTTCTGTATAACCCTTTTACAGCAAAATGAAATGAAAAGAGTTGAAGGTGTTCTTCTCTATCAACAATCAGAGAGAAGACTAGTGGATTTGTTGTTGTCAAAGCTCCCCCTGAGATTAGCAGTAGGTCAGGAGAAGAAGCTTTGCACAGGGTGATAGGCCTTCAGTAAATTGAGATCTCCACCAAAAAATAATTTCAGCAAAAGCTAAAATGTGTTGTGTCTGGAGTCTTTGATTGATGAAGCCTGGAAAACTTGAATCAGAGAAGAGATCTGAAAGAATGGAAGAGATTCTTCTTTATGTTGATCCCCTTCTCTATTCTTTTGCTTGTGTTCTGTAAAAACTCTAACTGTATAATCCTGTAGAATTCTTGAGAGATGTTTGACTTGGTTCTGTTATTCTATCTCTATTGTCTGTAATTATATTATGAAATCCAATCTCCTAGATAGCCGTTAGCCAGCCATAAATGACTTCCTTAATTGATAGTTGTCTCTGGAGGAAAGTCCTAAGAAACAATCCCTTTTAGTCTCCTTGAAACTTGCTCCAAATTTATTGAAACGACTACAAAATATTCTGCATTAAATGGTGGATATGGAAGATATTTGAATTCCATAACATACTGATTTGAAATCCTGAAATCGTCGATCTCTCAGGAAAATCGTCGATCTAAGCTCGACTAACGTCGATCTGAGCTCAGAGATCTGGATTTTGACTTGAGACAAAAATCGTCGATCTGAGCTCGGAGATCGTCGAACTGAGTTCGACGCCTTGTCGACCTGAGCTCAGATATATTCAAACTGAGTTCGATGCCTCATCGATCTGCGCTCGATGATAATTGCTCTGGTCTTCTGCACTTGTAATCTGAACTAGGAGGTCTTGGGGGCAGCTTTCAAACCTAAGTTCTAAGCCTTAGACCTATTCTAGTTTACCTTTAATACTATACAATGAGGTCAAGACACAATCCTATGGACATAGTGATCCTTACCCAAATAAGTAATAGGATGTTCCAACAGGGGTGTCAACTCATATGTCACACCTTTCTTTGTTAGGGAAGTAAGAGGAAGAGCAACCTTTGAGAATCCCTTAACGAACTTGCGGTAATACCCGGCAAGTCCAAGGAAACTCCGCACATCGGCCGCTGACTTCAAAGGAGACCACTCCTTCACGGCACGCACTTTGGCCGGATCCACAGCTAGCCCAGCCCTACTGATCACATGACCCAAGAAGGCAACCTCCTTAAGCCAGAATTCACACTTGCTGAACTTGGCAAAAAGGGCGTGCTCTTTTAACTTCTTCAGTACTAAGGCTAGATGCCCGGCGTGTTCTTCCTCCATCTTGGAGTAGACCAAGATATCGTCAATGAAAATAATGATGAAAACATCTAGGTAGGGCTCGAACACTTTGTTCATTAAGCTCATGAAGCTGATGGGGCATTAGTGAGCCCAAACGACATCACTATAAACTCATACAAGCCGTAACTTGAGCTGAAAGCCGTTTTATGAATGTCATCCTCTTGTATTCTAAATTTATAATACCCCGAGCACAAATCTAGCTTGGAAAACCAATGCGCTCCTACCAGGTTATCAAACAACTCATCGATCCGAGGTAATGGATAAGTGTTTCATACCGTCAGTCAGTTGAGCTCCCGATAATCTATGCATAATCACAGGGTTCCATCCTTCTTCTTAACGAATAGGACAGGGGCTCCCCAAGGTGATGAGCTGGGGCGAACAAATACTGATTCTACCAACTCTTGCAATTGAATCCTAAACTCCGTGAGTTCCTTTGGGGTCATCTGATAAGGAGTCTAGGAGACATGCTTGGCACCCGGTACTAACTTGATTTGATAATCTACTTCTCTGTGTGGGGTTAATCCTGGAAATTTCTCTGGAAACACTTCGGGGAAATCACGCACCACCCGCACATCCTTGATATCCAAGGCCAACTCCTTCAGCTCGAAATAGATCATGAAAACTTCATCCCCCTTCATCCACGCTTTTAAAGCCTGGACTGAAGATAATATCATACGAGGCGCGAAGTTAATACCTTGAAAGATGACCTCCGAGTCCCCATGTCTCAACGAGATCCTTTTCTGCGCACAGTCAATCTTCGCATAGTGCTAATCTAGCCATACCATGCCCAAAATGAGGTCGAACTCTGTCATTCCCAAGACTGTGGCAGGGGTGTCGAAGAGCTTTCCTTCAAGGAGAACCTCAAACTCGCACTTTGCGATTGCCATCATCTCCGATCTATCTGGAAGGCACACCCTTAGAGCAATACCAGTGAAGTACTGCACTCCATCTATATCTTTGATGAAGTCTTCGGACACAAAAGAGTGCGAGGCACCGGTGTCAAATAACGTATAGGTCGGTTTCCCGTCGACCATTACAGTGCCTATGTGTCAATAATAATTCTCAAGCTAGGTGTCTAATATATTTTAAGCAACTTTAGGATATTAATGAAAATAAAATGACAAACTGTAATCATACCTGCAATCACCTCCAGAGGGTTCCGCTCTTGAGTCATGTCCAACGCATACATCTGATCCCAAGCGGGCCCAGGGTTTCCTCTTCGTGGTCCTCGTCCTCGACCACGCATGTGCCCCCGCCCTCGAGGAGCTGCCGGAGGGAAAGCGAGAGGCGCATTTCCAAATAGTTGCTGGCAGTAGCGTCGAATGTGGCCCGGTTGGTTGTATTCGAAGCACACTCGCTCCTGCTGCCCACCGAGTTGTGGAAATTGTTGAGGTGGAGGCAATGCTGGCGGTTGCGGAACCAGGCGCTCCATCATAAAATTCTGGGGGAAACATCTGCCACCTCTTCGATATCCTCTTCCTCCTTTATTATCAAATCTCTTTCTATTGCTGGGACCGACTTCCATCACCCCTTCAGCTGGCCTCTTACCACTTTCCAAATGGTCTGCTTCCAACCTCTTCACCATGTCAATAATCTCGGCTAGACTAGAGTCCGCTATAAACAAAAGGGCTTGTCTTAGGGGGTCTCGCAAGCCTTTGTAGAATCGTTTTGCGTATCCTCTATCATCCAACTCATACGAGTCAGCAAATCTAGCAAAGTGCTGAAACTCCCGTTGGTATTCTGTCACCGACTTGGACCTTTGCTTCAGTTGCAAAAATCTCTCTTCAAGATTATCCCGAGCTGCCGAGGGGATAAAATGCTCTAAAAAGGCTTCAGAGAATTTGCTCCAACTGATATCCGTGTGCATCCGTCCTTGAAAAGTGGAGCCCATGAGGGACTTCCACCACCTTTTGGCATGCAGCTCTAAGAGTGTCACTACTAGGGTCACCGCCATGTTGTTTAGGCACCTTATTCCTGCTAACAGTTCTTGTACAGTGTCGAGCCATTCTTCTGTACACACTGCCGACTCCATCCCAAGGTAAGCAGGAGGAAATAGAGCTCGGAAAGTGCTTAACCAAGTGGATCCCGGACCCTGCTGTTGTACGGGGGCTTGCTGAGATCTGGACCTGAAGGCATCCAGGATAGCTGTGAGCGTCTGCCTCAGCTCAGATTGTTGGAATTGTGTAGGTACGGACGGGGTGGGGGTGCCCCTCACCGGCTCAACATGTACTGGATCTACACGTAGGGTACAAACTTAAGGTTAGGTCGGCTAATCTAAGGTCAAATATGGACAAACTTAGTGTGAATTACATATGGGCACACCACTGCTTCCGCTAAGTAAGTTTGTCCCAAAACTGACCAATCGAACGGGGGTGGCACCATTGTTAAATGACTTCTTCAGTTCAGGATCGTAGCAAGCTGATTCCATTTGTAAGACCCCCCCCTCCCGGAACACAACACACGGCACGAGAGGGGTCTTATGCCCAGAACAGCCGCCTTACGGTAGCACTAACACTCAGGCTAGCCTGTACCACAAGACGCATATCCTGCCGGCCATAATCAATATCATACATTGCCAACCCAACCAAATATAACATAGAAGTGAAATCCACACCAAGCAGATAGTCCATAATATAATCAACAGTAGAGAAGCTTCAACAAGCTTCTAACATAAGAGTACGTAAATAGTTTTCCCAAAACGGGTACAACAAAAGCCTCTCACACTCACATCAGTAACCGACGGTAGCGACGGTACCGTCCCCTCAGGCCCTGTCGCCCTGGCCTGGCTGTCCGGCTGCATACCCTGCTACTCCACCTATGGGGTTTCCTCCTAAAAAAAGGAAGACGTAGCAACTGTTAGTCATAAATACTAAGTGGCTTCACATCTTCTCCCCCAATGACTCCTCGACACCGGGCGGAGAAAGGAATAGGGTACAATATAAATGAAACTTAGGTACAAGCAAGTGGTATATCTCTATGTAAATAAAACAGTGTAATGAATAGACAACAACTTACTCTAGCAGTTCTATCATCTATAGTAGCATGAGAGTATAGTAATATAACAGAATGTAACTCAACTTATATGAATGCCCATACAAACATATAAGTTGAGGATCGTTCAGCAGTAAGTAACTCATCGTATAGGAGTGCCCATACAATCTTATACGATGAGGATCTTGGGTATGCAATGGAGTGTAATGACATGTATGAAATGCAATGACTCACCCATGAACACGCACATGCACTCGCTATATCGACACAGACCTGAAGTTCCCACTTTTCGAGCAGGTAGCTAACCTCTCAGGCATCAATCGTCGTGGCCGGACGGTGATAGTGGAGCGGGCATCTCCACTACTAGGCTGGTCTCCACACAACCTAGCCTAGGCCTTCGTATTCCTCAACGCTAAGAACACAACAACGGAGCTCACATGTGTACTACGGCTCAGCGGGTGTCTCGGGTAGATGTGCGCCGAGATCCTAGCCCTGAACTGGCCTATGCGTAACACAGAAGGAGCCTCAGAAAAGAGCTCGAGGACCAAGCCCAACCGTTCACTTGGCACGGAAGGAGCCTCGGGACGTGAACACCGAGGACCAAGCCCAACCGCCAAAGGTCTAGCAATCGACTCCCATCGGTGTGACGATTGGCGAGCCCGTAGACCTGCCACACTATCCTTAACCCGGGATTACGACACCGCATGTCGACTCACACCGCGAGCCACTCAACCACACTGTGGTACGGAAGGAGCCTCGGAAAATAGCACGAGGACTAAGCCCAACTGACCATTAGGCATGGAGGATGCCTCGGGACATGAACACCGAGGACCAAGCCCAACCGTCCATTCAGGACTCTTCTCACGACACCAACAACATTTAGTTTACCAAGCCAATCACTCGTTAGCACATGAGTTACTCATCCTATTATCACAACACATGATCATATCAATTAACACCGACCGAATACACAAGTTCTACTATTCTCGTGATTAGACCACTAATTATCATCTGTTCACTATCCCCCACAAAGTCACTTCATTCAATCACATGCTATTTCACCATTAGCTTATGTGGGGCCTATCCAATAGTTTCATCATGCGTTGAATTATCACAACCCTACATATTATGATTTACCTACGACTTAACGTCGGATTGTTACCAAGACTCTTCCGAGATCAAATTCAATTATAAAACTAATCCAGGAATTTCAGGTGCAGAACACCTGCAGGACAGCAACTTCAACCAAAGATTCCCATGGCTACAGGAATCCGGTAAGTGCGTGTAACCCTCGATGGAAAGTTCTTTCCATGGGATACAACTTTCATGTTCATTCTACAACCCAGATCAGATTGTATCCCACATGAAATTGGCTCCAAAGCCTACTGCGTACAGAATATAATTTCTGTGCGCTTAGCTTACAGCCCTCACTTTGATCAGACATTCCCGTGGCTACAGACTTCACCCGAAGGCGTGTAACCACTCGTTGGAAAGGTACTTTCAAGGGCTACAAATTTTAGTAGGCAGCCCAGATCTGACCTTTTCTTGCCTGAAAATAGTCAAGAAGGTCGCTGCGTGCAGAACACAGATTTCTGCACACATCTTGAAGCGGAATAAACGACATCGGTTCATCTTCCTCCCCAAGCCGGTCTTACCAAATCGCAACCAGGAGTTCCTCCACCTTTATTTACCCTCTTAAGGCCATTCCTCTTCACGAATCCACTCCCATCATCACTTTGAAGAAGGGGAGGTTGAAGATGACTAAACATTAGAACACAAGTTCTAGAAAGGCCCTCCTAGAAATATTCTTCTCACACATCAAGACTCATTTGAGTCGATGTCTCGCCTAAGAATAACTATAGATCTAGCACCAAGGGAGAGGGGAGGAAGCTCACCTCATTTCCCGTGGTTCCACTATTTACGGCCATGGATCTTGTCATCCTTCTCGTTGGCATCGTTTTTCCCTTGACGACGGTGGCGTTTCCTCACGGGGTTGGTTGGCTCCAGCAAAATCTTCCTCCTCCAGAAGTTCCTCTTCCGAAAATAGGGTTTGTAAGAGAATGAGACGGCTAGGGTTCACTTTTTCTCTTATATAAAGAAGTGACACGGGTAGGGACACGGCCGTGTCCATACCAGTGTCCTGCTCGGGTGAAACGGCGTCAACGGTTCGAGTGCCGCTTGGAGACCAACGCGGGTAGGGACACGCCCGTGTCCACTACTCGTGTCACATGACACGGCCGTGTTCATGCACGTGTTCTAACCCGTGTCCTGCCCCGGGTGACACGGTCAGCTTTTGAAGATGTTCACACGGGTAGATACACGCCCGTGTCTTTACCTGTTTCTTGCTCGGGCCACACTTTCTCGAGAACCACTCGACACCTCTCGAGAACTCGACACCTCTCGAGAACTCAACGCACATGGGTAGGGACACGCCCGTGTCCCCACCCGTGTCCTGCTCAGGACACACTTTCTTGAGAACCACTCGACACCTCTCGAGAACTTGACTCCTCTCGAGAACTCGACGCACATGGGTAGGGACACGCCTTTGTCCCCACCCGTGTCCTGCTCGGGACATACTTTCTCGAGAACCACTCGACACCTCTCGAGAACTCGACTCCTCACGAGAACTCAACGCACACGGCACATAGGTAGGGACACGCCCGTGTCTCTACCCGTGTCCTACACAGGCCCAACCTCTCTTTTCCCCACGAGTGCGCACCTGATCGCCTGCACTCTCTGAGCCTAAATAAGTTCTCCTGACTCAAAAGCGCGCACGAGGGGCCTAACACAAATCGGTACGTTACAGCTTAGCATATTATTCGAAACTCAAAAGTCGCTCGAAAATCGGTCGAAAATTTAGCCAAATCGGAATCAGTTAAAATTGATTCGACTCAATTTGAGTCGATTCAATTTGACTCGAATCTGATTTCGAGTGGATTTCAAGCCAGCCCTGAATCACTCGAAATATGATTCGAATCAACTCGAATTAATTAAAAAAATTACATATTTATTAATATATTCTTATTTTAAGATTTAAAATAACAAAATTTAAACCTAAATAAAAAGAACGAAGTCTTTAAGTGTTCCATTTGCTAAATTTATAGGTTGCCTAATTTAATTTTGAGCAAACTAGAAATAAAACGAAAAACTACTCAATTTCGAGCTGACTTGATTCGATTTCGAGCCAACCCGATTCGATTTCGAGCCGACTCGATTCAATTTCGAGCCGACTCGGAATCGATTCATTTCGAGTCGAGCCGACTCGACTCGAAATCAATTTCGATTTCGAGCCGAGTTCGAGTCGAAAATTTCTATTTCGAGCAGAGCCAAAATCGCTCAAACTCGACTCGATATCATCCCTACTCAACGCCATGCAGCTAAAGGCAGAAATATGGCTAAGTAGTTTGGTGTTAAGTTTTGAAGACACACTCAATGCCACACAACAAAAAGTTGTAAGTCGATCTGAGTTCAGAGTTCATTGAGCTGAGCTCATCGTTCATCGAGCTGAGCTCACCGTTCGTCAAAATTAGTTCAGTTCGTCGAACTAAGTTAAGAAAATTGGCTAAGGCAAAAAGTGTTGAGTGAGGCATGCACACTCAACGCTCTCAACGCCAGAGAAGCAGGAAGTTTTTGCTAAGACAGAAAGCATTGAGTGAGGCTTGTTCACTCAACTCTCTCAACGCCTAAGTTGCAGAAAGCTTTTCTAAGGCAAAAGGCGTTGAGTGATGTAGACACACTCAATGCTCTCAACGCCAAAGAAGCACGAAGTTTTTGCTAAGGCAGAGAGCATTGTGTGAGGCTTGTTCACTCAATGCTCTCAATGCCTTGATAGACAAAATTTTGTCCAAGTGTTTTGACATTGAGTGAAGCTCATTCACTCAACGCCTATACTACTAATGCTTGAATTTTGACTAAGTCTTCAGGCACTGATGTCAACATGTCAAAAAGTCAACCATATTCAAATTTTGAGCGACAAAACCACAGTACATGACAAAAGGCGCCGCAGGCCTACTGTACGATAGTTAGGCATTAAAGCCAAGATGCAGCCAACTTTAATGGTGTGGGACCCACTGCTAAAAGAGCCGTTTGGTTACAATAAATAAAAGGAAAAGCTCTTTATAGAGAGAGCAACTGTTGCAGTAGTTCTTCACAATTGCCATTGTTGTGGCTGTGGCTGATGAACAGAGAGCCCAAGACAAGCAAGTCTATAGGCATATCAAGTTAGCTGTTGATATCAACATCTTCAACAATAAGATTGCTAGTTCCATCTTTATCTGCACTAACTAGCAAGCTCAAGGTGATTCACTGAGAAAGAGATAGCAGCTAGGGCCGACCATTGCTGTAGGTGCTTTATACATGCAGCCAATAAGAACATTCTCTTGGTGAGCTGTGAAGAAGGAGATAGGGCTGAATAGTTGGCTCAGTTCAGAAAGGTGCAGAGAAGCAAATCTGCAAATTGCTTATAGCATAAGCCAAAGCATCTACATCATTGTTGTTGTGAAGAAGAGAGGGCTGAGCTTTAGGTTCAGTTTAGAAAGGGGCAGAACAGTGTTCTGCAAGTCACTTCCTGCTCAAGTGGATAAACTTATTGTTGTGAAGTAGTTAGGGCTAAGGAGTTCTTAGTCCAGAAAAGTTGACTCAGGAAAATCATTTCTGGAGTCAAAGTTGGGCTGAGTCTAAATCAGTCAAGGTTGTTGGATACATTGGTAATTTGACCAGATTTGGAGAAGCCTCACTTAAATCAATTACATACACCATCTTGTATTTGATGTCTGTTTAGGTTTATTTGTGCAAGCTAAGTAATGCAGGAATTTGTCTAAGTATAAAAGCGTCGAGACACTCGGTCAGTGTCGATGCTTGTGAAGAAGCTGTGTCGAGAACAAGAGCAAAACTGTGTCGACACACAGGACTTGTGTTGACACACAGAAGTTAAGTCTACACCAGCTGTGTCGACACACAGGACTTGTGTCGACACACAGGACTTGTGTCGACACACAGTACTTGTGTCGACACACAGATATCAGACAACACAAGTTGTGTCGACTTAAATGATCTCAGTCGACATCCTGAATGCTGAGTTGAAGATCAATTGTGTCGACACTCAAGACTAGTGTCGACACACTATGACTAGTAGTGCTGACAGTAAGCTGAAGCTGATATGTCAACACCCAGGACTTGGGTTGACAAATATTTTGAACAAAAGCTGCGTCGACACTAAGGAAGTTGTGTCGACACATTCTACATTATCTGTGTCGAGACTATGAAGAAAAGCTATGTCGACAGAGATTGAAGTCTTTCGACTACATCAAGGCAATGTGTCGACATCTTGATAACTGTGTCGACACATTCATAATCTGTGTCGACATGTTTTGAAATCAGTGTCAACACATTGTGAAGAAGATATGTCTCGACGCTGTCTGCTGTTTTGAAGACCAAGTTGCAGATTTCCAGATCTAAGAAGTGATAGATGGCATAACTGTCAAAGTTGACAGATGTCAGAACTGTCAGATGCCAGTCAGCTACCGGTTCAACTGGTTACCTCTGCTGTGTTTCTATAAATAGAACAGTGTTATCAAAGAAGACAATAACACAAAAAAAATATACAACATAAAAATACAGAGCCGAAGAAAAATCTTGGGAGATCAGTAAGGATTACAAAATCATTTCTGTAATAAGAAGAAGGAGAAGAAGGAAGAAAATTCAAGATCACCTCCATCTGATCAAGAGAGATTCAACCTAGTTCTCTATTTTCAAGAAGCTTTGAAGAAGCAAAGTAAGGTTAAATCAGATCCAAAGCTATAAGGATCAGAAGATGACCAATCTCTCAAGATTTAGTCAAGAACACTTTACCCCATTCTCTCTCTCTGGGTAAAGAAATTCTTAAAACATTGTAATCACAATTGTAGGATCTGTATAGATCTGAGTATAGGAATGTCTATCTTTTTGAGTTATAAGCCTAAATTTATAAAGACTGAGGTAGGGCTGAGTGCCTGAGGTAGGATCTTTGTGATCTGAGCTATAGGACTGGTGATAAGGGCTGAGGTAGGGCAGTTTGCCTGAGGTAGGGTTCTTGTGAAGAATCTGAGTTGTAGGATCTGGAAGGATCTGAGCTGTAGGACTTGAAGAAGTCTAAGTTGTAGGAACCTGGAAGGGTTCTGAGTGGTAAGATCTGTGGATCTGAGAAAAGTGGAAGTTGGGCCAAATCTAGTTCATTGTTAGATAGGCGAAGGGGGAAAGTGAATGTACCCAAATATTGGGGAACCACTATAAATTTGTGTGTCTCTGTGCTATGTTTGCTTACTCTGAATGTTTGTGATGCTTGTATTATTGGATAACTAGATTTGCTAGTTATAAATCCTAAAACTGCCTATTTTAAAGAATTGAACCTATTCACCCCTCCCCTCTAGGTGATTAGTTGTTCATTATTGAATTCTTTCAATTGGTATCAGAGGGAGGTGAAATAACTTGAGCTACTTCCTACTGAACCCCTTAGAAATAAGCAGATTGAATTCCAGATTCAGCAGTGTTGTCATCATCACAAAGGGGTGGATACCAAAGAGTTGCTCTATTAATATCCATTTAGCATGATCTGAGATTGCTTTGACTAATACTCTTGGTAAGCAAACATAGCACAGAGGCATACAAATTTATTGTTGTGAAGAAGAGAGGGCTGATCTTTAGGTTCAGTTCAGAAAGGGGCAGAATAGTGTTCTACAAGTCACTTCCAGCTCAAGTGGATATACTTATTATTGTGAAGTAGTTAGGGCTAAGGAGTTCTTAGTACAGAAAAGATGACTCAGGAAAATCATTTCTGGAGTCAAATTTGGGCTGAGTCTAACTCAGTCAAGGTAGATTGGCACAGAGAAATTTCTCTTATGACCAATCAAGAACCTCACCAACCCACTTCCACTTTGTAAGATCCTTTGTGGATCTGAGTGGTAGGAGCAAATTTGCTTTGAGGTAGGATCCAAAAGTGGATCTGAGTTGTAGGGAAATATTGCCTGAGCTGTAGGAGAGTGAATCTCTTTGAGTTGTAGGAGCAAGTTTGCTCTAAGGTAGGGCTATCCTCCATAGCCTGAGTGGTAGGGCATATTTGCTTGAGCTATGTGATCTTTAGATCACTAAGTTGTAGGGCCTTATGTCTGAGATGTAAGTCTTGGAGGAGACCTAAAGATCCTGAGGGATCTGAGGTGTAAGCTCTTCGAGCATTGGTTTGGAGAAGTGCCTTGACCAATAGGAAGTTGGCAAGGTGGGAGGAGAGTGGATGTACCCAAAGATTGGGGAACCATTATAAATCTGTGTGTATTCTATATGCTAATTTTCTTTGTGCAGGTAGCTTGTATTGAAAGCAATACTTAATCTACCAATAAAGCATCCAACTAAGAAAGAATCAAAGATAGTAACTAAGGACTAAGAAACCAATTCACCCCCCCCCCTCTAGGTGATTTTGCTCTCCTTGAAATAAAGACTTTCAAGTGGTATCAGAGGGAGATTACTCAAAAAGGACCTAACAGTCTGAGTTGACCTCAAAGGATAGATAAAAGGGTTTTAACTTATGTGTTCAAAAGAGAACCATAAGGTGTGCAGATCAATGGAGCTTTGAATATGCAAAAATGATAAGAAGACCATTGGACTACAGATAGCTTTTATAGAAGACAAAGTCTATCAAGATACATGAGCAAAGATCAGGGCCCCTATGACACATTCAGATAGTGAATCAGAGTTGGATGAAGCCGAGGATAGAGAATGCAGAGGCTTTAAGTTGATTGCTACACCATAAGAAGAAGAATTCAGCCAGGATCAGCCTGGTCCAGATTAGGTACAATCTTTATCTAGTTCTTCTTATTGCTCAGGTCATGAGTCCAACTCTGACTCTGATGCTTCCTCATCAAGTGATGATGAGAGTCCTCTATCAGAAGATGATATCAATCAATTGATTGAGAATCATGCTGCACTTCTGAAAGCATTTCAAGGAAAGCAAGTTGTTTGTTAATAAATAAGCAATGGAAATTGCCTCTCTCCAGCTAGCTGCTTCCCAGCAAGATGAGACTTCATCCTTACTGTCTCTGAAAGAGAGGGAAGTAGCTAATCTAAAAATCATGGTATATATCCATGTTGATTCCATAAAATATAAGGAATCTATGATCATGGTTCTTGAATAGAAACTTGAAAGGGAGAAGATGATAGTGACAAATTTCTCTATGATAGATGCTATCAAGCGAAAATCTGAATCTGAGTGGATTTCTAAAGTTATCCAATCTCATAGGAGAGTCCAAGCCCCTGTTGTGCCATAGTCAACCTTTCATAAGGTAATCCTCCCTTCTAACAGGCATGACCAGTACTGCATGTATGGTCACTGTAAGAATGGGAATTCTTCTTTTAAGAACACACATGTATCTTATAATGGGAGAAGAAAGGGCAGGGGAATGAGTGCCTTTAAGGATCCCCATGAAAAAGTACAAATGGACCATGCTAGACCATTTATATTTGGTGCCTCGGCCACAACTCATAAGGGAAAGGCAGTGGCTTTCACACAAGCCCATCTAGCAAGGACTCAGACCAAGGGTCAATCTACCAATAAGCCTATCTTGGCTAAATCTAATGATATGAACATCTTGTCATCTGCAAATAAGACATCTATAAATACCATTCAGGGCATGCAAAGGAAGCCTGCTGGAATAATAACCTTCAGTCAGATCCTTGCTGAAAGGAACCTAAAAAAAATTTTCTGCTCCTCTTCCTTCTGTTTAGTTAGCAGTTAACCATACTGCAAGACCTGCTCAGAAAAGAAGATACAATATCCTTGAGTGGTTGTGCTATGGTAAGGTGGTGCATTTTGCCCTAGATTACTGGCACAATCCTTTTGTGTCTAGAGCAAGAGTTAGCCTACCTGTCAGAAATTATACAGGTAGGCAAGTTAGATTTCAATCTAATCAGAACCTAGGACCCAATACTTATTAGGCTCCTAGGGTAAGATAATTATGTTTTGTAGGTCAGTCCAAGTGGCCATAACCATTTATGGTCCTTGGACAGAGATGTACCAGACCTAAGTATTAGTACAAGGAATGAATCAACTAATCACAGTGCACAAGATGCCAAAGACATGTGCAACTGTTGAGGGGGAGCTTGTAAAGAAAAGCCAGATGCACATTAAAGGCTAAAGATCAGAAGCAAGGTTGCTGGTATGCTCAAAGACTGTGAATCTAGTATGGGCTTCAAGTCTACAGGGCAAAGATAAGTAGAATTCACCTAGCTTTTAATTCTACTATTTAATTAATAAACTGATTATGCTTGTTAGAGATAAGGTAATTGAAACAAATGTCTGAGAAGATGTGAAAGCATTTGTCTAAAAAAATCTTCTCAATAAATATGTTAGTGGCTCACATGTTCTCTATGCCACAAGAAGTAACTAGTCTCATCATACCCAAAGACACATATTACATGTGCAATACTAGGATAGATACGTATCAAAATTTAGTTTAAATCAATTGAGTTTGGGGGCTATCACACTCTCAGTTGAAATTAATTTAAGGATTTTGAAATTATGTCTAATTGCACCCCACTAGAACACATATTAATATGTGTACTGCAGGACAATCTTACCCTTGCAAGTTAGGCCAACACAGTTAGGTGCTAGTGCAATCTAATTACTAAAGAAAATAGATGTTGAGCAAAATAAGCTTAATCAACAAAAATTGTAGAAAAGACGGCCTATAGATAATTGTCGGGATTCAATCCGGGCTATTGATCAAAATTAATCAACAAAATAGGATAGTGACCTTCCGCCTTCTTTTTAGGAATAGCTATAAATAGAAGAGTTTGTGCAATAAGCAAAGTCACTGTTCTTTACCCTCTCCTGCCTGCAATCACCAATTTGACGGAAAGCCATTCTCGCTAGGTATTTGATATTTTCAAGCAAAATGGCGCCCAATCGTCAGGATTTTCTCTTTGAGGGAGCAGAGGTTGTTCAAAATGGATTCAAGGATGCTCCTGAAGAGGCACAATATGTGATACATCTTCTCTGCATTTTTGACCTAGAAGTCCAACTATCGGAACCCTATTTACTCTAGAAGCGGTAAGTTCTGGAATTATTCTCCAACGTCAGGGGAGATACTACAAGAAAAAAAAATCAAAACTACTATAAGTGGAACAAGAGTTAAGATAACTCCAAGAAGGCTAGCCAAGGCCCTCAAGCTGATAAAGTTCTCTGCAATTGATGACGAGGATGAGTTGTCTCAGGAAGACTGCGGTAAAATGGTGCGGATTGTCTAAACACACCTCCAGCTCCATTTTGAGAAAGGAACTGAACCTAAAGGGAAATTTCCTGGCTGATGTCATTGTGAAGGCGTTGTTATGCAAAACAGGGTCCCATGACAAGATCTCAAAGAAGATGTTTGAGGCTATGACTAGAGTTATTTTGTCCAAAAGAACTGACCGAGGTAGTGTAGTGTTTGACAGGGTTGTGGAGAGCCTTGCTGAACCAAATTTAGGGAGAATTCTATCTCTATTTCTGCGAGAAACAGTCCCAGAAATCCTGAATCTGAAGCTTGGGGCAAAGATTCACCACATGAGAAGAATGTATATCAGGATGCTTGAGAGATGGGACAGGGTCCTTAAGCCCCGTGGTCCGGTAGCTGCTGAGAAGAAAGGTAAGAAGGTAGCTATTGTAGAGCCTAGCTCCACTAGCAGTTCTTCAAATGAGGAAGAACCACATAATCCAAAATTGTCATCCTCTACAAAAAAAGTCCAGAAAGGATATGGACATTCAGTATTAGCCTCTTCTGAACTTACCCCTCTAAGTCATGTAAGCAGACCTAAGTCAGATATTGTCCCTGAAGATGATGAGCCTGCTGCTGAGTTAGCTGAAACAGTTGCAAAGGAAGCTGTTGACAGGATATCTATAAGAATGGTGGAAGACGCCTCTAGACTGGATGATGCAGATAGGCATCTGCCTATGTCTGATGATGATGATGCTCCTAGGCTTCAGAGTGAGGGGGAGATCAATCTTGCTTCAGATAAAGAGACTGTTATGTCTGAAGAAGAACATCCACTGGAAAAAGATATGGAAATTCCAAGTGCCGAGAAAAGGAATGCTCCAATTGAGGAGGAGCAGATGATACAAGAGATAATGCAAGATGCATTATTTATATGGGAGCAACTAAAAGTTCCTCCAATAGTGATAATCTCTGCTACAACTAATAAATAGGTTATTGCTGCTACTGACCTGCATGCAAATGAAAGCATGGCAGAGGTTGAGGGGGAGATACCATCTGATCTCCTGTTCTTGAAGTACATGAGTTCGTTTCCTCAGAAACTGAGAAAGAGGAATACAATCATGAGAAAGCACACTCCTCACCACATATAGAAAATTAACAGCTCAAGAGTGATACTACTCAAGGAACAGGAAGCAAGCATGTACAAGAAGTTCTAAATGAAGGCACATCAGCTGGAACAGATCATATTTCACCAATGCTCATGGCCCAGCTAAAAAGCTTGTTAGATGAGCAAAGAAGAACCCTGGATACTTTTGTAGAAGATGCTTTAAAGAACATCAGGAATGAGCTGGCTATAAAAATCAAATCAATTCGATTTGAAGTAAACTTACTAAAGGGTGAAACTGCGAAGTTTTTCACCAGGTCTTCACTAGCTATCGACTATACAATGGAAAAACTGGATGAGGCAGACAAGAATGTGGTCATTACCATACAGAATCAAGAGATTAAGGCCCGGAACTCATTGGTTGAACACAATGCTACCCATGTATTGTTGAATAAGCAGACTGCTGCTATACTACCCAAAGCAGATGAATGCACCAAACTACTAGATGACCACTTATTAGTGGTTAAAAATAATGTAATTTTAGGAGTTAATCATCTGGAGCTCAAAAGATCTGAGGCTAACACCTCCCAAACTACTCAAGTAATTGAAGAAGTAAAAAAGGGGGAGAGTAATGTCATCAGAACAAATACTGAGAATATTGTTTTGGCCACAAATGTTGTGAGAGGCTCATTGGGAATGGAGCCACTGCAATATAATAACATCCCAATGATGCCTGATCTTGTACAAGATGTATTGCATAGAATGTCTATTGTTGAGCAGGTACAAGATAATCAAGAGCATGTACAGTATATTGAAGAAGGAGATAGTGCTGGTGCTCAGTGGGGAGAGCAACCTACTGCTGCTAAATTACCTACATTCAGCCCCACTGTATATTAGGCTGCCATAAATACATATGCAGCTAAGGAAGAGATTAGAATGAGGAAGAAAAGATACAGAGAAGAAATAAAACAGAGGCATGATTTTGAGTTATGGAGCCCAGAATCCAGAGCCATCATTCTGACGACTTGGGATCTTGTCAAAAACAAGACTGCAGACAAAGGAAAATGGCATAGCTCCTCAGAATGGGAGAAAATGGATAAGAGGGATACTTCTAGGATAATCTACTGGAAGAACAAGAACTCAAACCTTCTAAAACCTGCTGAAGTTGAGCCCACCAAGTATTTTCCAAAGCCCTTCAGCTATTTCCAAAGGCAAAAAGCTAAAAGAGAAGAGGCTGAATTGGAAAAAGAAACAAAGGAGAAGGTAGCCTAAGAAGTAGACATAGCAGACAAGACAAAAAGGGAAAGAAGCCAGCTGATGCAGAAGACAAACTGGCAAAGAAGACCAAATGTAGTGTAATAGTTATAAGGGAACCTGAAACTTGAAAAGTTTCAGGTTCTTCTTATAGGGCTTAAGGAACATGTTATTTTGTTTCATGCACAAACAATATAATTTTTCATATGATAAATGAAATAGCCTTTGTTTTGTCTGTTTTCATTTTATATCTAAGATATACAGCTTAAATTACTTACTGTATAGATTGCATAGGTGTGTTAGTGTATATATTATCTTAGGGTTTTGACTTCTTCAAATATGGGGAGATTATTGGGTTCATTGATCCCAATGTCCTAGATTTGAAGAAGGCCAAGCAAACAATGTATACACATGTGGTAATCAAACATGTGTTTAAGATGAGTGATTGCAGGATGAATACTATGCATTGATTGGACAGATTGCCTATATGGCCAAGTCAGGTAAACACTTACATAAGATGTGGGTTGACAGAAATGTAAGTCCACGGGCATTGAGTGAAGGTGAATCACTCAATGCTAGATGACTTATAGCACTGAGTGAAGACTATACTGTCAAAGCCAAAGTAGTGGCAAGTTAATAAAGTTGATAAGACCACAGGAGTTGAGTAAAGTCCACTCACTCAACGCCATACAACAAAAAGTTATGAGATAGGCTAAATCAGTAAAAGACTAAGTTGAAATGAGAAGAAAAGTGTCTAAGTCCACAAATATTGAGTGAAGTCAACTCACTCAACGCCTTGCAGCTAAAGGCAGAAATATGGCTAAATAGTTTGGCGTTGAGTGTTGAATACACACTCAATGCCGCACAGCAAAAAGCTGTAATTCGAACTGAGTTCCGAGTTCATCGAGCTTAGCTCATCATTCGTCGAGTTGAGCTCACCATTCGTCAAACTCAGTTCAGATGTCGAACTAAGTTCAAAAAATTAGCTAAGGCAAAAAGCGTTGAGTGAGGCATGCTCACTCAACGCTCTCAATGCTAGAGAAGCAGGAAGTTTTTGCTAAGGCAGAAAGCGTTGAGTGAGGTTTGTTCACTGACGCTCTCAATGCCTAAGTTGCAGAAAGCTTTTCGAAGGCAAAATGCGTTGAGTGATGTAGACACACTCAATGCTCTCAATGCAAGAGAAGCAGGAAGTTTTTTCTAAGGAAGAAAGCGTTGAGTGAGGCTTGTTCACTCAACGCTCTCAACACCTTGATAGATAAAATTCTGTCCAAGTGTTTTGGTGTTGAGTGAAGCTCATTCACTCAATGCCTATACTACTGATGCTTGAATTTTTACTAAGTCTTCAGGCGCTGATGTCAGCAAGTCAAAAAGTCAACCATATTCAAATTGTGATCAGCAAAGCCACAAAAGGCGCCGCAGGCCTACTGTACGATAGTTAGGCGTTAAAGCAAAGATGCAACCAGCATTAATGGTGTGGGACCCACTACTAAAAGAGTCGTTGGGTTACAATAAATAAAAGTAGAAGCTCTTTACAGAGAGAGCAACTGTTGTAGTAGTTCTTCACATTTTCCATTATTGTGGCTATGGTTGAAGAACAGAGAGCCCAAGACAAGCAAGTCTAGAGTCATATGAAGTTAACTGTTGATATCAACATCTTCAACAACAAGATTGCTGATGCCATCTTTATTTGTACCAGCTATCAAGCTCAGGGTGATTCACTGAGAAAGAGATAGCAGCTAGGGCCGACCCTTACTGTAGGTGCTTTACAGATCTAGCCAACAAGAACATTCTCTTAGGGAGCTATGGAGAAGGAGATAGGGCTGAACAGTTGGCTCAGTTCAGAAAGGTGCAGAGAAGCTAATCTGCAAGTTGCTTCCAGCATAAGCTAAAGCATCTACATCATTGTTGCTGTGAAGAATAGAGGGCTGTGCTTTAGTTTCAGTTCAGAAAGGGGAAGAACAGTGTTCTGCAAGTCACTTCCAGCTTAAGTGGATATACTTGTTGTGAAGTAGTTAGGGTTAAGGAGTTCTTAGTCCAAAAAAGTTTACTTAGGAAAATCATTTCTGGAGTCAAAGTTGGGTGAGTCTAACTCAGTCAAGGTAGATTGGCACACATAAATTTCTCTGGTGACCAATCAAGAACCTCACCAACCCACTTCCACTTTGTAGGATTCTTTGTGGATCTGAGTGGTAGGAGAAAATTTGCTCTGAGGTAGGATCCAAAAGTTGATCTGATTTGAAGAGCAATATTGTATGAGCAGTAGGAGAGTGAATCTCTCTGAGCTGTAGGAGCAAGTCACTTCCCGTTCTGCTCACTGGCTTTAAGAGCTCACAGCTCACAATAGCCACACGGTCTTTGAGAGACTGTCTTCGTCAATAAAATGCTATCTGGAAGCTATCTCTAGTGATAGTCACTATCGTCTGGCGTTAGCAACACAACTCTCTTCTATCTCCAGACTCAGCCACAACTGGAACATCTTTCTAGACAAAACCCTGTAGCATCCTATAGTGCCAGAAAACTAGTCTTTCGTAATAATCATAGCTCAACAAGAGCTATCGCCAGTGATACTTGCTATTGCCCGACGATATCCAACTTTTATGCAAACTGTGGTACTTTCTGGGTATTTTCCTGGAGCACTCCTCCAGTACTTTCTACTACTCTCATTTCACAGGTATAACCCACAAACCAAATAAACTACTCGTTTATACTCGGAGTCTTCTCCGGCACACAAAATAAAACATCACCAATCCATACCATGCTGTCCAGATGGGCTTCACACAGCATACCTATTCCGTACTACGATTTCCGGATCTATATGCAAAACTAACCCGGGGATACTACGTATCGACCCATCGGAATTCCTTTCATTCTGCCACTTTTTGGTGGGCGATTCCATGCATATGCAAAAGGAGGACTTCATTTGTCAAGGAAGATCATTACCCTCGTAGTTCATTTCAGAGCCATGAGCAAGCTTTTTATCCAGCTAGAAAGGAACGTCTCGCTTTTCCTTTCACGGATCTTGCCTCGGTTATTGATTCTGATTCCTGGATCTCATTCACCAAGCCTTGCGAAGCTCAGCCTCAACCTTCTTCTTCCTTAGCTCTTTTCTCTCAAGAATTTGGAAGAAAAGGAGGAGAGAGTGTGAGAAGAAGAGAAATGACTTCTCTTTTCTCCACTCCTCTGCTTAAGTGGTCTCGGGATTAATCCCAGCCACAGGATCATTTCATCCAGAGAAAGGGAAAGGCCACAATTTTAGTTGATCCGGCAAACTTATTGTTATCGCCTGGCGATATTCGTTATTGCCTAGGCTCATCGGCTGCCTTCCGACCATCCGACACGCATCCAGACACCACGTGGCACTATCCCCCAGCGATATCTACTATCACCACTCTAATAGCTCACTCAACGCTTCGTCGAGTGCATTGAGAGCGTCGAGTGCGTTAAGTGCGTCGAATGCACCAAGTGCTAGCGTCAGCGATACCCATTGTCGTCTGGCGATAGCCACCTTTAAGTTTAATTTTACAGTTTTTGGGGTGTTACAAACCTCCCCTCCTTACAGAAATTTCGTCCCGAAATTTTATTCTTCTGTAGGAAACACAGTACAAAACTATTACTACTCTACTCTTACAAAAACAACTCGGGAAACTCATCTCGCATGGTTTGCTCACTCTTCCATATCAATTCTTCTTAGCCACAATTGTCCCAACGGACTTTGAACATCTCGATTGTCTTATTTCGTAGCTGTCTGACCTCTGTATCCTCGATCAGAATGGGTCTAACCTTCGTCGTCAGCCCACTATTGACTGGTACTTGATCATTAGCCACTACTTGCATTGGCTCATGAAATGCTTTCCACAGCACCGATATGTGAAACACATCGTTCAAACCACTTAGCTCCGCCGAAAGAGCTAATCAATAGGCAACTTCTCCAATCCTCTCAACAACTTCAAACAGACTAAGATACCCCAGACTCAACTTTTTCAAGCGTTGAATCATGGACATGTCTTTGAATTGATTTATATTTATATATAACCAATCGCCCACCGCAAACTCCACATTTCAGTACTTGGCATTGTAGTACTTTATCTGCTTTTCCTGGGCTACCAATAGCCGCTCTCGTATAGTATGTATAGTCGATTCTGCATCTTCGACTTCCTTATGCTTATACAACTTCGATTCATCTATTTCCGCCCAAGCTAAAGGAGTATGACACTTCCTACCGTATAAAGCTTCGAAGGGCGTCATCTGAATACTAGCTTGATAGCTATTATTATAGGCAAACTCAATCATATAGAGATGGTCCTCCCACCTCTTCCCAAAATCCAAGGCACACATCCGGAGCATATCCTCCATTATCCTGTTGGTCCTCTCGGTCTGACCATCCTCCTGCGGATGAAAGGCCGTACTGAACTACAGTTTTGTACCCAACAACTGGCGGATTAGCCTCCATTCGAAGTAAGTCGCCATCTCGGTCACTGATGATGCTACGGGGCACACCGTGCAATTGTACTATGTTGTTAACATACAACTTAGCCAACTTTTCCACTGAGTCATCCTTCTTGTTCGGTATGAAGTGTGATACCTTTGTCAATCGATCAACGATCACCCATATGGCATAGTTTCTGCTCTGTGATCTCGACATCCTGTGCACGAAATCCATAGAGATATATCGAACTTCCATAGCAGAATTGGTAACGACTTCAAGAAACCTCCAGGCTTCTGACATTCATCTTTTACTACGGCACAAGTTTGACACTTTTCCACGTAAATAGATATGTCCTTCTTCAAACCCAACCACTAGGACATCTTTTTCATATCCTTGTACATGTTTGTGCTCCCTGGGTGAATTGAGTACTTCATGAAGTGTCGTTCATACATCAATTCCTCCTGCAGTTTACCCACATTCGGGACGCACAAACGACCGTCTCTTCTCAAAAGACTTCATCTAAGGAGAATTGAGAATTTGACCCATCTCCTGTATAGCGATTTATACTCTCATTAAGTTCCGTTGCTCACCGAACCCTATCTGCAAGGTCATACTGTACCTTCGTCCAGTTCAGGCATGCATTTGTAGTAGAATTCTTTTCAACACAAGAAATCTCTAAGGCCTCCAACACCTAGATCAGACGCTCATCATGCATCTTCAACCAACTTGCATGTACCTGAGTACGCCGACTCAAGGCATCTGCGACTACATTTCCCTTCCCGGGAGTGTAATGTATCTGGAAAGTGTAGTCCTCAAGGAACTCCATCCATCTTCGTTGCCACATGTTCGAATCTTTCTAATTTATTAAGTACTTAAGGCTCTTTTGGTCCATGAAGATATCAACTTTCATGCCATATAATTAATGACGCCACAGCTTATGTGCAAAAATCACAACCGCCAACTCTAATTCATGGACTAGATATTTTCGCTCGTGCACTTTCAACTGGAGTGAGCCATAAGTAATAAGCTTTCTGAACTGAAGAAGAACACAACCCAAGACACTACCTGAAGCATCACAATAAATCTCATAGCCATCCGTACCACATGGCGAACTCAAGATCGGCGCCTTTGTCAAGTGACTCCTTAACTCCTCAAAAGATCGCGCATAATTTGGTGTCCAAAAGAACTTCTGATCTTTCCTCGTTGGTGTGGTGAGAGGTAAGTCTATTCGCGAAATGTTCTCTACGAAGCGCCTATAGTAGCCCGCAAGTCCAAGGTAACTCCTGACTTCAGCTATAGTAGACAACACAGTCCACTCTCGTATCCTAACTATCCTCGTCGGATTCGCCACAATACCTTTTCGACTAACCACATGACCAAGAAAAGCCACCGACGATAGCCAAAACTCGTAGTTTGAGAACATGGCATAGAGTTTAATCCTTCTCAAGGTATGCAAAACCATCCTTAAGTGATTTGCATGATCTTCTTCTGATTGAGAGTACACCAATATGTCGTCAATAAAGACGATCACAAATAGATCTAAGTACTCCTGAAAGGTCCGATGCATCAAGTCCATGAATACTGATGGTGCATTTGTTAGCCCAAACGGCATTACAAAGAACCCATAATGACCATAGTGTGTACCAAACACTGTCTTGGGAATGCCATATTACCTAATCCACAACTGTTAGTAGCAAGAATTTAAGGTAGCGTTTGGTTAGGCTTTTAGGGTGCGGTGCGGTTGAAACGCACCTGTATTTTCGGAATAAGTTGCGTTTGGCTTGACTTATTTTAAAAATGGCGTTTAGGGGCATCCGCTGTTAATACTATATACCGGGCCGCTGTTTTTTTCTGGGTCCAGCCGCAAAAGTCATCTCCTTCGAAAACCTATCATCGCGGCTCCTGTCGTTCCCGATTCCTTTCCTCGCTAGCGGCATTTATCAATTGATTTATCGCTCGATCTACCAGGTTTCACCGGATCTATCGCTCGATCTATTGCTAGATTTGGAAGAACTATCGCTCAATCTCCTCTCATCCGTTCCTCATCACACAGCACGCCGTCGGTGGTTCAGCTTTTCCTCTCTCCGATCTACCAGGTATCATTTATTTCTCCACGCGCATCTTCTCCCCCACTTTTGTTTTCGTTCGTTTCCGCTCGCCGATCTACCTGCTTTTTCGCTCGCCGATCCTCACTTGTTTATGTGTTTATATATATGTATGTGTGTTTATATATATGAGTGTGTTTATGTGTTTATATATATGTATGTGTGTTTATTCACTTTAACTTCAGGAGCTCAACTTTTTTAAAGAATGCAGCATAATCAAAAATGCCAAGCATCACCCAACCTATTTTACTGAAGCGCCGCAAACCCCAGCCAATGATTCTTGAGGGATTTTTATTATTTTTATCTACACTGCTCAATGTAAAAATAGATCAGGGCATATAATTTACTATGCACATTTTAATCAAATTATTACCAGGTAAGAGAAGCACACCTTCCAGTAATCCACGTTATAATTTCCCTCATCCACCTCTTGGTAACTATTAACTTTGCATTTATCTATTTATTCCTAATAATATTTGGGCAACTAAATAATTATTATTAATGTGTAGGAAATATTACTTGGTTGACTCTGGCTATCCAATGATAAAGGGTTACTTAAAACCTTATCAGGACACGCGATATCATCTACCAGACTTTGCTCGTGGTGGTCGTCGAGCACAAGGACGTCAGGAGATGTTCAATCATGCACACTCATCGCTTAGAAGTGTGATAGAACGCTCGTTCGGTGTTTGGAAGAAGAAGTGGGCCATACTATGGGACATGCCAAGCTATAGTTTCGACAAACAAGTACGTATCGTGATCGCCACGATGACACTGCATAAATTCATACGTCGCCACCCTTCGCGTGTAGATATCGATTTCATTGAGTCTGAACAAAGGGATCCATGTCTTGGGATGACCTCACAAATGCGGGAAGAAGATTGCTCTGACACGTCAGCTGGTGTAAAAGAGATGATCGCTCTGCGTGATATTATTGCAGATAAGGTGTTCGAAGCTAGAGCATAATTTCTGCGTTGGGTGTTACTTTACGTAGAATTTGATAAATGTATGAATGAAATTTTATTTGGCAACAATGTATGAATGAAGTTTTATTTTGTGTTATATTTAGAGAAAAAATTTAATTCAAAACTCCGTTTTGTATCTAAACAACTTTTTGAAAACTCTGTTTTGTAAACTCTGTTTCACCCAAACAGTTTTTTAACAAAACTCTGTTTTCCAAAATCAGCACTTATTCTATCAACAATAGTTCATCAACAGCTTTCCATCAGCAACAGGCTAACCAAACAGACCCTAAGTCTAGCTTCGAGTATACCATTGAACCCACTAGCTGATCAAACAATTCATCAATCCGTGGAATCAGATACTTTTCTTCACTGTCAGCTTGTTTAATTATTGATAGTCAATGCATAGACGCAAGCTTCCGTCCTTCTTCTTCACAAAGAGGACCGGTGCACTCCAAGGTGATATACTTGGATGTATATAGCCTTGCTCTAGAAATTCTTGCAATTGAACTTTAAGTTCCGTCATCTCCTTTGGCGCAACACGATACGGCAAGCGGGCCACAGGTTTTGCACTTGGCACCAACTCTATAGTGAAGTCAATCACCCGCTGGGGTGGTAACCCAGGAAGATTCTTAGAAAACACATCTGCATAATATGATACGATAGGAACGTTACTCAAACTGGACTTTAGCTCAACAACATCCAACAACGTGAAGAACAATTTCGCGCCCTTTCGAATAGAATTGACTACCTGGAGAGCAGACATGAATATCTTGCTCGATCCTCGCATACTAGTGAATTTAGTCTATAGCTCGATATTCTATCCCAGTGTGACTTCCTTTGAGTTGCAATCTATACAGGCACGCTGCTCCGAAATCCATTCCATACGAAGATTACATCAAACTCAAATATCGGCAGTACAGACGCTTCCAATCCAAAATCCTGACTCAAATCCTCTCCTTAACACAACAAGACCTATCCGCACGCATCACACATCCGTTAGGTAACAACACCTTCACTCTATCTGTCGATATAATAGTAGGCACTCAAATCCGCGATACAAAATCCTCAGATAAAAATGAATGAGATGCACTGTATCGAATAGTGCTCTCGCCGGATAGTCCTGAATAAGGACAAAGCCTACACTTATCATGTTATGCACAAGAAATTAACAAGGTATAATGTATATAAAGCAAGAAAACTATATACTTCTCGTACTTTTGACGACATCAACCTGTTTGGTGGCCTCCTATTGGCAAAGATTGTACACCCATGGCTGAGCTGGAGCATATTAGGATGCAGTAGACTCCACTATCTTTCCCTTCTCAGCGTAAGATGCTCCTGCCTTTTTCTCCGTCTTTGGAGGGCCACTCCAACAGTCGCGGGCAAAATGTCCTGGCATACCACGAGTATAACATGTGAGATGGCCTCTCCTTGATGTTGCTCAAGAATTACTAATAGAAGGAGCCTGTCCAGAAGACTTGGACTTCTTATTCCATCTCTTATAGTGCAGTTTTGAATAAGTCGGCACTTTGAACTCGGGCTTTATCATAACCAAGTCCCTCTTGCCTTGTACCCTCTTCATGTCATTATCTAATGAACGAGTCGTATTAACCAATACTTGAAATCCTTGGTTCATCGGACCTGAGAGTAGTAACCTCAGCTCATCCCGTAGTCCCTCGTAGAACCTATTGGTCTTACGCCCTTCGTTAGCAAAAGTAGACCCCGCATAATGTCCCAACCTGGTAAACTCATGCAAGTAGTCATCCACACTACCCTCCCCCCGAGTCAATTGCTGGAACTCATTTTCCATGGCAATCCGCTACGACGACGACATATGCTTTGCCAAGAACAGTCTCAAAAACTCCTCCATCGAGACCTCCAATAGTCTTCTACTCATGAAGTGGTGTAACTCAAACTCATCCCACCAAAGTCGAGCCTCTCCTTCCTACAGGAAAGTAGCCAAGGTGACCTTCTGTCCCTCCTCTGTCTCTATTGTCGTCAATATCATCTTGACTCGTGAAAGCCAGTCCTCTACTTGCGTTTGGGATCCTACACTCGTAAACGTAGGAGGACTAAAACTCATAAAGTGCTTCAGCTGCCGTTCAGTCGCTCGCTTATCAACCAAAGCCTCAACAGGCACTTGCCTAGTTTACATAGGCTCAGCTACACCAACTTGTACTGGCACCATCGCATGTCGCACCTACCCAGTCAGTTGTGCATTCATCATTGCAAACACTGCCTCAATAACTATGTACATTGTTTCTATAGAAGGAGGAGGTATGGGCACATCAGCTAGTGTCGCACTCTCAATAGAATGTTGGGGTTTAAGACTGCCCCGCACCACTTTTAGTCACCTATAAGGGTAAAATACACAATTTAGCGACTACAAAAAGGGCAAACAATGACTATTAGGAATGCGCAGGTTCCTCAAACATGTGTATTTTAATTCATAAGTAGACATTCTTGAGTTCATTATGTTATAACGGTAAGCACATACACATGCTCATAACCCCTCAAAAGAATTCGACCACAAATTCGCAAAAGGAAGACCAAGACAAGCTGATACCAAATTATAAAACCTCCATCCGTCACATGAAATATAACAGAGGGTCTAACCAGAGCCCCACGCCATATCCCATAGACAGTCGACAGAGTTACATGTTAATATCAAAAGACCAAATGAATCCTAACTCAGAGCATTCTAGCGAAAGCTTCATGGGTTAACTTGAACTCAATACATACGAATGTCCACTATAAATATATATCAGGAATGTTTAAAAAATACACAAAATTCACGACCTTAAGGCCTTACAGTTATGCTTCAAAAGTGTGATTTATAGACATCGGTGCGCAGGCCGACCACACATGAAAACAATAAAGTTCTTTGCTTGGCCTTCAAGGGCCGGCATATCATCAAGGGTTTCAGCTCGCTATTTCCCACTCGGCTCTCCAGCACTTGCACATGGACAATATACCACAAGGGCAGCAAACAAGGCAATGGTCAGCTTTCGGCTTACTAATTTATAACGACCCTACCCCATGCCCGGGGCAGCGGTATTCCTTCCCTACATGCATAATAAGTATCCATCGACATAACACAAGAAGGTATAACTTAAGTACCATTAAATATATCACAAATGATTGCATCAGTAGCCAAACGTTCCGTGCACTCAGGGCGCATTCTTGGTGTACCAGATTGCCAGGGTCCCACCACCATTCAGAGGTCCAAGGCTTGACGGTCAACTTTGAGCATTACTAGTCTTTTCGGTGCGCAGGCCTAAGACTCTCATTATGCGCTCCAACGATGCTAATTACTTTAGGAATTTGAGTCAGACGGACATAACGCGGGTACAGTTTAGCCATTTCCCGTTGCTCAAATCGCCAGGTCAACGCCGACGGTCACAACCATCATGGAGAACGACAAGATGCGGGTCATCCTCCCCTTTCAAATTTGGCTCACTGGCCTTTAAGAGCTCACAACTCACACTAGCCACACGGTATTCGTTAGATTGGCTTCATCAATAAAATGCTATTTGGAAGTTATTGCCAGCGATAGTCACTATCGCCTGGCATCAGCGACATAACTCTCTTTTATCTCCAAACTCAGCCACAACTGGAACATCTTTCTAGCCAAAACCAAGCAGCATCCTGCAATGCCAGAAAACTGGTCTTTCATAGCGATCATAGCTCACCAAGAGCTATAGATAGTGATACTCACTGTCGCCCGGCGATATCCAATAGTTATGCAAACTATGGTACTTTTTGGGTATTTTCCTGGAGCACACCTCCAGTACTTCCTGCTACTCTCATTTCACAGGTACAACCCATAGACCCCATAAACTACTCGTTTATACTCGGAGTCTTCTTCGACACGCAAAATAAAACATAACCAATCCAGACCAACCTATTCGGAAGGGCTTCACATAGTATGCCTATTACGTACTGCGATTTCTGGATGTATATGCAAAACTAACCAGGGGATACTACGTATCGACCCATCAAAATTCCCTTCATTCAGCCACCTTTTAGTGGGGGATTCCATGCATATGCAAAAGGAGGACTTCACTTGTCCAAGAAGGAAGATCATTACCCTCTTATTTCGTTTGGAAGCCATGAGCAAGCTTTCTATCCGGCTGGAAAGGAGCGCCTCACTTTCCTTATCACGGATCTTGCCTTGTTTCTTGATTCTGACTCCTGGATCTCCTTCACCAAGCCTTGCAAAGTTCAACCTAGCACTTCTTCTTCCTTAGCTCTTTTCTCTCAAGAGTTTGTATAAAAAGGAGGAGAGAATGAGAAGAAGAGAAATGACTTCTCTTTTCTCCACTCCTCTTCTTAAGTGGTCTTGGGATTAATCCCAACCACAGGATCATTTCATCCAGAGAAAGGGAAAGGCCACAATTTCAGTTGACCAGTCAAACTTATCGCTATCGCCTGACAATATCCGCTATCGCTTGTGCGATATCGTTGGTAACCACTTTGACCCCAGTCAACCACCGCTCATCAAGCGCCTTTCGGCCATCTGACATGCATCTAGGCGCCACGTGGCACTATCGCCCAGTGATATCTACTATCGCCACTCCGATAGGTCACTCAATGCTTCTTCGAGTGCATTGAGAGCGTCGAGTCTGTTAAGTGCATCGAGTGCATCGAGTGTTATTGCCGGCGATATCCACTATCGCCCGATGATAGCCACCTTTAAGTATTGTTTTACAGTTTTTGGGGTGTTACACATGGCCATGCATTTCTCAGTCCCATTCCATCAAGGGGCCCATAGATACAACTCTTATCATATAGGAGGACAAATCCTATCTCTACTCACACGCAAACACCCAAATGATTCGTAACGTACCCAATAACGACTTTTATCAACCAACTTTCTCAAGAGTGGACTTTTGATAGCATCAAAGCATGCTCTTCCTCACTCAATGAATGTTGTGACTTATGATCAAAGGATCACAAACACCATTGCCATTTGAGCCATACTTGTGACACTTTATATAATTATCCACAAAGTATTCTCATGGTGGGTCTGTCCAGTACAATTTGTTCACTAACAAGTACCCATGTGATGACTTGATATCACAATATCATGACCTGTGAGAGTTGGTTATCACTCAACATACATGCACCCTTAGCCACCAGTCACCCTTTGAATGTATGTACATTCCCATCCATGTCGGTCTTCTTCTTGAATACCCACTTTCACCCTATGGGTCGTACCCCTTCAGGTGGCTCCACCAAGGTCCAAACTTGGTTTTCAGACATGGAGTCCATTTCAGATTTCATGGCCTCAAACCACTTTTCGGAGTCCGATCCACTCATAACCTCTTGGTAGGTTGTAGGCTTATCATTATGATTCATAAGAAACACATTACCTATTTGAAACACGAGAAATCCATATCTCTCGGGCTCAAACCTTGGTCTACCGGATCTACGTAGAACTTGTGTTTCTTGAGCAGGCTCTCCAGCTACAACAACTTATAGTACTTGCTCAGGTTCTAATTCCGGTTCATTCATGGTTTGTGGTTCTTGGACTTCTTCAAGTTCAACCCTGGCAGTCTTTCTACGTAAGAACTCTTTCTCAAGAAAGACACATGTCCTTATGACAAACACTTTGCTCTCATACGGTAGGTAGAAATAGTACCCTTTAGTTTCCTTAGGATACCCCCACAATATAACATTTATCTGACTTGGGTTCCAGCTTATCAAGCATTTATCTCATATGGTGTCTTTAGAACTGCTTTCGTTGGAGCATGATTTAGTATAAAAGCAGCAGTTTCTAGGGCAAAACCCTAAAAGGAAACTAGAAGATCTGCATGACTCATCATCGTCCATACCATGTCTAACAGAGTACGATTCCTCCTCTTTGACACGCCATTATGCTACGATGTTTTGGGTGGAGTGAGCTGTGATACAATACTGCACTCTTTTAGATGATCATGAAACTCATAACTCAGGTAGTCGCCACCTCAATCAGATCGGAGTGCTTTAACCCTTTTATCCAGTTAGTTCTCTACTTCATTCTTAAACTCTTTGAACTTTTCAAAGGTTTCAGATTTGCACTTCATAAGATGCGCGTATCCGTATCTACTGAAATCATTAGTAAATGTAATAAAGTAGAAGGACCCACCTCTAGCCATAGAACTCATGAGTCTACATACATCACTATGTACTATACCCAAGAGATCATCAACCCACTCATTGAAACCAATGAAAGGGACCTTAGTCATCTTGCCTAACAAACAAGACTCACATCTCTCAAATGATTCATAATCAAATGAGTCCAGTAGTCCATCTCTATGGAGCCTGGATATGCGTTTCCCATTTATATGGCCCAAAAGACAATGTCAAAGGTACGTAGGGTTCGAGTCATTCGTTTTTATTCTTTTAGTATTTCTTATATTATAGATGTGATGGTCTAAGTTCAAAATATATAAACCATTAAACATTTGGGCTATACCATAACAAACACCATTCTTAAATATAAAACAACAATTATTCTTAATAACAAAAGAAAATCCAATCATGTCCAAACATGAAATAGATATAATGTTTCTAGTTATGCAAGGAACATAATAACAATTATCTAGTTCAATTACAAGCCCACTGGGCAAAGAAAGACGGTAAACTCCTACGATGACAACAACAACTCTTGCTCCATTGCCAACACACAGGCCCACCTCTCCTTTACTCAGCAATCTTCTCCTACGCATTTCTTGCACATTTATACAAATGTGAAAACATATCCGGTATCTAATACCTAGGATGAAGGAGCAGAAAGGTTTATCTCTATAACATAGATACCTGAAGCAGAAGTCATACCTCCCTTCATCTTGTGCGGACCCTCAATATAAGAAGGACAGTTCCTCCTCCAATAACCAGCCTTAACATAGTGGTGGCATTTCCTTTCTTCCGCCAACCCTTTCTTCTTCAGTGTTGAAGACTTGGGCTCAAGAGGTAACTTAGCTCCTACCTTCTTCTTCTTGAAGCCCTTGGTCTCGACCTTGCCTTTATGCACCATTAGTATGGGACTAGCAGGCCTGACCTTCTTCATATTTATTTTGGCTATTCTTAACATGCTAAGGAGCTCAGGCAGTGTCTTGTCTGTTTCATTCATGTTATAGTTCAAGATGAACTGCTCATAACTGTCCGGCAACAATTACAGGATCAGGTCTCTAGCCAACTCTTGTCCTAAAGGAAAGCCTAGCCTCTCAAGGTTATCTATATACCTAATCATCTTTAGTACGTTAGTCCCTACTAGATCCTGAGCTCCCATCTTATACTGAAATAATGCCTTGGTGATGTCAAACCTCTCTTATCGAGCTGCCCATGAAAATTTTCTTGAGATGCTCGTCAATTTCCTTGCAACCCATGTTCTTGTGTTTCTTCTGAAGCTCAGAGTTCATGGTTGCCAGCATGAGGCATTCTACATCCAAGGAGTCATCTTGATGCTTCTTATAGGCATCTTTGTCAAAACCGGAAGCATTCCCAGCTAACTCTTCTGGGGATTCCTCTTCCAAAACATAGAGCTTGTGCTCTTGTCTAAGAATAATTGTCAAGTTTATGTACCAGTCTATATAGTTTGTCCCACTCAGTTTCTCCTTTTCATGGATGGCTCTGAGGGACAGGGTGGAATGAGATCCACTTGTCATGGAAATTCTACAATGATTCAACAAAGTAAAATTAGTACTACATTTCAAAATTCATTTTGTTTATTTCAATTAGGACTTTAATCAAAATACTCCCACTATTTTTATCAAACTGATAACCCTCGATATCAATTCAGATATTTTATGTGAGTAACTCTCTTAGTGGACAAGATCCATATTTCACCAACACTATGAGTCAGGTTTGGCTTTTCTCTCACAAAGAAGTTATTTAGGTAGGCAACGCTTGTGGATTGCATCACTATGCAACTCTTGTATGGCTGGTGAATAACTCTTTATTCACATCCATCATATGGTGCATGTCAACCCTATGCCTCTGGGCACTCAACCTTTGAGGTCACCCAGTTAAGATTGACCCGATGTCGATAGTGAGATATCACAATTATCCGCTTGCACCCTCAATAAGATAGACTAATGCACCTTGCTTTGGCAAGCCTACACTTCATCGATCGTGGAAGGAAGAGTGTCATACATCGAAAGGAATCTGAATACTTAATATTACATAAGGGATTTTGAGAAAAATGATTAACACTTAATCATGGTTAATGATTAACCAATGTGCACATCCACAAAATAAATTTTATAGTAGTCATAATCCAAATACATCCCAGATGTGTACAACCTCAGGCTCGCGGGAGCAGAAGGCTCTAGGAAAAGAGGGGATAAGGCGAGACGGACCTATGGAGAGGACCACTCGCTAGGTGAGAGGGCCCGGGGGAGAAGGCCACTCGCTAGGCGAGAGACGACTCGCGAGGAGAGATGGCCAAGGTAGAAGGCCACACGCTAGGCGAGAGGGCCCATGGGAAAAGGACACTCGCGAGGTGAGAGCCAATTCGCTAGGTGAGAAGGAACCGGCGAGACAGGTTACTCACGAGGTTGGATAAGATAGGTGAGGGAGGAGCTCTTGCTCGCGAGACGTCGCTCTCACCAAGCGTCGGTTCAGCAATAGGCCTAGCGCCAGTTCGACGGTTGGTCGAGTGTCCGATTCCGTGGGAAGATGGTTTTTACCTTTTTAACCCCAGGTGATTTTACACTTTTTCCCTTGGTGGTCTTCATATAGCACTTCAGAACATCAGAGTTTGGCTGTTGGCAGACCCGACCCAGGGCATTTTGGTAATTTCAGGTCATTTCAGTTTAGTTATTGGCAGATCAAACTCAGAGGCCTATAAATAGACCGGTAAGGTGCCTGGAAGTGGGGCAGAGATCCTCCTTCTTCTCCCACTAAGGCACCTAGCTCAACACTTGCTAGGGAGGGGAAGATTCTTTAGTTCTTCCGGGTAAGAGGTGGGACCTCCGAGCTGAAGCCCATGGTTTGTTTTTAGTCTCCGAGACTCTCGTCTAAGGAGGAATTTGAGAAGAGTAGGTGTGAGATGCAACCTTAGATCCAAACTCTAGGAGAAGTAAGGTTCCATGGCTTCAACATTTTTGGTGCGGTGAGCATGGATCGCAGCCTACATAGAAGAATCTTGAACCAATTCATGTCAGGAGATCTGGAAGAAGGAGACAAGGGAGGGTCCCAAAACCTAGGAGGGTACGTTGGGAGAGAGGAATTCATGGCATCTATCGGAGGCATCATGGACATGCTGCAGGAGATCTCGCGGCGAGGTGATTGCCCTACCCCCCTGCCTCAGGCGTCCGGTCTCGTGCCTCAAGAGGGGCTCGTTTCAGCAAGAGTCAGAGAGGACGCACCGGGGGGGGGGGCGGCCTGGGAAGGAGAAGGTGGTGGAAGGAAGCAGGCGATACCTAGAGGGTGGGGAGCTATTCCCCAGTCCCGCGAGTGTCGTCTCGTCGGGGGATGTCATCGTGCGAGTGGAGGTGGCGAGACCCCTGGCGAGAGGGTCCCCTTTTTGCGAGTTTATCCTTTCAGCTCCAGTCCGGGAAGGGTTTCATGAGCCAGAGATGACCTACAATATGGGGAAAGATGATCCCGTCCAGCACTTGCAATGGTTCAAAGATGAGGTCCCGATCAGGCCGATGACGGATGCATTCCAGTTCCCTCTTTTCGCCATCACCTTGAAGGACAAATCTAGGGACTGGTTTCATCATCTCCCGACGGGATCGATATATGGTTTCGAGTACTTGAGTAGGAGCTTCCAGCTACGCTTCTCGACCTCGAAGAAGAGGAAGAGGAACCCAGAGTCGATTTTTCTGATCAGGCAGAAGGCTGATGAGTCCTTGGCCCAATACGTGGACCGCTTCAAGGAAGAAATGTTGGATATTCAGGAGGTGCCAGGATTTGCTCTCCATATGGCCTTCAACGTCGGGCTGAGGGAGGGCTTCTTCAAGATGAGTTTAACCAGGAAGGCATCGTTGTCGTTTGAAGGATTGATGGATAAAGCTGCGAAGGAGATAGCGATAGAGGCCGCGAACCCGGCATTTGCTAGAAAGTTGGCCAAGATTGATGGAGGTGGAGTCGAGGGAATCTGGAGGAGCGAGGCAGCAAGAAGGAAGAAGGAGGGAAGAGTCGAGGGCTCCGGTATATAAGGAGTTGGGTTGGAGGCAGCCGGGAGGCCCTGTTCAAGGGCATGCAAGAGATTTTCCCTAGGGGGAAGGAACTACCAGAGAGGACCAGGAAGATTCAACCATCCGGGATGGGAACATGGTCCTAGACCAATCCTACCCCCGCCACAGCAAGTTATGGCCATTGGTCGAGGAGAGGAAGAGGAAGAGAGCGGGGAAGAGTAGGAGCTGGAGCTGGAAGGAGGAGGAACCACCAGGAGGGGAGACGGGAGGGGGAGGTAGCCTTGCCGTATTGTGACTTCCACGAGGAGGAAGGTCACACGACGGCTACCTGCCCAGAGTTTCTAGAGATGAAGATGGTTAGAGGAGCAGGGGAGCAGCAGCTACCAGCGCGGATAGTAGAGATGACTGGGAACGAGAAGGAGGATCGGTATATAGATCGAGCTGATGTGGGAGACCGAGGAGGGATCAGAGTGATCCATGGGGGAGTGGGGATCGAGGCTACCCATAAGGCAAGCCTTCATACCATGTACCGTCAAAGCGTTGCATCGACATCGCAAGCCCCTCCCTTGGATGAGAAGATCACTTTCTCTAGGAAGAACTTGCCGGACCATGAAGATCCATTCTGCGATGCGTTGGTGATTCTGACCGCCATCAAAAACATCACGGTATCGCGGATCTTGGTCGATAATGGGAGCTCAGTAAATGTCATCTTCAAGAAGGCATTCAACGAGATGAGGGTGGATGCCAGAAGGGTGTTGGCAGTTGATGGGCCGTTGTTCGGGTTTTCAGGAGAAAGGAAGTCGAGGGGGGAGTGGGACTTCAGGTAACTCTGGGAGGGTTGTTTAGGAATTGCCGCTTCGTGATAGTGGATGCTCCCAGAAGTTACAATGTCATCTTTGGGCACCCTTTGATCAGTGCCTTCTGGTGCGTCCCATTGTCTTACCATCAATGCTTGAAGCTCAACGCCATAGGAACCCAAATCAGAGTGCGAGGAGATCTAAAGGCAGCCAAGAAGTGCTACGTGATGGCGGTAAATACCATCTCTTGGCAAGGTGACGCCGAGGAGCTGGAGAAGAGGATGGAGCGATGGGAGTAGGAGGTCGGAGGAGAGGTATAAGAGGAGAGGGAAGTTGTAGGAGTGGAGAGAGGTATTGTGTGGGAGCCAGAAATGGCAGGAGAGCAGGAGGTCGGAGGAGAGGTAGAAGAGGAGAGGGAAGTAGTAGGAGTAGAAAGTAGCATTGCGGTGGAGCCAGAAATGGCAGTTGAGAATGAGGGAGAGATGGAGGTAGAAGAGGCATGAGGAAAGGAAGGGGGAATTAGAAGGAAAAGAAAGATAAGGGAAGTGGGGGAGTCGTCCAGGGTGGTGGCTCAGTCGGAAGGGAGAGGAGGTTCGTCGTTAAGGGGGGCCTAACTAATGAAGAGGTGGAGAGGTTCTTGAGGGAGGTGGCTACGAGCGTTGAGGGGCATGAAGACATAGAGCGTGAGCTCAGGGAGCAGGAGGAGAGGCTGAGGGAGCAGGAGGGAGAGGAGGAGCCCTCAATGCTGAAGGCGGCAATTGAGGTGCTGCAGATGGAAATTCTCACTAAGGAGGGAAGGAAGGAAAAGATAAAAGTTAGTGGGGAGCTCACCCCCGATGAACAGGAGGAGATCAGTAAATACGTGCAGGAGAACATCGACATCTTCGCCTAAAGCGCAATCGACATGCCCAGGGTTGACGCAGACGTGGCACACCACCATCTCAACCTCGACCCCAAGGCTTGTCCAATTCAACAGAAGAAGAGAACCATCGCTTCCAAGATGGTCGGGCCCATCAGAGAGGAGGTGGAGAAGCTGCTCAAGGCAGGGTTCATATCCGCAAGCAAGTACCCGGGGTGGGTGAGTAACGTTGTAATGGTGAAAAAGGGGGAGGGAAAATGGAGAATTTGTGTGGATTTTTCTCTTTTGAATAAAGTGTGCCCTAAGGATTGTTATCCTCTTCCTCGAATCGACGCACTGGTTGATTCAGCCATCGGTTTTTCACTAATGAGTTTTCTAGATGCCTTTGCAGGGTACCATCAAATACGCATGCACCCCCCGAACATCAAAGATGTCCCCTTTGTCACGGAGGATGGGTGCTTCAGCTACAACATGATGCCCTTCGGGTTGAATAACGCAGGGTCAACTTAACAAAGAATGATGGACCGGATCTTCCGGGAACACAAGGGACAGAACCTAAAGGTTTATGTGGATGATTTGATGATCAAGAGCCGGGATCTTGGGTCCCATGTCCTGGACCTAGAAGAAACCTTTGGGACCATAAGAAAATATAAGATGAGGCTCAACCCTCTGAAGTGTGTATTCAAGGCCAACAGGGAAAAGTTCTTGGGACATCTCCTCACCCCCTCAGGAGTGGAGCCTAACCCGGACAAGGGGAAGGAAATCTTGGAATTGGAATCTCTGAAGAGTGATAAAGAGGTCCAACATCTCGCCGGCAAGTTTGTTGGACTGAGCAGGTTCCTCTCCCGAGCGGGAGAGAAATGCTCACCCTTCTTCCGAGCGTTGAGAGGGGAAAAGAAATTTGAATGGACCCCCGAGTGTGAAGAGGCTTTCCGAGCTCTGAAGCAACAACTCACCTAAACACCGCTACTCTAAGGGCCAAGAGAGGGAGAGGGTTTATTCTTATACCTAGGAGTAGGGACTGGAGAAGAAAGCTTAGTCCTTGTGCGAGAAGAAGGAAAGAGATAGTTCCCGATTTATTACGTAAGCAGGGTCCTAAAGAAGGCAGAGCTCAGATATCCCATCCTTGAAAAATTGTCCTTCTCTCTCATCATCTCAGCCAGGAAGCTTAGTCCGTACTTTCGTCCCTACTCAATCCAGGTCGTGATGGATCATCCTCTCGTCCGCATCCTAGAAGGGGTGGAGCATTCGGGGAGGTTGGCCAAGTGGTCGATAGAGCAAAGTGAGTTCGATCTCACTTTTACTCCTCGGGTAGCTATCAAGGCGCAAGCGGTGGCAGATTTCTTGGCGGACTATGTGGTCAAGGTCGGAGAAGCTGAGGCACCTCTTCTAGCAACCTGGGAGATGCTAGTGGATAGAGCCTCTGTGAAAAGTTCTTTTGGAGGAGAGATGATCCTAGTAAGTCCTGAGGTGACCAGAATTGAGCATGCCCTGAAGATTAACTTCACCATCACTAACAACCAAGCGGAGTACGAAGCCCTCATCGCAGGGCTCAAGCTAGCTTGGAAGCTTGGCATACATAGGATATCAAGGTCTCTACGGACTCTATGGTGGTCGCATGGCACATCAATGGAGAGTTTGAAGCAAGGGAGCCCACCCTATAATTATATCTGATGAAGGTGAAGGGTGCCATCGGGCAGTTCTGCAGCTTTTCAATTTAATACATCCCAAGAGAAGAGAGTGCCAAGGCTGACCTGCTTTCCAAGAACGGCCCTCGGGTGGGAGGAACCATGGCAGAGCTCTTCAGGACCTCCATAGAAGCGGGAGAATTGATTGAAGTAGACCAGCAAGGGTCTTGGATGGACCCCTTCATCACCTTTTTGACCTCGGGGCGTCTTCCCGAGAGAGACCTTGATAAGAAGTAGATCAGGTACAAATCAGTGTACTACCTGCTGAAGGAGGGGACATTATACCGAAGGATACTATCGGGCCTGCTGGCTCAGTGTGTATCTGAGAGAGAGACCTAAAGAGTTCTAGAAGAAATCTATTCAGGAGAATGTGGGAGCCATTCAAGAAGTCGGACCTTGGAAGGAAGAGTATTAAGGCAAGGCTACTTCTTGCCTACGCTCAGGAGGGATGCTGAAGAATTTGCAAAGAGATGTAAAAAATGCCAAGAGTTCACCCCCCTTCAACTCCTCCCTGCCCAAAGGTTACGAACAATTACGGCTCCCAGGTCCTTTGTAATATGGGGGCTAGATTTGGTAGGCCCGTTCCCCTGGCCAGTGGCTAGAGAAAGTTCCTGCTGGTCATGGTTGATTACTTTTCAAAGTGGCTGGAAGTAAAGGCATTGGCTAAGGTGATGTCGCAGGTAGTAAAAAATTTTGTATGGAGAGAGATCATCTGCCGGCATGGGCTCCCTTTGTCTACCGTCACGGATAATGGGCCGCAGTTCCCTAGCAGGGAATCTATAGATTTTTGTGTTCAGTTGGGCATAGACCTCTGTTTCGCCTCGGTTCATCATCCTTAAAGCAATGGGCAGGTGGAAGCGGCGAACAAGATTATCGTGAATCTATTGAAAAATAAGGTGGAGAACTAAAGAGGAAGTTGGGTAGATCAGCTCCCTACCATTCTCTAGGCTTTGAGAACTACAACAAACACATCCACGAGAGAGACTCCATTCAAACTCTCCCATAGCTCAGAGGCCGTTGTACCTATAGAGTTCGAGATAGAATCTCCCAGGGTAGCTATAGCAAAGAAAGGAGACGAAGGATGGAAAGTAGAAAACAAGGAAGAACAGAAGCTCTCCCTTGACTTAGTAGAGGAAGCTCAGAGAACTGGCATCAATCTGGCAGGAAGAAGTTAAGTGCAGAATGGCCAAATAATTTGACAAGCATATCAGGGTTAGACAGTTTATGAAGGGCGACTTGGTCCTAAAGAAAGTGGATGCAGCGGACAGGGGAGCCTCGGTGGGAAAGATTAACCCCAATTGGGAGGGCCCATTTGTAATAAGGGAGGTCCTAAAGTCATGAGGATACCACCTCCTGGATGTGGATCCAGGGTACCCCTCGATCGTTCCCGAAGCTGCGATGACCTAAATATATTCTACCCTTAACCTTTTATCTTTTCCAATACTTATAAATTTATTACTATTTCATGATATAATGAAATTCCAGGTGTTCTCTTCCATGAAATAAGATTACGACGGTTGTGTGGTAAGGCCCCAAGAAAACTTGCTGACCAGACTCTCATCAATCTGGCAAGGTTGTAGGCTCACTCGGTGGCAGATTGAATGGCAAGGCCCTGAGAAGACCCGTTGACTAGGCTCTCATCAAGCTGGCAGAGCTGTAGGCTCACTCGGTGGCAGGTTGAATGGCAAGGACCCAAAGACTGCTAACCAGGCTCTCATTAAGATGGAAGGGCTGTAGGCTCACCTTGTGGTAGGTTTAATGGCAAGCCCCCGAGAATACCCACTGTCCAGGCTCTCATCAATCTGGCAGGGCTGTAGGCTCACTTGGTGGCAGGTTGAATGGAAAGGCCCCAAGAAGACCCGCTGACCAGGATCTCATCAAGCTGGCAGGGTTGTAGGCTCACTCGGTGGCAAGTTGAATGGCAAGGCCCAGAGAAGACCTGCTGACTAGGCTCTCATCAAGCTGGCAGGGTTGTAGGCTCACTCGGTTGCAGGTTTAATGGCAAGGCCCTGAGAAGACCCGCTGACCAGGCTCTCATCAAGCTGGCAGGGCTATATGATCACTCAGTGGCAGTTTGAATGGCAAGGCCCCGAGAAGACCCGCTTACCAGGCTCTCATCATGCTGGTAGGGCTGTAGGCCCACTCGGTGGCATGTTGAATGGCAAGGCCCTGAGAAGACCCGCTGACCAGGCTCTCATCAAGCTGGCAGGGTTGTAGGCTCACTCGGTGGCAGGTTGAATGGCAAGGCCCCGAGAAGACCCGCTGACCAGGCTCTCATCAAGCTGGCAGGGTTGCAGGCCCACTCGGTGGCAGGTTGAGTGGCAAGGCCCCGAGAAGACCCGCTGACCAGGCTCTCATCAAACTGGCAGGGCGGTAAGCTCTCTCGGTTGAAGGGTAAACAGGAAGATCACTCGAAGAAGAAATATCAATATTAATCGGCAAACGTGAAAAGTTTGGAATGTTTGCAGAAAATAGAGAACTACGGGAGAAAAGGTTGGGAGTAGTGAAAGTGAAGAGGCATTCCCAATGGGTGCCCCGGGCGAGGGTTTCACCCACGGCAAATGGACACTCGAGGGGAAGGAAGGCCATGCCTAATCAGGGAGCAGGTTAATCCCTGGGAGCCACTCGTGCTGGAGCTACCTTGATGCGAGGCGAGAGAGGGTAATCAGTTGGTCTCGCACACAAATGCGGGGGGGGGGGGAGTAACGCCTCTCACTCTGAACAAAATCAACTCTCAAGCGAGGCGGCAAGGCGAGGAGTAGCCCCATCTCGCAAGCGTGAGCAAATCAGAGGGCCGTCTCGCAATAAATAAAATAAAGCCGAGTAAAAAGAAAAGAAAAGTGAGGCGACGATACGTAGCCCCACCTCGCAAGCGTGAGAAATTTAGAGGTTGATCTCGCGATAAATGAAATAAAGCAAAGTAAAATGAATAGAAAGGGCGAGTAGATAAGGCAGAAAAGTTTTTACACTTGATCATATATAATTGTTCATTACAAGAAAGAGAGGGGTGCTCTCTTATAAACGAATGCTTTCAAGTCTTTGATCACAAAAGTGAAACTAAATAAACAATTACAGAGAAGCAAAAAGGAGAAAAGGAAGAGCTCTTGATCCCGCCAGCAATTCTTCACTCTTCCTCGCTGGAAGAGGAGTCCTCGCCCTCCTCACTGTAGAGCTGGGGAATGAGATCACGAGCGGTGACAGTCTCGGAGTCTTCCTTGACGATCCCCAGCTCCTTCATCATTTTTAGAACGAGCTCAGCCGTCTTGATATTGGCATCTCGGCAGAGCTCTTTGACCTCATCAAAAGAATAATGTGGCGGGGGAGCCTGGAGGGGTTCATGGCGAGATGATGACAAAGCGCTGTCCTGGAGGAGGGCGTTCTGGGCCTTCAAATCTTTGTTCTCTTCCTCCAGGACCACCATGCATAAGCACATTCGCTCCGCCGTCTCGGCATCCTGTGAGACGCTTATCCATTAGCGAGGAACATACACGAAAGAAGCTGATCAATGGTAAGGGTTAAGGCTTATCACGCCACCCTGGGACTTTGTGAGAAGGGCCTCAGCTACAGCCAACCTCTTTTCAAGATCACCCGACCTCTCGCGCTACGCCGCTAGGCCCACCTCAGCGTCCTTCCACTTTTTATTGTTGAAAACTAGGCGGCACGAGATTCGGTGTGAGAGTTCTAAGGCGCGCAGCTAGGCATGGGTGGTCTTCAACACAAGGTCCTGCGAGGATTCCTTCTCGACGAAGTCAGCTTCTAGACACCCATAAAGACCATAGTCGAGGGAGAAGGCGTGACTAGTGGGAGCATCCTGCTCCTTCCATGAGGGAAGGAGGGTGGAGACTGACACCCGGTTTGCATCCTTCTCCCATATTAGGACTGGGTCGCCGGCGACATCTTGTACCATGGGACCCATGTTGAAATTCTAATGAGAAGGGGTTGGGCGACTGGAGGAGGCCGCCTCGTGGGAGGGAGATTCAGCCAGTTGGATCGAAGTGTGGGCAGGCTGGTCAAGTAGAGCTGTCTCGCGGGAAGGAGAGACGGTATGTCGAGGGGGTGATCGAGGAGATTTAGATTCTCCTACAGAGATGGGGCTCAGGGACCCCAACATATATTTCTTCTCGTCATGGGCCTTCTCCTTTTTCCCTCTAGAGAAGGACACAAGTTTCTTCATCTTTTTCTTAGGGCTGGAGCGAGGGGGAGCGGCGCCTTCGGCAGGCCTCTTCTTGAGGGAAGGGGCCAAGGACTCTTTCGCCGCCTCGGCCTCCATGACGGCGAGAGCAAGACCCTTTGACGGCTTAACGTTGCTCTTATAAGGGGTGTGGACTGGGACGTTCCTCTCTCCTAAACAAACAACTGGGCGATAAGAAGGCGAGATGAAATAATAAATGCGATACCAAGGGGATGCGAGCGTACCTTCGCCAAGAAGAGAAGGAAAGAGCGAGTCGAGGCCCCGCCTCAGGAAATGAACCTCGAAGTTCTTGCCCACAAAGAAGTCGAAAAGAAGCTTATCTGTGCCGCCCAACTGTGGGGACACGTAGAATACCTCGGGAGGTGACACAGGCGCGAGTGGGATGCCCCCCAAGTTCCCGCGGATGAAGACAAAGCGAGTGAGTCATTGATGATTCTTGTTTGGCGTCTCGCATACCTTGAGGCCTTGCCCGATGAAGTAGGAGACGTCGTTGTGGTTAGCGTGGTAGATGAACAGCTTGTGGAAGACTGTCAAGCTGAACTCAATGCGCTCCCGGCGCATATAGCTTGCGAAAGTAACTAACACCGAGATGGCATTCGGGTTTAGCTGAGCTGGGACCACGCTAAAGTACTTCAAGATCAATTTAACCTCCAGCCAGAGGGGCAGTCTCAACCCTGCCTCAAAGTACGATATGGGGAAGGTGAGTTCTCCAGGGTAGAAGGTATTGATCGCCTCGCCGACCTTTGGGGGCCGCAACTCAAAACTTTCTACCAAGATCTCGCGGGCTAAGTTGTTGTAATCTTCTTCAGAGATCTTGCCGGGGGGAAGTCGTGGTGTGCGAACCTTCTCCCATAACGGCTACGCCCCTCACCCTCTTCAGACTTCTTCTTTCCCATAATCGGCGAGACCATTGAAGTGAGTAGCGAGAAGGAGAATATGCAAGACGGTCGAGGTAGAAAAAAGCGAGAGGAAGTGGAGACGAGAGCAAGAAGCGAGACGGAGGGGGCAAGAGGGCAAGATCTGGGGCGCAACAAGGGTAAGAACGCGGGTACCTCTCCGATTTGGGGGTGGGGGTATTTATAGAGGATATTGAAAGTAGTGAAAATTGGTGGGAAAAGCATGTCGAGGGAGGGGGAGAGTCGGCCGACGTTTCACATTCTCTCTCTTGACCTCAATTCACGTGGCCCAGCGCAGGATTTTCCAGCAAGACAGAACAGAAAACGCGAATAAAGAGTATAAATAAAAAGAAATTAATTAACTGAGTAGCGAAATTAACTGGATATGTAGTAATTATTAAGTGTCTCGTTCTGCACAAGGCGGGCATCATGTTCGTAGAGCCTAAATTATAGTCGAGACGGCAATATAAAATATATTATTACAGAATTAGGAATGGAAGTAAAAGGGCGAGACTGTATAAACCAGCGAGACAAGGCCGAGGGTCTTCAATATTTGTGCCATTTCCAGCACCCACCGCGATACCCCGCACAGGGGGGCCGGCCAGGCAGGTGGAAGGCGCGAGCGGCGTCAATACCACGGCGCGCGAGACAGAGTTATTGGTCGACCTCATTTAGGATGGCTTGAGAGTCGATCTCGTCTATCTCGATGTCAGCGTCGATCTCTGAGGATAGGCGAGCGCTTTCAATTTCCGGCAAGTAGATTCTCCTGTCGGCCGCTTGCTTGTCTCGTTCCATCTCGCAGATGATGCGCATGTACTTCCGTAATAGCTCGGCGGTCCTATGCTTCATCTCTACCAGGTCCATGGTGTCGCCTAGGTAGTCTTCAATCTCGTCTAGGTGAGGAGGAGGCGAGACGACGAGCTGCCTAGAAATTTCCTCTATGGGCGAGTCGATCTGGGTGCCTGCGTGAGGAGCCAAAGGGCAGAGTGAGAGGGATTCTCGTAGGAAGGCTTGTAAGTGGCGAGTGAGACATAGGAGCGAGAGGGAAGGTTTCTACCTGGATGGCGAGAGGTCCCGGTGACCTGGGAAGGGTCATCATTCTTCATACTCAGAGGGGAAGATTGCTGAGGCGAGTCAGGGTCTTGGCGGTGGACGACGGTGTTATCCCGCGGGCTTTTTGGTCGGTGATGAGGTGCGAGATCTCCCTGGTAAAGCAGATAGTAGATAAGAAGATGTGAGTAAAGGGAAAATAGAGGTAAAAGCAAAAAATTCACCTCTTTTTCTCTGGGAGACGTAGGAGGAGGTGGAGGCATTTCCAAAGAAGCGCGAGTGGGCTCCTCGGCCGAGAAGGGGGGCCAGCGGTTTTTACTTTCTTTGGGCGAGACAATGACGATGGTAGGGAAGCAGGGGTGAGAACCAGAGTCGAGGCCAGAGCGGCCATGTTGACCTTATTTTGCTTGCGCACCATCGCGAGATGATCACAGAAGATCTAGCTATGTGACATGACTACGATGGATTGGAGGAAGGAAGAAGTAGGAAAGGGGGGCACTCTCTACATGGGGTGGGGGTCATATATTTATAGGCTCCGGTGGAGTGCCCCGCAAAAGATTCTTTCATAAATACACTTTAATGACACAAACCACGGTTGGACTTTCTTTCCGAGCTTAAGGTAACCTCAAAAAGAGCGGGGATTGTGTACAACCTAAGGCTCGCGGGACCAGAAGGCTCTCGGAAAAGTGGGGAGAAGGCAAGACGTACCTATGGAGAGGGACACTCGCTAGGCGAGAGGGCCCGAGGGAGAAGGCCAGTCGCTAGGCGAGAGCCGACTCGCGAGGCGAGAGGGCCCAGGGAGAAGGCCACTCGCTAGGCAAGAGCCGACTCGCAAGGCGAGAGGGCACAGGGAAAATGACAGTCGCGAGGTGAGAGCCGATTCGTAGGCGAGAAGGAACCGGCGAGAAAGGTTACTCGCGAGGCTGGATGAGAAAGGAGAGGGAGGAGCTCTTGCCCACGAGACGTCGCTCTCGCCAAGCGCCGGTTTAGTAATAGGCCTAGCGCCAGTTCGACGGTTGATCGAGTGCCGATTCTGTGGGAATATGGTTTTTACCTTTTATAACCCCAGGTGATTTTACACTTTTTCCCTTGGTGGTCTGCATATAGCCCTTCAAAACATCGGAGTTCTACTGTTGGCAGACCCGACCTAGGGTATTTTGGTAATTTAAGTTCGTTTCAATTTATTTATTGGCAGATCAAACTCAGAGGCCTATAAATAGATCGGTAAGGTGCCTGGTAGTGGGGCAGAGATCCTCCTTCTTCTCCCACTAAGGCACCTAGCTCAGCACTGGCTAGGGAGGGGAAGATTCTTTAGTTCTTTCGGGTAAGAGGTGGGACCTTCGAGCTGAAGCCCACGGTCTATTTTTAGTCTCTGAGACTCTCGTCTAGGGAGGAATTAGGGAAGAGTAGGTGTGAGCTGCAACCTGAGATCCGAACTCTAGGAGAAGTCAGGTTCCAGGATTCTACAAGATGCGCACAAAAAAAATCATTAACACTTGATGAATTGGGCTAAATCTGAACATCCAGAACCTTTCTAAATCTTCAGATTTACATGCACTGGACATGAGCAAAACCAACTCCACTTAAACACTAGACAAGCTTGTCTCTCTATGTGAGATTCAAAATCTAACACACACTTGGTTTCACAAACCAACAAGAGGAAAGGTTACTGTTATGGAGTAATAAAGATATCAACATGAAATTACATGCATTCTTGGTAGGGTTCCAAGAATAGATTAGGGTATTTAGAACACTTCTAAAATTTCTAGATCTACACGCAATGGATTTAGCAACTTCTGAAACAATTATCATCGTACGAACCTGGCTCTAATACCACTGTTGAGTTTTGCTATATGTCACAACACTTGCACACAACGAAAATGGAACAAGAAAACCCAAAATAGTTCGGATCAAGCGGTGAACATTAATCAAGAAGTGGTAAATAAAATCTTACCTCTGAGGGATTGAGCCAATACTCAACCAAGGTCCTCTTATTGATTCCAACGAACGACAACGGCCAGAGTTCCGAGCGTAGAATTGTATCCATGCCTCTATAGGTGATCCACACAAACGGGAGAACCATTAAACTCTTGTCGTACAAGATTTAGATCAGAAGATAATATTCTGCGTCTTCACAGACTGCTAGGTATGCTCCAGAAGAGGCGGCGACAACGAGTACAAATGCCCTAGAAACACTTTCCGGCAAAGTACAAGGACGACGGACAGTCGGAGGCTAGATTGGCGTACACGACCTTGGAAGAACACTTCCGTCAGGAGCAAGAAGAAGAGCTGACTTGGGATTAGGTCAAAGCATATATCTGCACAAATCAGTAACTTACTTTGTGTAACTTAGTAACTCACTCAGTTTACTGTATATATCATATATATATACTGAATACAGAGCCAACCCATACCAGCAGACTGCGCCGAATCGGACTTAGAGGAATTAAATAAACTGGATGAAATATAATTCTTCATGTATTCACGTCAATATTCGACGAATCAACGCTTGAATCAACGAATCACTAAGTATACACGTCGATATTCGATGAATCAACACTTGACTCGATGAATCGTTGAGTATACACGTTGATATTCGACGAATCAACACTTGACTCGACAAATCGTTGAGTGCACTCAATGCCATAACGCCAGACTCATCGAATCAACACTTGACTCGACGAATCATTGAATGAACCTAAATCAATCAACGCACTCAATGACATCATTCGACGAGTCAACATTTAACTCGATGAAAGCATTGAATTACCTTGACGCTCTCAGCGCCTAATTCGACAAGTTAACATTTGACTCTACGAAGGAGTCGAGTGGTATCAACGCCTAATTGACAAGTCAACATTTATCTCAACGAAAGCATTGAGTGGTCTCGATGCATTCAACGCCTGGCTGAGTAGACTTGATACACTCAATGCCATCATTCAACGAATCAACGATTAACTAGATGAATCATCGAGTGGTCTCAACACTCTTAACGCTAACTCAACAAATTAACACTTGACTCGTCGAATGATTTGAGTGGTATCGACGCACACAACGAATGGCTGAGTCCAGTCCTTTACTCATCTCATGCCAGTGCTTGGTCCTTCACTCATCACATGAGTAAGACCAGCATATCCAATCTTCCAAATTCTCCAAACGTTCTTATGTGCGGCCCTGATAGGCGCATACTGCACTTGCAGTGAGACTACATGCTTAATTACTTCTAGATCACCATGGTAACACCAACATATATCCCCTAAGAGTGCACTCGACCATGGAAGACTTATAGTCGCCAGCAAGAGTATGCAGGGGCTCCACTATTGTGTTCTTAGCATTGAGGGGTATGTGAGGTCTAGGCCTAGTAGTGTGCCTGCCCGCCTAGGAGTAGAGACACCCGCTACACTACCACCGTGAGCTTCGAATGTTGGTACCTAAGAGGTTGGACACCTCCAAATAGTGGGATGCTTGAAAGTTCTATGCACAGAGTTGTATGTGTGAGTTACATAATAAACATTGCATTGCATAGCATAGGCATGTCATATCATACGCACTTGCAGATCCTCATCATATAAATTAGTATGAGCTCTTTTATATGATGAGTTACTATTTCAGAAACCTTAACTTCTATGTCTGTATGGGCATTTATATAAGTTAGGGTACGCTTTAGTGATGATAGTGTAGTTGCTTTACTTTACAATTTTTACTTAGCTTCACTTACTGTACTTTTATATTGTGCTAGATGTTGATCTTCTTTACTGCTCATACTGATATAGAACTTTTAGATATAAATATATACCATTGTCACCTGCTTGTATATTCTGTTATTTTGGTCCTCCAATTTCTTCCTCCCGCGCAGTGCCTAGGAGTTATGGGGGTGAGGCGGGGATGAAGCAGCTGTGTCTAGTTTGACTGACGATCGTTTGACCACATCATTTTAGGGACACATGGAGATGCCGCCACAGTTCGAATAGGCAGATCCAGAGATTGAAACACCAGGATCAGAAGAGCCGGTGCCGCGCACTACCACTACTACTACCCGGCGTCAGGTTGATGATCATATAGTTTAGCTTCCGCATTGTTTGTTGAGAGAGAGTGATATTTACGATATTCATATACTGGGCATAAGCCCTATAACTTGTACTCTTTCATTTATGTCATGTGGACCTTTATTTGGGTATTTATATATCTATGATGTGATGCGTGGACTTATTTTATTTCTTCTTCCGTTGGCTGTGTGAATGATCATGCTTGCCGACAGGCTCACTGTCTTATGGTGACAACTTGTTCGTTGCTGGTATCATTGTAAGGCGACAGTTCTGGGCATAAAATCTCTTCTCGGTCATGCCCAATTTCCGGGAGGAAAGATTTTACAAAGGGGCCTAAAGATCTAACAGGTTAATCATGACATAAATAGTGCACTATAAAATTTTGGGAATTTTTTTCATTCACTAATGTCAAAACATTTCAATAATTTATTTCCTGAAAATAAATCAAATTATGAATTAAACTATAGGGACATATGTCCTAAGAATTCCATGACCTAAAATATACATTGCTAATCTCATAATAAACATTTATTCTAATTTATCCTAACTGAATTAACAAAAAATAAACAAAATATGATGAGTCATATAGTTTGTCACACTTACTTCAAAAATTAATTTAAGGAGTTCTACTTATTGTCAAAAGATATGTAATACCCTTTTGGAAATATCAAACAAAGATCTAGAAAGTACATGTCGATCATTTGGTTTTGTTCGGCCCTTAAGGCACTTAAAAATCAATTTGAAGTTATGTTAGGGTGTCAATAAAAGAAATTTAAATGAAATGAAATTATAGTTTAGAAATAATAAAAGCACAAAACCTAAAATAGATCCAATGGCACAAAAATGTAGCAGATCATAAAGTGACCTTCCCCCACATCAGATCCGATGTCGATTCACTGTGGGTATCAACCAATCATTAGCTCAAAGAAATTAAGAAAATCAAATAGTGGTGGAATTGTCTTTAACCTGCAGCCAACGACGATGATTCATCCCTCCTAGACAAGTTTTCGGGGCTCCTCCATTTCCATTTGGACATCACCATCCCTCACCACCACCACCAACAGTTTTGCCATTATAAGGGCTACCTAATGGCTGTGGTTTGGTGGCCTATTGCCATCATCGGTGGCCAGAATTACTGGGTCTTTCTAATGGCCATTCTCTACAAAATTAAGTGAAATCAAAGCCCAATTGAGCTCGATTTTGATTGGAAATCCTTCCAGGATGTTTATATAAGGAGAAGAGGAGGAAATCTCACCTCAAACGATAGTGTTCTCCTAGAACGGCTTTGGGATGACATAACTTGGTTGGCCTTGAGCTCTCTACTCCTCCTGAGGTCTTCCGCTCAATTTCTCTACTTAGAACTGTTGCTTGAGAAGTGGATGAGGTAATCAAGGAGTAAAGGGGGGCATTAATAGACTGGGTAGGGAGATTTCATCTTCCAACCCCATTCCCCGATAGAAAGTTATGGCTAGCTGCCTCCCTGATAACCCCTGTTGTCCCATAAACACTTCAGATGTTATCTCTCAGCTTTATTGGGCGGGATAAGACCATAAATGTCTCCGAATACACCCCTTAAAATATTTCCAATTTGGGTAATTTTCTCTTAATTAAGCTTTGACCTTTGACTTGGATTAATTAGCCTAATTAAGACTCATCTTTAATTGGTCATGAGTTTTGAGTCAAGGTGAGGTTATGGCATGAATCAAGGGTCTTTGGGCTACTGTAGGTTTAAGGTATTTCTAAAGAGGTTTTGGGCTTAATTGAACCATATTTAATTTTGTTTGACCATGGTTGTCCAAAGACAACATTTTGGGGGTTAGGTAGCCTTGGCATCAGAAAATTGTAGAAGGGCTGTAAATGGATCGTTAATTATATATAGTTGCAAAAACACATCATTGAAAATATGATCATGCATAGAAGAAGGATCACAATCACTAGGATTAAAATATTCAACATGAAAATCTTAGGAAGGTAATGAATACAAATTGATTAATTTCTATAACAATTTTTTTATTCATCACTTCATTCAGTGTACTCAATTCATTGTCCATTTTTTGGTAGCCCGTGATTTCAAATTTCTCATCTTCAATGCATAACATGGGAGTATGTATTGACTAAGGAGCCTTATTAGACAAGATATCAATGATATCTTGAAGTTTGTCTCCCATTCTTTTGAGGCATTCATTCATTTCTTGAAAAGTTAAAGAATTATCTAAAATTGATAAAGAAATGTTGGAGGAATAATAATTCTCATCTTTACTCTAAAGAATTATCAGGGTGGCCTTGCCACCATTGATATGCTGCATGTGAGTAAATATCATGTTGATGTTCTCCATAAGAATTAGTAGAAAATTTATAGCAGTATAACTCACTCAAATGATCGACACCAAAACAAAGATTATAATAATATAGGGTTTAGTGGCGTGACAAACTGCCCATTTCGAAGAATATGCCAGCGGGTCTGGCCGGACCCCACGCTATATTAAATGAACAAGCTAAAGTATTACAAAATGAAATCAAAGCATTCACGTAACCTAACACAGAGTTACACATTAGCGAAAGTAGTTTATTAACATAACCTGCAAACAGGAATGTCCATTATATATAATCAGAAATGAAATACATAACCATATTCGTTTGGCCGTAAAGCCTTACGGGCTGTTCAAAAGTGTTTATTCATCTACATGATTTACATACATCGACACACAGGCCGATAATACATGAAAGTTATAAACATCAAAACGTGGCCTTCGAGTACCAGCATGGCAATGGGCTTCAGCCTGCTATTTTCTGCTTGGCTCGCCAACTCCTGCACAGGTACAAACCACAAAGATATGGCAAAAATAAAAGGCGGTTAGCTTTAACTGATCACAATGGTGTAATGACTTCACCCGATTCATGGGGTGATGGTTCTCCTTCCCTGCAAGCAAGTAGTATAACTATATATAAATATATATATATATATATATAAAAGAATGTGCAACATGCACCACCTAAGAACCATTTATATATGCACAACCACCACAAATGCTGGCACGTACGACTACGCATTTCATGCTCTTAAGGAACGCTTTCGTAGTACTCCCAGAGTCCCACCTCCATCCCCAGTCTTGAAAACTTAGATGGTTCCTTCAAGCTACCGCCGGTCATAAAGCTATTACGCTTCCCATATTCCCCGAGATCAAATAGTGCATAGAGGAGCTACCTCTTCACCGACTAGCATGGGACATGTTTAGATCAGCTTTGCCCATGCTCAAATCACTGGAATAAAATTATCACGGTGTGGGTATGGCTTCACCTCGGCCTATTAACATGATAACCAATGTTACCTCTTAAGGTTGGCACACAAGGCCACCAAAGCTATGCACAGCTAGTCTTTCAGCTTTCGGCGCTATGCACCTAGTCCCCAGGACTTAGGCTTCATAACCATAACCAATGCTTACTGGACTTCTGCCAGCTATCTATCACCGATGATATCACATTATCACTAGGCGATATCACACTATTGCGGACAATATCCCATTATTATCAGGCGATATCAACAAAACATTTTTTTCTATTGTAACCTTGGGTATTTCCTAGAGTGAACCTCCAGTACTCCATGCAGAAACCTATAGTACGTAAACCCCCCAAACTACTCGTTTTTCATGGAGTCTTCTATGACACGCAAAGTACACATCACTAATCTCAACTAACCTATAACAGATGGGCTTCACATAAAATGCCTACCTATATACTTTGATCTAGACTTTATATACATCAACCTACTGAAAGCCTGACTCTTCTACGAATTAGTGAAAGTACTTTATGAAAATATGTTATACATAAAGGACTATCATATCCAAGCACTATGGAGAATGATCGTTGCCCTTGACGATTATTTTTGAACCATAAAATCGCAGTTGACCCGGATGAAAAGGCTCACAGTGTTTCCCTCTCAGCAGATCTACTGTCGACTCTTGATTTCGATCTTGGAAGCTCCTCCCAAGCTCCTCTAATAGTTGGCTTCTCCTCTTTTTCTTCCTCCCTTTCGTCTTTCCATTTCTTTTCACTTGAAGAGAGAGAGTGTGTGAAAAATATAATGAGCAAATGTTATTCCCCTTCAGCCAGCTTAAGTCATATGGGGTAAATCCAAGCCCTTGGATCCAAAATCAAATAGAAATTGATGGCCACAATTTAATTTGAGATTTTTGTCTCAGGCGCTATCACCGATGATATCACACTATTGTTGGCGGTAGCTCAAGTGGTGGTTGCTTGACCGAGCAAGCCCCGCTTATTGACCACTGTACAACCAATTGACACGTGGATTTCTGCCATGTGGTGCTAACGTAGGTGATATCTTACTATCGCCAAGCTATAGTGCTAATAGATAGAGTTTAGATCTTTCTTCTCTTGGGGAAATTGTGTTGTTACAATCCCCATTCCCTTAAATAAAGTTCATCCCAACTCCTAGCATTGGGAAATCAGTTAAAAGCAACCAAAAGATACAAAACATAAAGTGCACCTCATTAGAATAGCTCGATGAACTCCTCAAGCATGGTTTGTTATCACTCCCTTGAAAGTTACTCGTTACCGCAATTGCCCCAACGGACATTGACTATCCTGATTGCTTTGTTCTACAACTGCTTGACCTCCATGTATTCGAAGCAAATGAGCCTGACTTTTGTCTTTAGCCCACCAATGATCGATACCTTATCCGCAACATCCACTTGAGAAGGTTCTTTCAAATCCTTCCTCAGCACTGACATGTGAAACACATCATGAAAACCGCTTAACTCTATCGAAAGAGAAAGTTTATAGGCAGCTCCACCAAATGTTCCAAGTTTTCAAACGGTCCAAGGTATCTCAGACATAGATTTTTCAAGTATCGAATACTTCACACACCCTTGAATGGCTTGATCTTTAAATACAACCACTCTCCCACGATAAACTCAATATTTCGGTGATTAATGTTGTAGTATTTGGCATGCCTATCTTGATCAATCAACAATCTCTCTTGGATCATTTGAATAGTCAAATTTTCATCATCGTCATCCTTTCACTTAAGCATCTTCTTTTCACTTGTTTCTGGCCAAATAAAGGGAGTACGACACTTCCTACCATAAAGGTCCTTAAAGGTAGCCATTTAAATACTTGCTTGGTAGCTATTGTTGTAGGCAAACTCGATTATATAGAGATTTTCCTCCCACCTTTTTCCTAAATCCAAGACACACATACAAAGCATATCCTCCATCATTTTATTAGTCCTTTCGATTTGACCATCCATTTGAGGATTAAAGGTCATGCTAAATTTCAGCTTGGTACCCAATAATTGGTGGATTAGCCTCCAATCATTCGATTTGAAGCACCCTTCTCAGTCACTTAAAATGTTATGGGGAACACTATATAATCATACTATATCGTTAACATATAGATTTGACAACTTTTCTACTAAATCGTCCCTTTAGTACTGAATGAAGTGAGACACTTTCTTCAAGCAGTCTACGATCACCCAAATAGTATCGTTCCAATATTACGATCACGACAAGCCATACACAAAATCCATAAAAATATCATCAGAATTCCATTCAAGAATCGGTAACGACTTCAAAAATCCACCAGGCTTCTGATGTTCTACCTTCATGAGTGCGCAAGTAAGACACTTCGCCACATAGAGGGCTATGTATTTCTTCAAACCTTGCCACCAAAACAGTTTCTTCATGTCTTTAAACATCTCTGTACTCCCATGGTGGATTGAGTACTTGGTAAAATGTGCCTCGTACATCAACTCCTCCCGTAATTTGCCAAATTTTGAAATGCATAAACGATCGTCTTTCCAAAAAAGACCATCTTCAAAGGAAAACTTAGCATTAGACCCATCCACAATCTCTGCCATATAGCGCTTCATGCTTTAATCAAACTCCAACACTTGTTGAACTCTATCTGTAATTTCATATTGCATCTTCGTCCAGTTCAAGCATGCATCTGCGCTTGTTCTCCCATTAACATAAGAGATTTCCAAAGCTTCCAAGTCATGAATTAGGAGCTCATCATGCATATGTATCCAGTTTGCTTGTGTTTAAGCCCTTCAGCTTAACTCATCAGTGATAACATTTCCCTTCCCGAGAGTGTAATGAATCTTGAAGGTGTAGTCCTTAAGGAACTTCATCCACCTCTTTTGTCACAAATTCAAATCCTTCTTATTTAGCAAATACTTTGGGCTCTTGTGGTCTGTAAAAATATCAATCTTCACACCATACAAGTAATGCTGCCAAATTTTAAGAGTGAATATCACGATCGTTAACTCCAAGTTTTGGAAGGGATAATTCCTCTCATACACCTTTAGTTAGCGAGAGCCATAAGTTATTACCTTTCCAAAGTGAAGAAGAACACAACCTAAGACGCTCACAAAGGTGTCACTATATAACTCATAGCCTTCTATACCACATGGAAAACACAAAATTGGTGTCGTGGTCAGACGATTTTTCAACACCTTAAAAGGTCGTGCACACATTGTCGACCAAACAAACTTCTAATCCTTCCTAGTAAATGTTGTGAGAGGTAGAGCTATCCTCGAAAAGATCTCTACGAAGCACTTATAATAGCTAGCAAGTCCTAGGAAACTCCGGATCTCCGCCACAGTAGTCAGAACATGTCACTCTCGTATTGCAACTATCTTTGTAAGATCTACTGTAATGCCCTCTCCACTAATCACATGGCCTAAGAATACCACGGACTCTAGCCAAAATTCACACTTAGATAACTTGGTATATAATGACTCCTCCTCAGGGTATCTAAAATAATATGTAAATGAATTGCATGTTCTTCTTTAATCTTAGAGTATACCAGGATATCATCAATAAACACAATAATAAACCGGTAAAAATACTCTCTAAAGGTTCTGTTCATCAGATCCATGAATACCGATTGTGCATTCTTTGTCCCAAAAGGCATCACAGTGAACTCATAATGCTTATAATGTATACTAAATACTGTCTTGGGAATATCACTTTCCCTGATCCTCAGCGGGTAATAACCGGACTACAAATCTAGCTTCTAGTACACATTTGATCCAACTAGCTGATCAAATAAATCATCGATTCTCGGAATTGGATACTTGTTCTTCTCTGTCAGTTTTTTCAGTTCTCGATAGTCAATTTACAGGAGTAAGCTTCCATCATTCTTCTTCACAAAGCGGTTTGTGCACTATAAGTGGATACTCTTGGACATATCTATCCTTGCTCTAGCAACTCCTGTAAATTAACTTTCAATTCTGCAATCTCCTTAGGCATTATTCGGTATGGTAAGTGTGACACAGGTTTGGCATCTGACACCAGCTCAATAGTGAAGTCAATCTCTCGCTGAGGTAAAGCTCTAGGGAGATCTTTTGGAAACACATTCGCATACTCAAACACTATTTGAATGTCACTCAAACTAAGCTTGGGCTCTAAAGCCTCCAACAACGTAAAGAACAACTCTGTTCCTTTTTGAACCTCCTTTACCACTTGGATAACAAACATCAATATCCTGCTTGACCCACGCATATCAGTAAAAGTAATCTTGCTTTCAGTGTTTTGCCCTAGTGTGACTTCCTTTGAATTGAAATCAATGCATTCACATTACTTCAAAAGCCAGTTCATGCCAAAGATTTCATCAAATTCTGATATCAGCAGTATTAATGCTTCCAAGTCAAACTCGTGACTTCATATCTTCACCTTAACACAACAAACTCTGTCAGCATGTATCATGCACCCATTTGGCAGCAACACATCCAATCTATCCATTGATATGAAAGAAGGTGCTCGGATACGTAGTACAAAGTCCTCATATAGAAAGGAGTGAGAAGATCCAATGTCAAATAGTTCTCTTGCCGGACAACTTAGTATTAAGACGAATCCTAACGCAAACTGGTTATCGATGCAATTGCATACAAGGTATATAATATATAAAGTAACAAAAGTTATATACTAAATCATACCTATCACAACGTCACTTTGCTTGATGACCTCCTACTGGCAAAGATTATAAACTCTGGGTTACACTGGAGGATACTAGGATGCAGTTGACTCCACCACTTTCTTTTTTCCGCATAGGATGCACCAACCTTTTTCTCTAGCTTATGAGCACCACTACGACAGTCTTGAGTAAAGTTCCCGCATTGTTGCAGTTATAGCAAGCAAGCAAACCTCGCCCAGTAGTCGCTCTAGAAACAACATAAGAAGCTGGCTCCAAAAACCTAGACTTCTTCTTCCACTTACGATACCTAGGGTTTAAAGAGTTCAACACCTTGAACTCTTGCTTTCTCGCAGAAAGGTCCTTATTGCTCTGGACCCCCTTCATATCCTGATCAAGGAATCAGGCAGTATTCACTAAGGTTTGAAAGCCCTACATTATCAAACTTGCCAAAAGAAGCCTCAGATCGTCACGCAGATCTTCATAAAACCTGTTAGTTTTACATTCCTCATCATCAAATAATGACCCAACATATATCCTAAGTCTAGTAAACTCGTGGAGATAGTCATCCACCAGAAGATCACCTTGAGTCAACCTTTAGAACTAGTTCTCCATTATTATACGTTACGATGATAGGATATACCTCGCCAAGAACAATTAGGAGAACTCATCCATCAAGATGTCTGTCAATTACCTGCCTACAAACTGATGCAACTCTATCTTGTCCCACTAAGCCTCGCCTCTCCGTCTAACAAGAAGATAGCTAAGGTAAGTTTTGCCCTTCCTCCATTTCTGTAGCTGTCAAGGTTGTATTTATCCTAGAGAGTCAATCTTTAGCTTGCGTTGGGGTTCCCATTACCTCAAATATAGGAGGAGGAAAGCTTAAAAAGTGCTTCAACTACTGATATGATGCTCATTTCACTGTTATCGATCCTTCAGGTGCCTGCCCCACAACAGCCGACTCAACTTTACCAACTGACATAGGGGTCACCCTATAGTTAGGTGGCTGAACATGCCTTCTTGGTTTCATATTGATCATAACAAACACAGTTTCATCAACCAGTCGAATTGTTTTTGTAGAAGAATAGGTTGTAGTAACCTAAATTAGTGTACTTTTATCTACTATGCACTGGAGTTGTGACTGCCCTGCACCACTCCCAATCACCTATAATTGCATAACACATAATTTAGCAATAATAATCATCGAAAACAACATACAAAGAACTCTCAGCTTCCACAAACAATGTATTTCATTCCTAAGTGGACATTCACGGGTTAGTTAAAGGTTTTAACGGAGACACACATATATGCACACCACCCCTTAAAAGAATTCGACCATGATTTTAGACACAAAGAGATCGACACCAGAAGCTGATACCAAATTGTAACAACATGCACATTCCAAAGAATATGTCAGTGGGTCCGGCTGGGACCCCATGACATATTAAATGAACAAACTAAAGTCTTATGAAATGAAATTAAAGCATTCACGTAACCTAACATTAAGTTAAACAATAGCGAAAGAAGTTTATTAACATAACCCTCAAACAGGAATGTCCACTATATATAATCAGGAATGAAATACAAACAATAATCATTTGGCCTTAAGACCTTACAGGCTGTTTAAAAGTGTTTATACATCTACAATATTTACATACCTCGGTATACAGGCCGACAATATATGAAAGCTATAAACATAAAAACATGGCCTTCGAGGGCTAGCATGGCAATTGGCTTCAGTCGTTATTTCCCGCTTGGCTCGCCCCCATATGTATAGGTACAAACCAAAAATATGTGGCAAAGCCAAAAGGCAGTCAGCTTTAGCTGACCACAATGGTATAACAGCCCCACCCCATTCCCTGTACGATGGTTCACCTTCCCTGCAAGTAAGCAGTATATCAACATATATATCTCAAAATTAATATGCAACTAGCACCAACTAAGTACCATTCATATATACACAACCACAACAAATGTTGGCATACATGACCACACATTTTGTTCTCTCAAGGCATACTTTTTGTGTACTCCCCGAGTCCCACCTCCATCCTAAGTCTTCTAAACTTATATGGAAACTTTTGAGTTTTTGTCAGTCATCAAACTATTATTCTTCCCGGACTCCTCAAGATCAAATGGTGCACCGAGGAGCTACCTCGTCACCGACTAGCATGGGACAGGTTCGGATCAGCTTTGCCCGTACTCAAATCAACGAAATCACATTGTTATGGTGTAGGTATATCTTCACCTCGACCCATTAATATGATAACCAATGTTATTTTTTATGGTCGACACACAAGGCAACCAAAGCTAGGCACAAATTCCTTTCAACTTTCGACGCTATGCACCTAGTCCCCATAGCTTAAGCTTTACGACCACAACATTGCTTACTAGACTTTTGATAGCTAGCTATCACCGACGATATCACACTATCGTCAACCAATATAATACTACCATTGGAGATATCCCATTATCGGCAGGCAATAGCAGCAGACCATCATTTTTTGTTGCAACCTCGGGTGTTTCCTAGAGTGAACCTCTGGTACTCCTTGCAAAAATCTATAGCACCTAAAACCCCAAAAACAAGTCATTTTTCTATGGAGTCTTCTCCAACACGCAAATTACACATCACCAACCTGACTAATCTATCACAAATGGGCTTGAAACAACATGCATATGTTCATACTTTGATCCAAACTCTATATGCAATACAAATTAATCAGGGATGCACAACATCAACCCACTAAAAGCCTCGCTTTCCACTAATTAGTGAAAGTGCAATTTGATCCTCTAGAATTCTAAAATAAAATTATAAAATTAGTAGGAATTTTTTGCTTTCAAAATATCAACAAACTATAATCCCAGACAACGACACCAAAAACATGATAAGTAAAATTTAAGAGATGATTTCTTTGATTCTATGAACTAAACGAAAGTGTATTTATCATTCATAATATAAGATATTTAAAATAAATATCAAGTGTCATATTCTATAGAGCTCTCGAGTACTTCTATTGTTTGAATTTTATTATTTTATTGACAACATAAAGTAGATTTATTTTATAACTGAATGATAAAATTAAAACAATGGCATTTGATCAGGAATCAATCTAAAGCAAAACAATTAGTAACTATAATAATTTATAAGAATTTGATGAAAATAACTCGATCGTGGAGGTTCCCAAATTATGATAGTACCTCATGTAATACCCTACCCCAACCAACCTAGATTAGGTCGCGTCAGAGATGGGCCTTATGCCCAAGGTGAAGGCGGCCACCCTACACTTTCCAAGGTGCAAAAACCCACTCTCCAAACACAAGATGATCATCTTGCGAGGTTATAGACAAATCACATCATGTCAAGTATGTAAAAGCAACACAGTACCAAAGATATATATATATATATATATATATATATATATAAGATGGTTGCAATCATATGTTATACATGCAGCCCAATGGGTTCAAAATGACTAATGCAACTGTTATGCTCATGTAACCACGCTCTAATGACTTGGGTTTCTAAAGTTACAGGATAAAACTGGTGCATTGGCTCGCACTGGCTCTAAGGAAGATACACTTTCACATAGTAGTTGGGCATCATACTGGTCTATCTCCTAAAAAGGTTATTCAACAACACATTAGTCAATGACTAAGTGGATACACACCTCCTTCCCCAGGACCCTAGCCTAGGGATGCAAATGAGTAATGAACCTAGAAAGGAAAATAGCTGAAGCAATAAAAATGGTTAGCAGTAATATATATATACATGAAAATAAGTATAAGCTAGGAGCATACTGAGCAGATGAAATAATAATAACTGAACCACATCATTTACATAAGTAGTTACTAAAATAAGTTGTACAAGCTAGCGCGCAACTAAATAGGTGTTAACAACTACAACAACTCCTATATGCACATAGTATAGGCCCCTTCTCTAATATTAGGGTAGCGAGCCCCAATGGACTCACTGATATAGTTGTCGTTGACAGTTGTCAGTCTTACCACTCCTATGTGTGCTCATACCGCACTACCCAAGCCCCAATGTACAATCATGTATACTCTTATATGTGAGCGAAATCCAACAATAACTCCAATCTAGCAAACCGGCGGAGGGACCCAACGGGGCATATCACGACCGAGCTCCTGGGGTACACTTATCTATGTTACCAAGAATCCTCAACCTCCCACACTGATATGAACAGTCTATGAGTAAGGCCGACCTACCACAATTTACTACAAGTAATTTACAAGAAATTAATATAGTAGATAATTGGCACCTTCGGGTCTGCAGTGGCCTGCCCTAATCAACATAAAATAATTTTGGCAGACGACTATACTCATATAATTTGGAACATGCCTCTCAAATTACGACAAGGAGCACAATGATTATGGGAGTTCATTATTTAGGGATTGTCTTGGAGGAATATCACAACTCCAAGTTTTCCTTAACTAACTCTTGATTAGGTAATTGACTGCATAGTAGGGCAGGACCCATGAAAAATGTGCAAAAAGGAAATAGCAGTAAATTAAAATAATTAAGTACAGTAAAGAAAATTATGTTGTAATAAAATGCAGATGTTTAAATAAACTACAACAAATAAGGTACTGAACCATAAGGAAACAGTATTGAACTAAAGTGAAATAAAAGACAGGAACTGAAAGGGAATGTGGGAGCTGAAATGCTGAAATAAAGAACATAAAATGAATCATTTAGTTCTGTAGTTCCATCTCCTTTTAAGGAGGCAAGTCCTTGACTCCATTCTTAAGTGGCTTCTCCATTCATAGGAGATAAGTATTATTCTTCACTCCATTCATAGGAGGCTTCTCCATTCATAAGAGGCAAGTTCTTCACTCCATTCTTAGGAGGCTTCTCTATTCATTAGAGGCAAGTTCTTCACTCTATTCTTAGGCATCTTCTTAGTATTTTGTCATATTATGTTTTACCAACAAATTTGAGTTTCATAGTTTTCTACATTGCACCTTGTAGGTTGGTTTAATTAGACTTATGTTTAATATACAAGGCCTTATAATTATTTCTTGCTGATCGTTATAATGATTCAAATACTCAGATTATATATACTTACAAAAGGTATATCATGATATTTATTAGCCTCAATTATGCGTACTGGGGCGACTCCGGTTATTTATTTATGTAGGGCCCGATTATCCTTGAATTTCAACCTCAGGATTTAATAAATATTTAAAACCGAAAAAGTATTCAAAACTTCGACCCGAGGTTGGAAATTGCCCAAATATTAACTCCAAGATATGATCCTGGCATAAACCAAATTAATTTCATCTAATTTAAACCTTTGTTAATTATTAGTTATCCCAAAGAGTCAAAAACTAACTCTAGAGGCTGCAATCACCCTATTGTAAACCCCATAAATTCCTTGAGTCATTTTGAGTTCGATATATTGAGCTTCGATAATTTATTTTGCCTCAAATAAACTCTTATTTTTCGCATTTAAAAATAAGCCTAATTTCAAATCACCAAACCAGGACAGTGAGTTTAAATGTGAAATAAAAACTCCTTAACATAATAAATATCATTTCGAGGTCTTACATAGCCTTTAGCATATTTTAAGAGGCTCGGTTATTTTAAATAATTAAAATATTTGGTGAAATAGGAGTTTAGTTGCTATATTCCTCAGTTTTCTCTAGAGGGGGTGAATAGAGATTTAAATTATTTTCAAATATTTTGAATAATTCACAGAATTCACCTTTACATAAACTATAAACAAGAATTAAATACAGTTAATTAAAATAACAGCATAATAATGCAAAAAAAGAAGTAAAAGCAAAATCACATAAGACACAAGGATTATAGTGGTTCCCCCTCAATCTGGGTACACCTATTCTTCTACCCCCTTTATAGGAATTCACTATCACAGTGTCTTAGTCTTTTGATCAGGAGACTCTTAGAAATACACCAAATCTTTTGATAAGGAGATCTTGAACTAATTACAATCTAAGTCTTTTCTCAAGGAGATTATTAGAACCTCTCACTGAATCCTTTGTAGAGGGATTCTTAAAACTCTTTTGCTCAAATGTAAAAAGAAAATTAAGAGAAGATTTGAGTTAAGATGATTATTTTCTTAGTGTCCTCTCTTCTGATTTCTAAGGATAATTAATGATGATCTCTGGAACTTCTGATGAATCTCTGAATATAAAAATAATAAAGATTATGAGCCCAATCTCCAGATGATCTTTCAAACTTTTTCTCTGAATCTAATGTAACTTTTTCTTGAGAAGAAGAAGTACAAATTCTCTTGTCAGATTCAACAACTATCATACCAATCGACTGATACTGGAAGAGATTCGATTGCAGATGATAATATTCCAAGATTTCTCTATTGAATTCAATCTTCTCACAATTTGATATGGTTTTCTTGATCGTCTGCTGTTGATGATTGATAACCTGTGATTATTTCTTATTAACTGTAATTCTCTCCTTATGTTTTTTATATCTCAGCATATATATATATAGACATTCTCTAACATCTCCAAGAATCTGTTGTGTAAACCCCTTCATGATTTAATTTAGATTGAAGGCACAAAACAAATTTTATTAAGAAATCTAGTCAACATAACACAAAGTTCTAGTCGAAGAAACATCGATTTCTGTCTTTTGTATTAAAATCTCTATAGTTGATGTTCTGTCGATATCCTGTCAAAGCTTACGTCGATTTAATACTTCTGTGTCGTCAACTTATCAAAATTAAGTTGCTCTGAATTCAATTCAAAGTAACATCGAATTCCAGTCTACGTTGCGTCGAAATCTAGTCGACACATATTGGCAATTTATCATTTTTCCCTTCAATTCAGTATGCCTTGTATATATATATCCTGTATATCATTGACACCCTAGGACTTCTAAGACCAAATTACCCTCACTATACAATATGAGTAATAGACCTAGGATGTAAAATCACTAAACATAATTTTTTAAGCTAAATCATAAGGGGTTTTTTTCCAACAATCTCCCCCTATTTAACTTAACAAATTTTACAAAACTTTAAAAGTGATTTTACACACAATAATAAATTATACAAATTTTTGACGGAGTGTGTACTCATAATAAATAAAAATGATAAAGGACATAGATATAAAGCAACTGAATATATGAGATTTCCATAAAAATTCTTTAAAATGCCAGCATTTTCCACAAAAATTATACATTTAGAATATATTTGTCTAAGAAGGATTTTTTCCCTTTTCTAGTGAAAACTTGTACATCCTTACTGAACTTTTTAGCAGATGAATCTTGGCATTTCTCTTGAGCTTTAATAGCACCATCCATAGCTTCTCTAGCAATCATAAGATTATCATCTAAATTTTCTTTAATTGATTCCCCCTGGACTAATGCATTAGAACAATGAATAACTTGATCATTTTTTATTCTATTTCCATTTAAATAGGTTGATTTTCAGCTATTTGTTATTTTGTTTCTCTGGATAAAAGAATTGTGAGTCTTCCTAAAGAGAGACTCATCTTCTTCTAAAGGTTCTATGTATTGGTCTTCCTCAGATATCTCCCCCTTCCGAACTTTATGAGCTAAGGAGGTTAAGAAATATCTTGTTACTTCTGTGGAGAACAGTTTATTCTGAATATTTTTTATAGAAGTTTACACATCAGAAATCTTATTAAGCATATTTTAAACAGAGGATTTGCAATTTGAAGCATGCTCATCAATAAGAGATGTCAATGACGCAGTTATTTGTTGTATGTCTTGAAGAACTATTTTATTAATATCTAATATCTCTAAAGTAGATGCTGCAGCATGATTGTGTTTAAGAGAAAGTTGATCATTATGGTGTTGTATATCTGTATCTGTATTTAGAAGTTCATTGTTGATATTTTGATTTAAATTTAACTATGAAACAATGTTTTGTGATGGTAGCTCTATTGTAATTATGGGAATTACTAATTCATGAGAAGTATCAGGTAGAGATTTTTCTATTGTTGGAACTATCTCATCTATTAATGGTGAGGATGGGGGAGAAACTTCTTTCTTTGAACCAGGTTTTAGTATTTTTCTATTTTTCTTTGAGAATAAAGAAATAGTGAGTCTCTTTCCAGGTGGTATATTTGCTCCTTTTAATTTGCACAGAGTAGGGTAGTGCAATTTTAATATATGACTCATAAAATTCATATATGCATTATCCTTATGGCTGTACTTATGACCTATAAGATTCATAATACACTTACTCCAATTAATCTTCTTTCTCAAAACAAAAATTCCCATCAAATGCAGTTGAGCTTTGCGAACAACATCATGTGCTGATATCTTGCACATCAATATCTTTCCCACTATATCAGCAAGAAACTCATATTCTTCTGAAAAATCTTTCATTTTCAAATGAATTGGTTTATCCTTAGAGAAATTCATCTTTACTAGAGCTTCCTTAATTTCTTCTTCAATTAGTTCAGCATATCCTTCTCCTGATGGCAGATAAAATGTTGTCTGTTTGAGTTTTACAGTTATATACTGACCTCTAATCCATTTATGTATTATATCATTGAGCCATCTTCATCAATTATAATTGAACTAATGAACTCAGCTAATTCCACAGAATATAATAAACATCATGTAGTGATTAGATTTTTAAATCAGCGTCTATAAATAATTGCAAAATTCTTTTGAAGGAATCTCCTACAGCTACAAATGATTCAAGATCAATATTGAATCCTAAATTTATCTTGGTTGCCATTAGAATCCCTACAAAAGTACAAGAAAGAATGAAATGAAAGAGTAGAAATAAAATAGAGCGGGGAAGATGAAGACTTTGGACAGAAGTCGACGATACGTCGAGAAATTAGGGCATAAATAATTTTGTTAGTCGACCTAGCATCGATTTCTTTTCGATGTATACATAAGTATGATAATCGATGCCCGCGTTGATGAAATCAATGTTGTGTAGAATGGATCCAATATTCTTCATAACCACTCTATCTTAGACGTTACGTTGAATAGAATTCGAAGTTTCGTCAATTTCTATTTGATGTTATGACGTATGCAGACTTATAAATTTAAGTATTATGCAAGTTTTTCCCAGTAATTTTTGTAGTTAAAATTAAGACATTTAAAATTTATGAGCTTTATCAAGCATACCTAAATCAATTATAAAGTAGTTGTGCTTTGTTTCATCAAGAGGCTTAGTGAAAATATCTGCTTTCTGATTTTCAGAAGTCAAATATTCTAGGGAAATTTTCCCTTTTTCAACATTATCTCTGAGAAAGTGATGTCTTATCTATATATGCTTTGTCTTGTTGTGCAAGATGCGATTTGATGCAATTGAGATGACACTTGAACTATCAATGAATATTGTGGAATTGGAAAAATTTAAGTTATAATCAAGTAATTAACTCTGCACTTATAAAATCTGTGAACAACTTCCAGCAGTAATATATTCTGCTTCAACTATAGAAGTGGAGACTGATGTCTGCTTCTTACTGAACCAAGATATTAGTCTAGCACCAAGGAATTGACAAGTTCTTGAGGTACTTTTTCTATCCAATTTACATCCTATATAATCAACATTTGAATAACCATATATAAATTTTGATTCTGCTGGATACCACAATCCTATTTCAGGTGTACCCTTAAGATTTCTTAAGATTCCTTTTACAGAATTAAGATGTGATTCTTTAGTATCAAGCTGAAACCTTGCACAGACAACTGTAACAAATATTATATCAAGTCTGCTTGTTGTTTGATAAAGAAATGAGCCAATGATTTCTCTACATGTTTTCTGATCTATAAATTTAACTGATATATCCTTATCTAAAACAACATTAGTAGCCATAGGAGTTTTCATAATAGTGGCAGTTTCCATGCAAAATTTCTTAATCAATTCCTTAGTGTATTTAGATTGAGAAATGAAGATACCTTCATTACTTTGTTTTACTTGTAATCCAATGAAGAAGGATAACTCTCGCATGCTACTCATTTCAAACTTAGATTACATTAAGTTAACAAACCTTTTGCATAATCCAGAGTCTTTTGACCCAAATATAATATCATCCACATAAATTTGGACAATAAGCCGCTTTCCTTGTGTTTTAGCGAAAAGTGTTTTATCCATCTTTCCTCTTGTGAATGAGTGATCTAAGAGAAATGTGGATAAGGTCTCATACTAGTCTCTTGGAGCTTACTTTAGACCATAAAGTGCTTTATTTAATTTATAAATATAAGAGAGAAGAGTTGGATTGTCAAAACCTAGAGGTTTTTCTACATAAACCTCTTCTTGTAGGAATCCATTAAGAAAGGCACTCTTGACATCCGTTTGGTAAAATTAAATCCTTTTATAAGCTGTATAGGCTAGAAATAGTCTGATTGCATCTGGCCTTGCTATTGGTGCAGATGTCTGATTGTAGTCAACTCCTTCCTCTTGTTTATACCTTGAGCAACAAGTTTAGCATTATTTCTCACATTCACTCCATTTATATACAATTTATTATTCCTGAAAACCCATTTAGTTCCAATAACTGGATAATTCTTTGGTCTATCCACTAATTCCCACACTTTATTTCTTTCAAATTGTGCAAGTTATTCTTGTATAGCTATAATCCAATATGGATCAGTACCTACTTCCTCAAATTTCTTGAGTTCAAATTGAGATTAGAGGCACTGCAAAATTTCTCCAGTTGATAGTTTGTCTTCTAGTCTTTACCCCTTAATTTACATTGCCAATTGCTTGAGAAGAGGGATGATCCCTCAGGAGTGACCTATTTGAATAAATTCTTGTTTGATCAATTAGATCATAGTTAATTTGTTCTCTTATTCCTTCTTCATGATGTAATCCAACTTCTTGAGTATTAAATTATTCCATGACTATTGAGTTAATATGTCCTTCTGTATAAACTTCATCTTCTGAGCTCTCAGCTTCATCTTCTTTTTGATGATTTTTCTTTGCAAAAGTGCTTTCTATATTCTCCACAATTTTTAATTCTTTGAAGTTTCTATCCATAAAAACCTATATCTACAATAATTTTTTCGTGAAAGTTTCCTCTCCCAGGGAAGAAACATGAGTTTCATGAAATACTAAATGCATGAATTCTTAAATTTTAAGTGTTCTTTTATTATAACACCTATAGGCTTTTTTAGATAAAGAATATCCCAAAAATATTCCAACATCAGCTTTCTTATCAAATTTGGCTAGGTAATTTTTCCATTACTAAGAATATAACAGACACAACCAAATATTTTGAAGTAAGAAACCATAGGTGCCTTACCTTTCAAAAGTTCATAAGGTGTCTTTAGTTTGGTCTTGTGAATAAGACTTCTATTAAGAACATAATTAGTAGTGTTAACTTCTTTAGCCCAAAAGGACCTAGATAACTTAGACTCTATTAATAATGTTTTTTCAGCTTCATTAAGTGTTATATTTTTCCTTTCAGCAACTCCATTTTATTAATGTGTTTTAGGAGCTAAAAAGCTTTTCCTTATCCACTCATCTTCACAAAATCTATAGATCAAATAATTTTCCAACTCTGTGTCATGATCACATTTAATTTATGACACTTTGGTATCAAATTCAGATTGAATCTATTTAATGAATTTTGTGAAAGTTGAGAAGGTTTCATACTTCGCTTTTAAAAAGAACACCTAGCTGAACTTTGAGAAATCATCCACAATAACAAATGTATAAGACTTATCTCCTAAACTTTGAGGGATAAGAAGACTAAATAAATCAATATGTAGTAGGTATAAGATTCTCAGGAATCACTCTTACCAATTGGTTTGAATAAAGATTTCACCTATAATCCTAGCTAACAAGCTCTACATGCATTGACTTTTCTATACTTACCTTTTGGTAAGCCTCTTACTAACTCATTCTTTGAAATCTTTGATATGGTGTTGTGATTTACATGGCCAAGTCTTCTATGCCACAACTCATTCTTGTTTATTGCAGTATTGAATAAATATAATTCATTCTTAGTGGAGTCAAAGTCAATAACATATATATTGTGTTTTCTAGATCCAGTTAGCACAATGACATATATTCTAGAATTTACTATTTGATAATGATTTTTAGTGAAAACAACTTTGTATTCACCTTCACAAAGTTGGCTAATGCTAATCAGATTATGTTGAAGTCCTTCAACATGAGCTACTTTAGCAAAGGTGATATCCCCAATTTTGATCATACCATAACCTTTGGTCTGACCATAACTGGAATCACCAAATAATACCTTGGGACCATTTTTGTCATTATAATTTATCAGTATATCTCTTTGTCTAGCCATATATATAGAGCATCCACTATCTATATATCACTACTAGTTTGTAGAAGGACAACCTTTTTCCTACACATGAATTTAAACATTAGTTTGGATCTAGTTACCTTAGACCCATTACTTCTTTTTCCATTACAAGGAGTAATGAAAGTATATGAAGGCCTTTCATATTATTCCTTAGGATAAAAGAGTGTTGGACTATTAAACCAACAGCTTATAGTTATATAACTTTTGATAAAAAAATCACAACAAATAGCATTTTCAAAAAAAAATTATATAAATAATTGCTCTCAAGGGATATACGTCGAGTTGAAGTCAACATAACATTTGGATAACAACGATTTGATGTCGACATTTCACAAGAGTTGTGTCTATATGAAATCAATGCATGTTCCTTATTCATTAAAACTACTAATTTATGTTTCGTATCTATCATTGGTTGTTTATTTGCAATAAGTTTTCTTTTAAACTTTTTCTTATCATTATTGAAATTGAATAGTACATAATTTGCTTTAATGAATGTTATAGGATTTTTCCAAGCAGGTTTATTATCTATTGCTACTATCCTATTAGGGTTTGATCCTAAGACCAAATGATCAAACCTTTTCATAAGGTTTTTAATAATATTCTTAAGCTAATTACTCCTTCCATTCAAGGAGTCTACAAAGACTTTTGCCTTTGATAGTTCTTCTTTCAATGAAAAATTTTCTTCTATTAACTTTCTAATCTGTTCTTTCAAATTATTTATATCAACTTCTAAATGCTTATCTTGTTCTATTTGCTTAATATCTTCAGGACAACTTCATATATTTTAAATTTTTGCCTTATTGATTTGATTTTATTTTCAAGTTATTTTTGATCTATACAAAATTCTCTAAAATATATCTTAAAATCATCAAAAGTAAAGTCTATATCATGAAAATAATCTGGTACCTTATTTGAATCATGTTTAGATTCTATCTCCAGAGCTATGAGACAAGCTTCTTCAGTAGCTTTTTCCTCTTCATTATCTGATGATGAATTAGATTTAGAGTTTGTGTCACTCCAGGTTTTAGCAATAAAACCCTTTCCCTTTCTCTTATTCTTCTTCTTCTTCAGATATTTTTTCTTTTGATCATTTGAGCTTGATCTTTCCTTTTCCTATTATGGACATTCTATTGAACTATATCAAGATTTTCTAGAAGTAAAACAAATTATCTCCTTATTGGGAGTCTTGTAAAATTTTGGTTTTCTCATACTTCCATCTCTTCTTCTTGAACCTTCTAATTTAATCCATTTTCTAAATCTTCTTGCCAGAAGATTGAACTTTTCATTTTCTATAATAGATGATTCATCTTCAGTAACTTTGAATGCAACTGATTTTTCTCTAAATGATAAGCTATTCTCCTTAGCTTCAATTTTTGCTCTACTTTTCAATAAATACTCATAAGATTTCAATTTCCCAAGAAAATCATATGTAGTGATTTCCTTGTGACACCTTTCTTCTATAATAGCCCAAATTCTCGAATCATATGTACTAGGAAAGCACATGAGTAACTTATCATTAATTTCTGTGAGAGATGTGTCCTTGTTTAGTGCTTTAACTCATTAATTATCACACTTAATCTGCCATACATCTCTGCTACAGATTCATCAGATTTCTTCTGGAAATTTTTATAGTGAGAGATTAGAAGTGATCTTTTATCTTTTCTCTCATCTACACTTCCATCACAATCCTTGCGAGTGATTCCCATATCTCTTTTGCTAAGAGACATTATGTAACCTTTTGAAATATGTCATCTGATATGGTAGAGACCAATATATTCATAACTTTTACATCACAATCTTTAACTCTTCTCCACATCAGTCCATTCATTTCTTGGTACAGGTTCTGTAGTTATATTGCCATCTACATCACTTCTATATGACATTGGTGGTCCTGTCAAGATTGATTCAAAAATGCCTTCATTAATAGAGTTCATATACAATCTAATTTTGGCTTTCCAGAGTGTAAAATTATCAAGATTATAGACTGGTGGCCTAGCATATGCAAATCTTTTGAAAGTATTTGAAGCCATTTTTATAAATAAAAATTTGAATCTATTGTTACAACTGAAATGATCTTTTGATCAAGGTGTTTACCTTTATAGATTAATCTTTTGTAGATTAGCCTATTGATGATCAACCTAGCTCTGATACCAATTGAAATAGGAGTTCAGTTAGTATATTCCTCAGAGTTTTCTTTAGAGGGGAATGAATAGAGATTTAAATTATTTTCAAATACTTTTATTAAATTATAGAATTTGTATTTACATAAACTATATATCAGAATCAATTGCAGTTAATTAAAATCACAACACAATAACAACAAAAAGGAAATAAAAAAAAATCACATAAGCCACAAGGATTATAACGGTTCCTCCTCAATCTGGGTACATCCACTCTTCTACCCCCCTTTATTGGAATTCACTATCACAGTGTCTGAGTCTTTTGATTAGGAGACTCTTAGAACCACACCAAATCTTTTAATAAGGAGATCTTGAAAAAATAACAATCTGAGTATTTTCTCAAGGAGATTCTTAGAACCTCTCACTGAATCCTTTGTAGAGGGATTCTTAAAACACTTTTTCTTAAATATAAAAAGAAAATTAAGAGAAGATTTGAGTTCAGATCATTCTTCTCTTAATGTTCTCTCTTCAGATTTCTGAGGACAATTAATGATGATCTCTAGAACTTTTGATGAATCTCTGAATATCACAATAACAAAGATTATGATCACAATCTCCAGTTGATCTTTCAAACTTTTTCTCTAAATATATTGCATCTTTTCTTGAGAAGAAGTATAAATTCTCTTATCAGATTCAAGAACTATCATACCAATCGAATTATACTGGAAGAGATTCAATTGCAGGTGATAATCTTCCAAGCTTTCTCTATCAAATTCAATCTTCTCATGATCTTATAAGATTTTCTTGATTGCTTGGTGTTGATGATTGATAACTTGTAATTATTTCTGATTTAATGTAATTCTCTCCTTGAGTTTTTTATATGTCATCATATATATATATAGATCAACATCCTCTGACGTCTTTGAGAATTTGTTATGTAAACATGTTCTTGATTTAATTCAGATTAAATCCACAAAACAAATTCTATTAAGAAATCTAGTCGACGTACAGTAGAGTTCTTATCGAAGCAACATCGATTTCTGACTGTGTGTATGAAAATCTCTGTAGTCGAAGTTCTGTCGATATCATGTCAAAGCTTACATTGATTTAATCCTTAAGTGTTGTCAACTTATCTAAATTAAGTTACTCTGACTTAAATTCAAAGTAATATTGAATTACATTTAACGACGTTGCGTCGAGATCTAGTCCATGCATGTTCACAATTCATGATTTTTCTCTTCAATTAAGTATGCCTTATATATATATATATCCTTAATATCACTGACACTCTATGAATTCTAAGACCAAATTACCCTCACTATACAACATGTGTTATAGACCTAGGATGTAAAATCATGAAACATAATTTGGTAAGCAAAATCATAAGGGGTTTTCCTAACATTAGGAATATCTCAAAAATTCCCAAATATTTCTGTTGTATATTTTTAGCCATTAAGGAATATTTTTCGTGTTCAAAGATTTTCCATTAGAGCCCTTGTTTAGCCCACAAGATTAAATATCCCTTTGTTAATTAAAATCATTAATTTTATAAAACAAAAACGATTACCTGTACCAAAACCATGACCTTGTAGGCCTCTACCACTATCATCTGCCCATTAGCTAGTCGTGGCTCCACCCCTAGCCGACTCACCGATGGTTGGCACTTCCTCTAACAGTGGTTTGATATTCTGGTGCCACCGTCCGCCACCGGAAAATGAACCCGAGAACTAAAAATAATACTTAAGCACTGCCAGCTTTGTTTCCAGATATGCCTCTACCTAAGGTTCTCCTGGGGAGGGTCAGAGGACCTCCTCCGATGAGGCCCTGCCTTCTCCCGCCAAACAATAAGATACTAAAAGGGGCTTACGTCCTGCGCAACCTACCACCCGAGTCCAATAGAACCTTGGGTGGGGATGCAACAGTGCTCCGGTGATGGGAGATACATGCATGACGTTCGGGCATTGGGGAAGAATAGGAGGAGGAAGATCCACCTGGTGATTCAGGGCTCAAGGACCTCTGGGAAGAGATGTTATGGAAGGGTGGCGGAGGTGGCATGTTCGAGCCAGATAGTTTCTGGCAAGGTAGGGCTTGGGCATGGAGTGGTTAGAGGTCAGGTGGGAGGTGCGAGCCTGCTGGGAGGCAGCAAGGTCTTATATAGCCGAGTAGGAGCCCCTCCCATTCCTACTATCAATGTGGAACTAAAGAGTCCTAAGAGGAATGTTATTTCTCCTCTTCTAATTGGCTTAGCCAGATGGCATGCATTAGGAATGGAAGTACTATCCAGATGGCAACATCAAGGAGGGGAAGATTTGTCTTGGGTAGATTTGCCTTGATTTTAAAAAAGGGAAGGAGGAGTGGAGGCCCTTCTTGGGCTTTGATTCAAAGCCTAAAGTCTAGCTTACTTAGGCCCTTCAAGGGAAGGAGGATTGGCCTTGATTTTAAAAAAGGGAAGGAGGAGTGGAGGCCCTTCTTGGGCTTTGATTCAAGGCTTTGATTCAAAGCCTCAAGTCAAGCTTGCTAAATTTTAAAGCCCACTTAGTGCGGGGAGGTGGTGTCCAAGCAGTCTAAAGATATGGCTTGAGGGTTGGTGTTTCCAAGATGATCTAAAAGTAGTCAAGACATTAGTCACACTACTAATACAATATGAGCCTATAGTGTCGAACATAAGAGCATTTGGAGATATTGGAGGAAGGATTGTGTTAGCCTTACTCATATTGGATATGATTGAAGGAACAATCATATTACTCATCAGAGTTATGTGTGTTAAAAAGTCATATTGTTGTGAGTTGTGGCTTGACTCAACGATATCATCGTATTGGTTCAACGATATCGTCGTATTGGTTCAACGATATCATCGTATTCAACATGATTTATTTGTTGTGACTTGATATGACGATATCATCATGTTAACTCGATGATACTGTCGTGTTGACTTGATGATATCATCATGTTGACTTGACAATATCATCATGTTCAACATAATTTCTCTACTATGGCTTAACATGACGATATCATCGTATTGACTCGACGATCTTGTTATTTTGACTCGATGATAACATTGTGTTCAACCAAATATCTCTGATATGGCTCCGTACAATGATACTACCTTGTGCAACATGTCATTACAATAATATTTATTATTTACACCAATTCAGGTGATAGGTCTACTGAGAGCGGAGGCGCATGCATGTCTTATATTCTAGAATATAAATAGACATGTGAGTAGGTTTTTGTTATAATATATTCCTTTGTGCACATGTGGTGTGTAACCACTCAAGGAAAACCCAACATTCAATACAACAAATTGCACCTTAGTATGGACCAAATTTGTTACAACAACTATCAAAAATTGTTACAAAAATCTTTGGGTAACGAAACAAACTTTTTGGTAATGAAAAAACTTTAGGTAACTTTCATCCTCTAAAGCCTGATGTTAAAACTTCTTATAATGTATGTGTGTCATTACAAATAATTTAATTGTAACAAAGATTACTTTTTCACTAAAAATGAGTTACGTAAATACTATTTCGTTACAAATGTTTTTTTCCTCACAAAAAATGAGATACGATAAATATTATTTTATTACAAATGTTTTGTTTCCTCACTAAAAATAAATTTACATTATAATAAAATGTTACAAATATTACATCGTTATAATAAATTGTAAAATAATAATAAATAATTTGTTATAATTGGTTTTCCTCACTAAAACTAAAGTCATTTATATATAAACATTTCATTTTCTATTTCGTATGTTTATATCTGATTTTAACATAAATATTAATCATGGCATCAAATTTCTTAAATCCTTAGCTCAAGATAAGATAAAATCCTGAAAAACACATATATATTAGAATTATTAAATTAGAACTACATGTATTTATTTTCAAAAAATATTACATAAGTAAAGCTAGGTTCATCTCATCTAGAACAACACAATATTAGATAACAACAACAAGATCAGCATATTTTAAATATGACATCAACTTCGACCTTTCCTACTGATGAATCTTCGGTCACTTTCTGACCAATGAATCTTCCGCCACTTTTCGACTAATGAATCTTACATCACATTCTGACCAAGGCTCCATCACCCTACAAATAAAATAGAGTAAAGGTGAATGTTTTAAAAAATATGAGAGCAGAAACATCATACACACTCATATCTATACATACACAATCTATACACATACCCCATAAAACAAACATATATTAACATATGCACACATAACATCTATGCACAAACATCCACACACACACACCCATAAAAAGTGAAGTTTTATCACAAAATTCCTATTACTAGAGCAGTTCACTGAAAATTAGTGAATTGCTTCCAGCAGTTCACTAAATTCAGTGAACTGCTTCCAGTAGTTCATTTAATTCATTGAACTGCTTCTAGTAGTTCACTGAAAACTAGAGAATTGCTAGAGCAGTTCACTTTCATTACCTCCATAAACACACCCGCACACCATCCGTTACCAAAATTGGTGTGACACATTTGTCCATATTATCACATCATTTAAATATAAAATATCAAGAGTATTTCACTATAAGAGTATTTATATCTATGTACATACAAAATCACAACTCAAGAAATTCAGTAGCTTAAATAGTATGTGAGCAAAAACATTCATATATACTCACATCCATACATACACAATTCATACACACACACCCCATAAAACATCATACATTAAAACATGTGCACACACCATCTATACATAAATATCCATGCTTACACACACCCCCATAGAAAGTAAAGTTTGATCACAAAATTTCTATTGCTTGTTCAATTCAATTTCATTACCTCCATAAACACACACATACTATTTATACACACACCACATATAAAATTAGTCCAAAATTTATGAGGCACATTTCTCCATATTTATCACATCATTTAAAGATAAAACATGAGGAGCCTATTTGTGAATTTAATAGTAGGAGTATATTGTGAACATAATTGCATTGAAAAAGATCACAACACAAGAAATTCAGTAACTTAATGTGATGGGGAGCTACCTAGAATACTCTCTATCAACCAAAGCAGATTCCGCCCTTGAAAGTCCTAGGATTTGGGTATGAACCAGAAAATTGAGCATAGGAGAAGTCAAATCCCGGGTTCTGCAAATGAGAGCATGAAAAAAATAGATTAATGTATTAAAAGTATAGTCGGGACTAATAAAAAGGCTTAAAGTTGTGTTTAAACACTTTAAACTAAAAGAAGGGTACTGAAGCATGTTGGATAAAACTTTCAGGAGGGAAAATTGCTTTAAATCTACCGTAAAACACTTTTAAATTGAAAGAACGATGTAGAAGCATGTTTGATAAAGCTTCCTGGAATGAAAACTTACTTAAAGCTGCTTTTAAACAGTTTTTTATTGAAAGAATGGTGTTGAAACATGTTTGATAAAGCAAGCTGGAACAAAAAATGGCTTAAATGTGTTGTTAAACACTTGTTAAGTGAAAGAATGTTGCAATAGCATGTTTGATATAGCTTTCTAAAAGAAAATTGGTTAAGTTGTTGTTAAACATATTTTAATTGAAAAAATGGTTCTAAAACATGCTTAATAAGGCTTTTTGGGATGGAAATGGCTTAAAGGTTTCGTTACACACTTGTAAATTGAAATAATGGTGTCAAAGCATGGTCAACAAAGCATGTTTACTTGAAAGAATGATTCAGTGAATTGCTTATCCATGAACTGCTGAAGAAGTTCACTAATTTCAGTGAACCGCTGAAGCAGTTCATTGATTTGAACTGCTTTAGTAAATTGTTGAAGTTGTTTAATTCACAAAATCAGTGAATGCTGAAGCTGTTTGATGGAACTAGCAGTTCGTTTTAAAAGATAGGCTAGACAACATGCATATTTTTAAACTTTTCTTATATATATAAGAATATCACTAACCTGAAATTGCAAAAAATAGTTTTGAGTTGGAATTATAGGCGAGGCAAGACTTCCCTTACAATTAGATCATAAAGCAAACATAATATATTTACATATTAATATATGTATGCCCAAAGGGATTTTCTCAACATAAATAAATAGTGTGTCCACATTTATGTTTTCCAACAAGACTTTAAATATAATAAGTGAATTGCTAGAGAAGTTTTCTGAGTTCAGCAAACTAGCAGATCACTTAATCATTCAAAATACTAAATTGAATCATTTAAAAAAACACATCAAGCTGATCACTTTGGCTAGAAGATTCAAAATACCATTAATGAATACCTTTCTAAATTGGTCAAATCGATCCAATTGATTGAGTAGTTCCATTAGTGTTCTTTGAATCCCACAATCAGCACTAGCTAGTTCCCTCACTGAATTAAGTGCATCAGTTATCCACTTATAATCAACATAAAATTGGAAGGAAAGATGGAGTTGAGAAGCTAGAATAAGTTAATAATACCATGGAAGTTGTACCTACCACTACTAAAAGTTACCATAACCAGGATAGGTTCCAAATTTATACTTGTTGGGATCCTGGGAAGGCTGACCATATCCACAATAGTTTTCATTCCACTATTTACCATCATCTTGCTGAGACGGTAAAGTCACAAAATGCAGTTTTTTAGTATCATTACATAACAACTAAACTTAGGCTCAATTTGGAAGTGTGTTCCAAGAGTTCACTGAATTTAGTGATTTGCTTCCAGTAGTCCTCTGAAAATCAGTGAATTTCTAGAGTAGTTCATATAAAGTAAGAAATATAGTAGATTGTATATGCTTGAGGAGTTCTCTTAGAGGATCCTATGGTCTAGACAATAGTCCCTCTTATAGGATACTCTGAGAGTACACTGTACAGAAGTAACCAATGAACAAATGGAATCTGTATGCAAAAAATCTATAAGAAGTACATGTCATAATAACACAAATTACTTTCTTTACCTTCATGTTAGTTCACTTTCCATATAATACATATATCATAATAGCACAGATTATATCAAAGTTATACTACTCTATCAAAGTTTTATTAGCTAGCACAAACATGCATGACATATAATAATTCCTCAAAATCATTATGTGAAAAAACTAACAGTCATCAACCATGCGGTTATTAAATAGTGCACCCAAAAGTGAATGGTGTGTGAATCAAAAAGTTAGGAAATTGGGCCAATTTTTGGTAGACCAATAACCATCGCATTCAGCTAATTCTGCCCTTCTTTTAAACCTACAATTTCTTCATTGTGAGTTCGAATCAAAGCTTCATGTGTTACAATAAACTCTATTTATAATGTAATATGAGTGGTGGCATTGTGGAATTCTTCTTCTATCATATTCAACTTCTATTTCAACTGAGTGGACTCTATCAAAGTTTTTCTTCCTTTATTTTGAAGGCACAACACCATAGTCTAATCCTTTATCATAAATAATAACAACAACACTAAAGGCTTTATCCCACTATTATGGGGTCAGCTATATGGATCCTTTATCTCCATTGTGCCCTATCTTGTGTCATAATCTCACTAATGCCTTAATACATCATGTCTTTTCTTATAGTTTCATTCCAAGCCTTTATTGGTCTACCCCTCCCTCATTTAACATGCCTAGTGACTATACTCTCACAATGCCTAACTGGTGCCTCTAATGGTCTCCTTTGTATGTGTCCAAACTATCTTAGTCGAGCTTCTCACATCTTCCCAGCAATTGGTGCTACTCCTATCTTATCCCTGATACATTCATTCCTAATTCTATCCAGTCTCATGTGTCCACACATCCACCTAAGCATTCTCATCTCCATAACTCCCATTTTTATCATGTACACAATTCACTACCCAACATCCAATACCATAGAGCATCATTGGTCTAATCACAGTACAGTAGAACTTTCCTTAAGTTTTAATAGTACTTTACGATCACACAAGATCCCTGACAGGCCTCTCTACTTCAACCAACCCACTTGGATTCTATGTATCACATCTTTAACAATACCTCCATCTTTTTGAACTATCGATCCAAGATATTTAAAACATTCACTACGAGAAATATCTTGATCACCCAACTTAATAACGAAGTCATCTGTCCTTCTTGCACTGCTAAATTTAAGCTCCATATACTATGTCTCTGTCCTGTTCAACCTAAAACCCTTCTTTTCTAAAGTCTCTCTCCAAGATTCAAGTTTTGCATTTACACCCTCGCGTGTCTCATTGACCAAAATGATATCATCTACAAATAATAAACACCAAGGTATTGCTTGTTGGATATGTCTGGTGAGCTCATCTAAGCTAAGGGTAAGAGATAAGGACTTAAAGCAAAACCTTTATATAAGTCAACATTGATAGGGAATTCCTGTGTCAATCCTCTAGGTGTCCTCACCCTTGTCACTAAATTTGTATACATATCTTTGATTTTGTCAATGTATGATACATTTACACTTTTCTTTGCCTAATCCTTTGTCATAACCAGACTTATTTTCAAGTGCTTTATTTATAATTTCTCTCTCAGAGATTAAGATTTCACTGTCAAACTCTGTTGTTATTGTCCTCAACCTTTCCATTTCAAGCTATAAAATATAGTGTAATAAAAATGTATGTTATCAATCAAACTTGTGCTAGTTTCAATTAAATTTCAACTTATGCATGCTGCTTCTGCTTTCTCACTAACAAACACCCCATTCTTCTTGCTGGTGTTATCAAACTTCTTAACAAGGCTTTGATTAACCTATATATTAATAAAATATTATAGAATATGTCATAGTAATCAGAACTTCACTCGTAATCATTGCATTACATTTCCAGTAGTCTTAAATGGTAGGATTTTGAACCTGACATATGAGTAAACAACATGTGTGTTCTATTATCAGCATTAATTTGGAACTTTTCCTGCAATTATACAAAATCACATATGCATATACCTTATTAATAACATATATATTAAACTGGAATTTACTTAAGTAGTTACATTCACCTTAAAAGTATAACTCTTTGAAGAGATCGCACAACTAATACCAATTCTCGATTAAGATCCACTCAAATGGGCTACTCGCTCTTGGATTATTTCCTGCAACAATATAATTTTTGCAAATTGTAGATAATCTTCCTCTCCAATGCATGTAAATATATTTAAACATCTCCTCCATGTACTCTTTCACTAACTGATCCGTAGACCATCTCTTTATATCAAACCATTGCTATAAAAGAACAAAATATTTAGTTATCTCGAACAAATTAAAAAAGAATATTATATTCAAATTTACTTACATCTAATTTAGCATATAAAGTAAGTTTAAGCTCTTCCTCTATTTCACTTCATAGGGTCAAAAAAATCCAATCTAGCACTGTGTTTGACAATAACACCAATCCTAATTATAAGGTGCTTTGCAAAATGATGCAACTTATTAAAACCTTCGGGATCTCAATCTCAAGTAATTGTTTATCCTAATAAAACAAATAAATGTATATTAATATATAGTGAGTGTATATACGTTTTAAGATATATAAATAAAACATACACTTTCTAGAATTGCTTTCTCAAAAGACCTTCCAGTGGTCACCCCATGACTTCTTCTTTTAGTAGATCTTGTTAGTACATAATTAAAAACACGTAATAAGTATATATGATTCTAGTCAATAATATAATTGGTCTGAAATAAAATTAGGTATGCTTACAAGTATTATCTGACACTTGTATTGGACTTTTATCACAAAATTTATCATCAAGATCTAGTGATCCAGTAGGTGTTAGTTGTAGATCAAGTAAAGGTGTTTGTGGTGTAGATGGCAATTCAATAACATAAATATTTGTTGGTTATTCATTAAGAAACGTTTTATTCCTCCTTATTAAAGGGTGAAATAGAATAACATTCTTTGGAGGCATATTTCTACAAAACAAATAAGATGCAAATGCTAAATATCATATTAATTAATTTAGAACTAGCATCAAAAGTAGGAATTGCACTATAGTTTCTTAATAATGGATAAGAAATAAACTTAACATACCATTGCACGAGCATTATATGTTATAATCATTATCATCATAATATTGCACTAGTGTTTCATCATCTTCATTTATTAACTCATCTTCATCAACATTATCATTAAGTTCTTCCTCTTTGCGGATTTTATTTAGAACTTCTACATCTATATTATCAGGTTTTATATCATCCCTTCCTAGAAATTGTAAGTTTTGATCTTGAATACCATATATTAATTCATTTTCAGAGGACTCATGTTGTTGAAAAGCCTCAGGAACCTTATGATAAACTATGTTATCATTCATCTCCTCCATTTCTAGGTCATCTTGTTCATTAATGTCCCAAAAGTGTCTATGATATACAAGTTGTGCAATTTTCCAAGGATCGATGAGTTTTGTGTCATAGATATATAACACTTGTTGCACTTAGTTTAGAAGAACGGATGGATCATCATCACACCAACGAGAATTTATATCAATGTTTAAAAAATATTTTACTTTATTCATAGTCTTTTCCCACTAGTGTCAAACCACTCAAACCAAAATAATACTACTTTATACTTATGAAGATAGGTCAATTCCATAACTCTAGTTATTACTCCATAAAATTCTACCAATTTATTTTTATATTCCGCCTCAACAAGTAAACAAATATTTTGTGTGGTTCGGCGATCATCTCGATCTTTTATATGAAATCATACTTTATTAACAATATAATCAGAGTAGAATTTTGTTAAGTATGATTGCGGGCCATTTACCAATGCCAAAAATTCTTCAAATATTTCTCTTGAGTTTTTGTGATGCAATCTATTTATATATACCAAATAAAATATGAAGTTAATTAGTTAAGTGATACTATAAATTAATATTCTTTAAGAATAATTTCATATTCAGAGCTTACATGAGCTTAAAACTAATAATGAAAATGCTCTTGATGAGTTTTGTCAATGTTTCTATAATTTTCCCTTTTAATCTCCTTCATTTCCTTACTATAAAAGATAATAAACAAGTAAATTAAAATTAGATACAAATTAAGAAAATGAGCTCTTCCATATTTCAAATCTGTTAAAAGCATCTACTTAGCTACAATTATTTAATATGAATTTATGAGCTGCATCTCGATCCTTTTGAAAGTGCTTTGTAATGGCAGAGAAGTCCAAAGGGCCTCACTTTTGTTGAAAATTGATAATTAGCACTCTTGTTGATCCTCTACTACATCACCATTTCGTTTATCTTCGTTAAACCTTATTTCTATTTCATTTAGGTGCATTGACATAAATATTAAAAACTCTTCTACAATATATCCTTTCACTATTGAACCCTCTAGATGAGCTTTATTACATACATAATCTTTAAGAGATTTAAGAAACATAAAGGAAAAACTCAATGATAAGAACAACAAAATTGTTAATTAATACTATGTAAGATAAAAAAGTATAAATTCATAAAAAAAACACGTATCTTTCAATCGGGTACATCTTAGATGAATAAACTAGGCCAACAATCTTTGCCTCTTTTGGAAGATGAATAACCAAGTGAATCATTACATCAAAAAAGCCGGAGGGAATATTCTCTCTAATTTGCACAAAATAATTAGAATATTACTCTCCAACTTATCGATATGCTCTACCTGTAGTGTCTTTGAGCACAAAATTTTACAGATATCTCTTAGCTCATATAGTGCCTCAATAATATCTGGGCATAAAAACCTAAGAATTCCAATAAGAATTAATCATTTTAATAGAACATGTCAATCATATGATTTAAGTCCATAAATCTTTTCATCCTTTACGCATCTTGAAATATTGAAGCTGAACCATTCAAAAACGTGATATTTCTTTAAAAATTGCAAAACCTTTTTTTCATCTGAAGTTTGATTATATTATGCTTAAGTTTTTATTATAATTCTTCCATTTCTAATCAAGTGCAACTCCTTTCTAATGTTAAGATATCACAAATCTTCTTGTGCTTTTTTTGTATCTTTATATTTTTCATCAATGTTCATCAATGTGCCCAACACATTATCACAAATATTTTTCAACATGCAATACACCAATGTTGTGTTATATCAAAATCTTATGCCAGTAAGGTAGTTCAATGAAGATTCTTTTCTTGACCTGATTTCCTTATTCAATGTTGCACTTTATCTTTTGCTTGCTTTGATGTTTTCCAAATTTATTAAATTTATGTTCGAGTGTGTTTAAATTTGAAAGTAATTGTGCTCCGGTCCACTCCCTCAATTTTGAACGTGTTCCTAACTTTCCATCAAACAATTTACTCCTTCTATAAGGGTGATCATTATGTAGATAATGACAATGTCCCATGTAGAATATCTTACTTCGAATTCTTTTGGAATCTATATTATATAAACAAGATAGGCATGCCTCGTAAACCTTTGTGGTCCACTCAAATAAATTACCAAGAGCTGGAAAATCATTTATTGTCCACATAAGTGTAACATGCATTTTAAATGTCTCTTTATTATATGTGTCGTAAGTCTCAACGCCATTCCATAATTATTTTAATTCATCTATCAATGGTCTAAGATAAACATCAATATTTTTTCCAGGTGAACCTAGTCCAGGAATTAACAATGACACTATGAAAAACTCATCTTTCATACCTTTGTATAATGCCTTACTATTTAGAATTAGCATAATTGGCCACGCATTATAAGAAGTACTCATATTTACAAATGGGTTGAACACATCAGTAGCCAATCCAAACCTTATTTTACAAGGATCTGCAACAAAATTAGGATAATGCACATCAAAACTCTTATATGCAGGTTAATCCATCGGATGACTCAAAGTACCTTTTATCCCCATATGATTCTCAGTATACCCCCTCATGTAAGATGCGATTTTAGAAGACATATAAAGTCTTTGTAGCCTCGGTGTTAAGGGGAAATGCCACAAAACCTTTTGAAGAATCAATTTTCCTTTTTCTTTGTTATATTTCCAACATGGTTCTCCACACACAAGACACACATCTTTATTCTCATTCTCCTTCCAAAATAGTGCACAATCATATCTACATGCGTCTATCTTCTTGTACACAAAACCTAAACTAGAATGAAGTTTCCTAGTCCAATAAAGAGAAGTTGGAATAAGATTACCTTCTGGCATCACATCCTTTAGTAATTCAAGTAGAATATTAACTGGCCTATCTGACATCTTGTTCATTACTTTGATATGCAGTGATTTAATGATGAATGATAACAAAGAATAATTTTTACAACATATGTATAGTTAGTTTCGGTCTGGCATTATATAATAGACTTGAAAAAGTTTCAGTATTTTCTTCATTAGTATATTTAGGAAGTTTTGCATCTCCAATCTCTTGTATCATATCAACTAAATCATCGATGACTTTAATAGCATCATTATCCTTAAAGTTACTTTCCTGACTTTGAGAAGGTCCACTATTATTACTCTTAGAACCGAATACAAAAGAATGTGTCATTTTTGCTTCTCCATGATGTATCCACTCCTTATAGCATTGATAAAACCCTTTCACTTGCAAGTTTGTTTTAACTTTTAAAAAGCTCTTTGTTTTAGTGTTTATACATACAATGCATGAGCAAAGAATTTTATCTTCAAAGTAAATAGCATTTTCCAGTGCAAACTCGAGAAAAAAAATCTACGCCTTTAGTATATGTAGAACTAATTATATCTTTTCATATATCCAACATTTATCCATACCTACAATAAAAGCACACGCATACAATAAAACACATATATAGCAAAGCACACCATCTACACCCACACCAAAACGCGCACACACACACACACACACCATTCATGCACACACATCCATATATAAAGACATTCACACACAAGTTCATCCATATATGAAAACATTTACTTATACAACACAAAAAAATTTACATAACACAAGTAATGAATTATCTCACTTTCAACAGAGTTATTGTCTATATGACATCTTCTTTCTAGTCCTAGCATTTTTTATATTTTTTGATGGCAAGTACACTGAAAAGTAGTGGATAATTTTCATGCATAATTAATTTAAGACAATCTAACATCAAAGAAGTACAGGAAAGGCCAAACATTTATGCCTAATTAGAACCACTCAAATTTGTCAAACAATCATTAATATTTTATACAGTCTAGGGTTTGAAATCATGGGAGAAGATAGTCAAATAGGGAGTGGGTTGATGGTTAGTAACCTTGCAAATTCGCACCCCTAATCCATAGTGCAACACAAGGTTACACATACACACACTTACACACAGATTCGCCCCCTAATCCATATATTCGCACCCTTAATACATGCATTTTGTGACTGAAGAATGCTTATACATACACACACTTGCACTTGCAAATACACACACATACACTTACACAGACATTTTAACTCCATGGGTTTAGGTAAACCTCAAGGAGAGGATGAAGAACGCTGGAATTGCGTGATTAGGAAGAACACTGGATACACTGAGGGAAGAAATGAGCGGATTTCGATAATAGGTTTCAAGAACGTCGAGAGCTAGGATAATATAAGGTAATATAATTATGATAAATATTTCATTATGTAGGGATTTTTCCCTCCAAATATTTCATTTATGTGAAATATTATTTTTTGCAAAATTTTATGTAGGGAAATTTCCCTCCAAATATTTCATTCATGTGAAATATTCAACTCCTACTTTTGAATGGTGTCATTTATGCAAGTTTATTACTTTATTTGAAATTTTGACAATTAATATAGACTCACTTCGATGGTTCGACAATTATTTTGGTTTAAGATGGAATGTTAATGATCTCCTTGATGAATGATATCTATGATAGCTTCAAATATTTATTTACGATGGTGTTTATGTGTGTGTTTGTGTCTAGGTGTGTTTGTGTTTTTGTGTGTTTACGTCTGTGTTTGTGTTGGTTTGTGTCTGTGTATGTGTTTGTGTTTGTGTGTCTATGTGTGTTTGTGCCTATATGTGTTTGTCTGTGTGTCTGTGTGTTTGTGTGTGTCTATATATGTGTTTATGCATTTATGTGCCTGTGTTTGTATATCTATGTGTGTTTGTTCTTGTATGTATGCTTGTTTGTGTCTGTGCATGGTTATGTGCATTTGTGTCTATTGTTATGTGTGTTTTTTATGTGTGTCTGCGCCTGTGTGTGTTTATATGTATCTATGTGTGTTTGTGCCTTTATGTGTTTGTGTCTATGCGTGTGTCTGTATCGGAGTTCTGGTGTTTATTTCAGTGTCTGTATGTCCGTGTCTATCTATTTATGTCTCTCTTTGTATGTGTGTGTTTGTGTATGTCTCTATGCTTGTGTGTGTCTGTGTGTTTATGTGTTTATACATGTCCGTGTGTGTGTGTCTGTATATGTGTGCGCATGTATCATTGTGTGTGTATGTGTACATCTGGATGAAATATAATATAATTAATTACTATTATAATTAATTAAATTACATTATATTCAATTAATTTTAATATATATATGAAGCACCCATCCCCTATGTGACATTACCCCCACCATTATAACGTCCCAGCGCGACGATGCTCTTGTAACTCGCGAACCCCCGCACAAAAATACCCATGCCGTAAATATAGTACCACATGTCTACGACAGTTGCGCGCGGGGGTTTGCAAGTTGTAGGAACGTCGTCGTGTCGGGGCACTGTTGAGGCGGGGGTGCAACATCGCACGATGATCGTCGTGTGAGGTTCCAGATTCTTTTTTGTTTTATTATTCTTTTATGCTATGTCATGACATGCATAGATGTGCTATGCTTACATTAAATCTTATTCCATATCTTTGTATTAAATCAAGACGGCTGAATTGATATTTGGCCATAAGGGATGGACACGTGGCTTTAACTTGTCCTTACTAAGGTGAAATGCCTTTACATTAATTCTTGACATAAATCTTTTGGAGAAGTCATATCAGCAACTGTTTATCTTCCATCACAAGTGCTGCTTACTACATGTCTTGCTAATATTGTTGCTACTACTCTTATACTTGCTAAACCGTGAATATTACTTATACTTAAATTGCTAGACATGTACTCACTTGTGAAATCTTATAACAACTGCTAGATTGATTATACTGACCTTTCACCTGTTTATATATATTACTGATTATATTGTAGCTCCTTTTTCCATCTTTCCACCCAATTCAAAAGAGTCGTCGAGGAAGACGATGTGAAGTCACTTAGTATTTATGGCTAATAGTTGTTACACCACAATATTAGGAGAACATCCCGCAGGAGCAGTAGTAGTGAGGCGGGGAGATAAGGCTTGGCGACATGTTGCAGCTTTAGTAACGATACCTTCTGATACGGTTTAAGGAGTTATAGTTTTCTGCTATACCTTGTACTTTGTATATTCAGAACTTGTTGATTCCTGTTTCTTATTTATAAATAAATTGTGTACTTGTATGCTTAATGCGGTCAAGGATTTTTATGTGCTTTCTTTTATTGATGGGTTGGTAGGTGATAGAGATAGCCGGTAGAATATGCGTCATGTGGTACATGCTAGCCCGTGTGCTGGCGCTGCAACATGACGGTTGTTCTGGGCATAAGGCTCTCTTCAGTTGAGTCTTGTGTTTCAGGGGGGGGGGGGGGGGGGGGGGGTCTTACAGGGGTACTATCATGTTGGAAAATTGGGCTTCATGTGCATTGTCAATTGATCGAGCGCCCGAGAACATGCAAAATTGGGTGGAGGTAATTCTTATTTAAAAAGTAAATCTTATTTTAAAATAATTCTTATTGAACCACGTGTTTTATTTATCAATCAATATGATATGTATTTATGACTTTCATTATGTTTATTTTTATTAAACCATGTGTCTTTTAGAAATCAATATGACATGTGTTTTCTCACACTTGCACTTGGGTGAAAAATGCACATTCGCGAAAAAATGAGGGACGAAAAAAGTGCTCCTGCAAGAAAATTACATGTCGGGGAACTGTCGAGGTGGGGGTACTAGCGTAGGGCAATGGGGCTTCCTACATGTGCACTAGCTAGACTGGTGTTTCTCATAAAAAAGCTAATAGCTAAAATCTTTAGTCTTGTTTTTTTAACACTACAAAAAATGTTGTAGACGTCTCTTTTGTAGTGATAATAAATTAATAAAAATTACTTTTTATTAATAATATATTTATATTTATACAAAATATTAAAGGATGTATTAGTTATTTTCATATTATGATATTTAATAGTCATCCCTCGCGCGTCCGTAAGAAAAATGCATGCTTATGCTATCACTTGCACCCAGTTGAAAAATGTGCACCCGTAAGAAAATACGTAACAAGGCTAAAACATGCCGGTGAGAAAAAGCTGTAGGACAAAAAAGCACTCCTGAAAAATGTGCTTTTGAAGAAAACGCTCCCGAGCAAAAAAAGTGTGCCCTAAAAAATCATTAACTAATTTAAAGTTATTATATATGTTATTTATTTTTATTATGAATTTATATTAAAAAAAGGTCATGTTTCATTCATTTTAAAATTTATTATATTTATTGTAACAAATCATTGGTTACAAACAATTACTAATTGTAAGAACATTTTAGTTGTTACAAATATTTTCAAGGTGTTTCAATTGCTATTTATTGTGAGGATATTTTATTATTTGTAACGTAAAATAAGTCTTGTTAAAAATACATGCACATATTATAACTAATGAGGTCGACCCCAATTTATATAAATTTCGGATTATAAGTAGCTGAAATTGCATCTCACCCAATAGCGAAGTGGGGAATTATAGGCCTAACCAATGCGCATGGGATTTCAACCGTCGTGCAAGATCCCGTGCACCGGCTGTTCCCTAGGGTGCCTGGCGGCTTCGGTCGGCCCCACAAAGACCGACCACCCTTAGCCTTTAGGCGCACGGGCGGCCTCGACCAGCCTGGAAAGGCGGTTTCCCCTTGGTCGTCGGGCCATGGGAGGCCTCAACCCCACAAGGGCCGGCTTCCCTAAGGCTTCCCGATGCACGGGCGACCTCGACCTTGGCCCGCCTCGCAAGGTCAGGCTTAGCCCTGATCGGCCCCGCAAGGGGCGGCCACCCTTAAGCCGCGCGGAGCATTGGCGGCCTCAGCCAGCCCCGCTAGGGTGGGCCTCCCCTAAGCCGCCCAGCGCTCGGGCAATACTGCAAGGGTTGGTCGCCCCTAGGCTACCCGACACTCGGGTAGCCTCGGTCATGACCACCCCTGCAAGGGCTAGGCTCCCAAAGGCTTCCCTGGGCATGGACGACCTTGGCCTTAGTTGGCCCTGCAAGGGCCGGCCGCCCGCCCGGCGCACAGGCTGCCATGGTCGCGGCCAGCACCACGAGGGCCAAGGTCGGCTACCCCCCTTGGCTGCTCGGCATGAGTTGGTGGGCGGTAGTGGGCTTGGCCGCTAGGCTCATTGGGCCGCCCATTTTACCGGGCGAGCGCCGTGGGCCTTCTCTCATCCCAGGGGTAGGGTAGTCATTTATCTAAAAATGGCATTCCATGTGCTCAAATCCGGACGTTCTTATTCGTCCGTCCAGTAGTTACCAAGGAAAATTACCGAACTGACTTTTTAAAAATCTATAAATAGCCCCAATCTCCTCTTCATTTAGATCCTTTTCCAGAATTTGAACTCTCCCTTCTTCCTGCTTCTCTCTCTACATTCTCTTCTCCTCTTGGCAGGATCTCCACTAAGGTTCGTCTAAACGGTCAAAGTCGCCCTAAACTTCGTCAAGCACTTAGAGGGTGGAAAGCTCTCTAATGGTCACTTACTGTCTTCGTTCGTCTGCTTAGCGTTGAAGGAAGCGGTAAGATTTCTCTGCGGCAGCAAATCAAGCTCGTCAAGATGCCGAAGTTTGAATGCTCCCCTTTGTACGGAGGAGCAAAACCACTAGCAAAAGTGTGGAGTCCTTTTGCGCTTTAAACACTCCCACTATCATCCCAACAAGTGTAATGAGGTGCAGCCTGTCGCCCTTGCCTTCTTCGAAAAACCTTATAACAAACTCTATCTAGTGGAAGTTAGGTCGACACTAAATCAACCGCGTGGTTTTTCGCCCCGATTGCAGATTTTCTATGTAAAAAATACTTTCTCTCACTATTATGTGAAATTCTGACTGTTTACGCACTCGATCGCTCAGAGGACTAAGATGGTTCAGCAAGCCTAGTCTACCAAGAGCCTCGAGCTGACCGTAACAGTAACAAACATTTAGGTATTGTAATAATATATAAAATACTTGTTATAAAAAAATAATCTTTTGTAACGATAGAAAAAATTCGTTATTAAATGTAGCTATTAGTAACCAATTTTGTCTTCGTTATAATTTAGTCCTTACTACAAGTGCAGTTTGTTACAGTGATTGAGTGAATGAGTGATAATCTCTCTTTAAAATTCAAAAAATAGACATCTTGAGTGGGTTTGACAAAAGTCAAACCTAAGGTAGGTTCCTCATGTGGGTCAGGGTAGGTCCATGACATCAGGTGATGAGTCAATGTCGGGGTATCAGGGTAATATTGGTGTGTCAAACTTTTCAATGCATGATAAATCTTGATTTGATCGATGTTGATCAAACTACCTCAGAATCGAGTGTAATGAATTATCGTGGTCTTGTATTGACTATACAAAAATCCAATGCAATTGACTGCACTCGAATCGGAGAACATATGCTCAATAAGTAAAACCAGGTAACTTTTTTCTTTTAGGTTCTTCGTAGGTGATCAGGTTACTTTTATTGGGTCTACTAGAGCTCTAGTGACCGAGTAAATATTGGGATGTTAAAATCCAATAAAAATAAGAGGGTGTTTATCCCCAAAAATTTGCTTAAAGTTGGGGGTTTTTAAGCTATCGTACATGGGGAAAGAGTTCAGGGTGCTTATCTCGAATGAGTCCCTGCAACTTCCAAGTGTACTTATCACGTACACAATTTGATCGAAAATTTTTAGCTATGCATTGTGATGGTATTGTTCCGCAGGTTCTTGACTTGGAGTCAATAATTCACATCATCTCTAGTTGTATAGATCTGTTAGACTGTGCTGGTGATACTGGCATAGGAAGGTACTATTCTAGTTGTCGAAGAATTCATCTTAATGAGGAGACGTGGAAGACATTATGAAGATTCCCCAGTTCTTGGTTAAAGCTAGTCATTATAATACGGGGCCAACTCATTCGATAATCTAGTATGGGCCCAAATAACGAGGATCTAGCTTCTTCTGCTTCTTTATCTGAGAGATTCCATGCATGTGCTTGATCTTTAAAAACATTATATCTCCCACACGAAACTCTACTTATCGGTATTGAGCATCATAATAATTAGCTTGTCGGCTTTGAGCTTCAATTATCTGCTCTCGAATCACTCTTATTGTGGTAGTGGTGACATCGATATTAGTAACACCCAAAGCTTTAGGGTACTCATCCTGATTCCAAGACAGAGGTGTCCGGTAGCATCTCTCGTAAAGGGCTTCGTATGGTTCCATCTTTATGCTCGCCTCAAAGCCGTTGTTGTATGAGAATTCTACGAGCAGTAGAAGTTGCTCCCAAGGCTCATTATGTTCAACTATGCACAGTCGGAGTAAGTATTCTATTGTTTGATTCATCCTTTTAGTCCGCCCGACGGTTTGGGTGTGGAATGCGGTGCTGAAAGCTAGCTTAGTACCCAGATAAGCATGCACCCTTCTCCATTCCTTTGAAGTGTAGCCTCTGTCAAGGTTAGAGACGATAATTTTAGGCATTCCATGAAATCGAACTAACCGCTCAATAAAGATTCTATCCAAGACGTCGACGCCATCCCTTTGCCAATTCAGCATAAAGCACGCCACATTCATGAGGTGGTCTACTACGACCCATATAAAGTCATTCCATGCACGTGATCAGGGCAAACTGTGGACAAAGTACATCAAGAAATCCTCAAACATCCACTCTGGTATTTACAATGGTTGCAGTAATCCTCTTGGATTTTGACACTTAGCCTTAACCAACTGACAGGTCTGGTAGTGTGCCACATAATCAGTGACATCCTTATTCATACTCGACCAATACAGAGTGCACCGTAAATCAGTATACATTTTAACTACAACATGATGGATAAAGTACCCTTATTGGTGCGTTTCTCATAGGATCTCCTCCCGAATTCCCCCGGTGGAGGGAATGAACACTTGATGCTTGAATTGCAAAATGCCATCATATAAGTTATAATCCTCTTGTGTCATAACACACATTTTCTCAACATAAAAAATTATATCAGAGTAAGAGAAAACATGTGACCTGATGCCACACTGTGTAGGGGATAACTGTAGACACTCAAGCAAAGACCTACTCCTAATATTCTTTGTAAAATTCTCAAGTTTGCTACGACGAAAAACTAGATTAAATTTGGATGGTCGTATCCCTCGGTGCGGTGGATCATCTAGTCCACAGATGAAAATATAGTATACGCTGCGGAAAATACTTTATTTAGTTCTATTATTATCCTACATGAGCAAAAACATCCAAAAGGATAACTCATGGTATGCATACCTCTAAATTTCATATAAGTACAGAAAGAGATTTTATGTTTGCTAAAATATAATGACTTTGGGTTTTAAAATGATGTCATGAATGAGATAGGCATAATGATACTTTTATACTTTGAATATAACTAACATATAATATTAGCATAAATCCTTCCTAGAGAGCAAGTTGATCCAACAAATCATTCAAAAAATGGTTTAGCAACTAGCAAGTAACTCAACATTCTACATAAACTCCAGTGGGATCAACAACCTGACACGAACCCACCAAACATAATGCATGTCTGAACTAAAAATAAAACAACAAACTTCCTCACAAAGGTGAGGGGAGAATCACTGCAATAGCTGCAAAACACCAGCAACTACCAACTCTAGCTACTCAAACGGCTACTGCTCCGAGCCCGAGGCATTCAAAAGAAAAGAACTCCTCAGCAAATATGTATAAGTGGCGATAAAAGATCAACAGTAAAATGATCAAGAGGAGTCAAAAGGGTTACCAACTCAAGACAAGAACAGTTGTCAAGCCACAACAAATAAGTCAAACTATAATAAGAAATAAAGAATTCTCAAAAGTGTAAGTATGAGAAGTTACACCCAGCGCGATACGAAGTCATGCTTCGATAACATCTGCATGAGTAAACATAATAACATATGTCTATATAATAATAAGGAAGAGACTGAACAGCTCTAAACACGTGAATCCTTAACACTTGGTAAAAATAGCTCTGAGTCGGTGGCCCCATTGTCCAATCAGACCCAAACATCTCAACAAAGCACTGTGGTGGTGGCCACATTATCTAATACAACCCAACAGTCCAAACATATCAAAAAGTCATTGTGGTGGTGGTCACATTGTCCAACACAACCCAACAGTCCATAAGAAAATACGAAAACCCACCAAGTGTAATGATTCACAAACCGGCACTAAGTTGGTGGTCCTTTATCCACTGCCAACCAAAGGCCACAACTAAACATCCATAAATACTGACAAAACCCCAAACAAAACACAGGATTTATCCAATGACGAAAAGGAAGAAAAAGTCCCAAAAATTCTTCTAATGCGATACTCGATGAATCAGACTCAATTCGGTGAGAAAAATCCTAAGTCCACTCTGATTCGTCGAATATACTCGACGAATATAGGAGACACTCATCAAACTGTACTTGTCGAAAATTAAGCTAACATAGCGATACTCGACGAATCGACTTAACCTTACTTCGATACTCGACAAATCGGTGTATAATCATCTAAGTCTACGAGGAATTCATCGATAATACTCAACGAATACAAGATTCACTCAAGAAAAGGACTTGGTTCGACGGTTAAACTCGACGGGTTATACTTAGCAAAGTTTTAATACCTCTAACGACATTTGACGAAATTGACTCGAGGCATAAAAGTAAACCCCAAGGATACTCGACGAACTGTACTCAATGAATAGTCTTCACTTGACGCCAAATGGTCCAACTCAACGAATTGTACTTGGCGACTACAAGGCACTCGACGAATTCGTCGAGAATACTCGATGAATTCGTCGAGAATACTCGACGAAAAATACTTCACTCGACGCCAAAATCACTCAACGAAATGATTTGACCTAATACTGATATTCAACAAATTTTACTCGGACCAATTCTGATACTTAGCAAATCCCGCACAGTCAGTTTTCTTCATTACCGGGCAGACTTCGACCTAGCCAAACCCTACACCACTCCTATCTTCCAAGGAGGAAAAGAAGGAGGAAAGAAAGGTAATATGAACAAGAAAGTTAGCAAGGGGAATAAATTATCACTTGCCTCAAATCTTCCGAAATCCGGCCTCACGAGCGCTTCGCTATAAGGATCGGCCACAAGAACTCCTTGGCAACAATTCCTGAAACTTTCAGGGCAAATCAGAGTGAAGATAAAAAACTCTAACGTCCAAAAATCCACAAAATGGGGAAAACTTACCGCGCACGCGCAGATCCCGGCAAGAGCTTTCCTAATCTAGCCTTTGACGAAGATTTCACGCACCAGAACCCCTACAGCAGCGGGCGGAAACCTCAAGATGACTGTCGCCTCCTTTCTTCCGCATTTTTGGTCCGACGGCTTTGGGAAGAAGATGAATAGGGTTCCATCGACTCGTACGTATAAGTATATATATATATAATAATAATATTATTATAAATATAGTTAGCTAAATGTCAAAACGACGGGATAACCTAAATCACCTCAAATTTCCACAAAATTCGCACCAAGGCTAAATACCGATGCTACAAAACCAACGGCGAAGTCGAAATCAGGATCTGACAAACCAAACTCGGGTTAAAATTCCTCGAAGTTAAAAAGCAACAACAACCTACTAAAATCCACCGAGTCTCCAAATAAACCCAGTTCCCAAGGAAACTCCTTAAACACAATAAAAATTAGCCATACTAATTTTCCCAAATCAAAACCTCAGATACCAAAGGGCAAAATCACGCTACGATAATGACGCCTGTTAACTACGCGTCAATGTAACACCCTAACGGCAAAAATACGCCACTAAAGGAACTTAAAATAATCATTGAAAAATCTTGGGGTTATAGCCACCCCCCTAAACTTCATCCCGAAACTTGAGACGCAAACCGAAGCTACTACCAAAAAGGAAATAACCAAAATTTATCGAATAGAAACACTTACCAAAAAAACTAGGATAACATATGTGGATGAGCCTCTCTCATAGTTGACTCCAACTCCCAAGTCACGCACTTAACATCTTGGTTTCACTAAAGAACCTTGAACATGGGTATTGTCTTCCTTCGCAATACCCGATCTTGAGTCTCTAGAATACAAATAGGCACATCAACATAAAAAGATTAGGCTGTAACTGGGGCACCGAGTAAAGGACATGTCAGTCACTAAGCACACATTTCTACAACTGGCTCACATGAAACACATCTTGCACACCAGTTAAATTAGCGGGCAAATCCAGCTTATAAGCTGACACTCTGATGCGTTCAATAACCTGGAAAGGTCCCACATACCTGGGATCCAACTTGTGGTTCCTTCCAAACCTCTTAACACCTGACATCGGAGAAACTTTGAGAAAAACCATGTCCCCAACTGAAAACTCCAGATCAAATCTTCGTCGATTAGCGTTCTTCTCATAATGCTCCTGAACTATACGAAGCTTCTCTCGAATATGCATCACAGTTGTACTCATCTCTTCCAAGGCTTCCGGACCCAACAACGGTCCTTCACCAACTTTAGCCCAAACTAAGGGGGTTCGACAACGCCTCCCATACAAAGCCTCAAAGGGGGCCATCTGCAAACTCTCATGATAACTATTATTATAGGCAAATTTCATCAATCTAAGCCACTCGTCCCATGCTCCTCCATGGTCCAAGATGTAGCATCTGATCATATCTTCCAAAATCTGATTAACTCTCTCCGTCTGACCATTGGTCTGTGGATGATAAGCGGTTGAATACCTGAGGTCAGTGCTCAATCCCTCCTGCAAACTTTTCCAAAAATGAGACATAAACCTGGAATCTCTATCTGACACAATACTTTCTGGCACTCCATACAATCTAATAACCTCTTCCAAATACAACTATGTTATCTTCTTCATGGAGTAACCAATCTTGAACGGCACAAAGTGAGCACATTTCATCAATTTATCAACTATGACCCACACAGAATCATGCTCTCGGGGAGATCTTGGCAGACTGGTAATAAAGTCTATATAAATACTCTCTCACTTCCAACTTGTAATATACAAAGGTGTTAGCTTGCCACTAGGCTGTCCGTGATCTGCCTTAACATGCTTGTAGGGAAAACACTCAGACACAAACTTGACTATATCATTCTTCATCCCATACCACTAGACGATCTACTTTAAATCTCTATACATCTTCGTAGAACCAGGGTGGTAGACTATATTGGAACCATGTGCTTCACTACATATCTTTGCTCGAATATCCTCAACAGCAGGAATACAGTGTCTACTGCGGTACTTCAAAGTACCCACATCATCAATTGAAAAGTTCAGTAATTCCCCTTTTTTTGTTCTACCACGAATATGCTGCATATCAGGATCGTCCTTCTGATGAAGCCTTGTAAGTATAATCCATGACGGCTCTATCACTTAAAAGCTGCTTGGTGAATCGCTAGTTCCGACAGAGATGCTTATTAATAAAAAAATCTTCCACCAAGGATTCCACAAAAAGGATAAAGATCTGCGCGGTCTTTCTACTCAAGGTGTCAGATACAACATTAGCTTTGCCCGGATGATATAGGATCTTCACATCATAATCTGCGATATACTCCAACCATCAACGCTGGAGCAAATTCAACTCCTTCTGAGTGAAGACATACTTCAAGATCTTATGGTCCGTGTAAATCTTGCACAACGCGTCATACAAAAAAATGTCTCCAATACTTCAAGGCATAAATCACTGCCGCAAACTCCAAGTCATGAGTAGGGTAGTTCCTTTCATGAATCTTTAATTGCCTCGACCCATACGCAATCACTTTTTCTTCTTACATCAAAACACAACTAAGCAAACGTGCGATACATCCACATAAAAATCATACTCCAATCCTTCGGTAGGCAAAGACAATACTGGAGCAGTGCACAATCTCCTTTTCAACTCCTGAAAGGCTCCTTCGCACTTATCGCTCCACACAAAAGCTGTATTCTTCTGCGTAAGTTTAGTCAATGGCACAGACAATGCATAGAATCCTTCCACAAACCTTCTATAATAGCTCGCCAACCCTAGGAAACTCCTTATCTCTTTTGGTGTGGTAGGTCTTTTCCAATCCATAACAACGGCTATTTTCTCTGGGTCAACTGAAATTCCATCATTATTCACAACATGACCCAAAAAAGACACCTGAGGTAGCAAAAACTTGCACTTACTCAACTTTACATACAACTTATGCTCTCTCAAAGCAGGCAGAACTAAACGCAAGTGTTGGGAATGCTCCTCAGCACTCCAGGAATAAACCAGAACATCATCAATAAAAATAATCACCAATTGATCCAAGAAATCCTTAAACACTTTGTTCATCATGTCCATGAAGGCGGAGGGTACATTTGTCAATCCAAAGGACATCACCAAGAACTCAAAATGTCCATGTTGAGAACGAAAGCCGGTCCGCGGAACATCCGTCTCACGGATCCTCAACTAGTGGTAGCCTGAATGAAGGTCAATCTTTGAAAACATCATACTACCACGCAACTAGTCAAACAAATCATCTATCCATGGCAAGGGATACCTGTTCTTGATAGTTACCTTATTCAGTTACCTATAGTCAATGCACAGCCTCATAGATCCATCCATCTTCTTAACAAATAAGACGGGAGCACCCTAAGGAAAAGAACTTGGTCTAATGAATCCACACTGCAATAACTCATCCAGCTGGGTACACAACTCTTCCAAATCATGCGGACCATACGGTACGGTGCCTTAGCAATAGGGAGAGTACCCGGCTCCAGATCTATAACAAACTCCACATCTCTCTCACGCGGAAGACCAGGAAGACTAACTGGGAAAACATCAGGAAACTCTTGCACCATAGGAATATCCTTGACATGCAGCAAACTACCAACAATTTTCAAAATAAAAATCAAATAAGCACAACAATTGGAATCTAAGAGTTTCCGAGCACATATCGCAGAAATAATCGGGGAATCCTGGCGCGGAAAACCATACACACTCCTGGGGTGGCTGTTGTCTATTTTGAAGTCCAAACGCTTTACCTTGCATTGGATAATAGCATCATATCTATACAACCAGTCCATGCCAAAAATCACACAGAAGTCCTCCAGGTCTAATACCTTCAGATCGGCAAAAGCTAGGAAATCGCTTAAAGAATAGGACAACTTTAGATACCCTGGTCCAACACCACCGAGTCACCAGAGAGAAACTTAACGCGAAATGAATTGCCAACTTAATCAAGAGTCAGACGATGATTTTCAACTAAATTCCTAGCCACGAAGGAGTGGGTAGCACCAAAATCAAAAAGAACGCTCGCCCAACGATTCTTTACCTTAAACTTCCCTATAAAATCGCATACGTAACTAGTCGAACGACATTGAAACTATAGCTACGAGCTAAGAACTAGATTATAATCTAACCAGAGATCACTTGGGTGGATGTCTACGCTTCTTCCAATGTCATCACATTCAGGTTGCCCTTCCCTTTGTCAAGCTGCGGCGGTTGTAAGTCTTGGAGTGGAACTGGTTGTAGCGGGGGCTGAGACTACGGGCATCTAGACTTCAAATGCCCTCTCTGTCCACACTGGAAGTATACCTTATCTTTACTATAATAATGGACAACATCATGTCCCTTCTGCTTGCACGAAGCACATACCAGATCTACTTTAGGTACGCTTTGAATTACAAGCACTTGTTACTACTTCTGAGCTCCCAACCTCTTGAAACACTTTTCGAATCGATGGCCATGCTGGCCACAGAAACTACACGCCTCCTTGCTTCCTTTCTTCGAGGCAGGACAAGATTCTCGAGAGCTTTTATTATCCTCAGACCTTTTCTTGTCCTTTCTCATTTGTGTACCTCGATTCATGGAATTATCGATAACTTCGACTTTTAAAGCAGCTTCTACTCCCTCAACATAATTCTTAGATCCATATGCGCTAGCCAATTACTGGATGTCACTCCTAAGACCACCTAGAAAGTGCTTTACTCTGCTTGCTTCAGAGTTTATCAAATCCGGAGCAAACCTACTCAACTAGCAGAATTCTATCTCATACTCACTGACTGTGAGTTATCTTTTCTTCAAATGTAGAATGTTATTCATCAAACGGTCTTGCTCGACCAATGATAGAAATTTTCTCAGCAATAACACCTTGAACGATCCCCACAAACATCTATCCATAAGCTTCTCTTTCTCTCTTAACAACTAGCTCTTCGCAAGGCCCTTCAATTGGTAAGCATCGACCATAACTCTTCGGTCGGCAAAAATTCATGAATACAAGAACATCTCCTTGATAACAACGATCCAGTCATCCAATTCCATGAAATCAGCTCTACCGTCATAGGTCGGAGGTCCTAATCGCTGAAAATGCAAAATTAAATTCATCTCTAATGGCAACAAAACTAGGGGCACCAAAGGTGCATGAGGAATAAGAACGGCTTGACCCACTGCAGGGTCTTACACTCTAAGCTGCTCCCCTAAAATTATAGTTAACAACACCTGAATTTGCGATTGCATCTCAACCATCTGCCTTGACAGAGCCTCATTGCTCTGTCGTAGCCCTTTAATCACAACCTCACTTTGTGTACCTGATGAATCGCCCTAAGAATGGGGAGTCGACCTCGTCGGAACACGCTTAGGTGGCATTCCTAATAGTACAACACACAACTCATCAAAACCTAGCCTAACGGTAGAACTACTCAACTTAGTTCAGACCATACATATGTAGATACTTGCTCATGCTACTAACTTGCTCTCGGATTTGCATTGATGATGTTATGCTTAGCTTATGATGATATGCCATCATCCTATTGACTCATGTGTATAAGCTATGAATGCATGAATTCTTATTCTTTTTGGTTTAAATCCATGTGTGTATGTATGTCATCATGTAGATCTTGACTTGGCACGTGTGCTAATGCTATGTTATGTCATGTATTTTGTGATATGCATTCTAATAAATGCCTTAATGCATGTTATAAGAGGTGTACACATGAAATATTATGCTTCTCATACTACATAATATCACATGTAACGAAAGTAAAATCTAATGGGCATTTATATGATGATTGTTATGCATCTCATACTACATAACAGTCACATGTTACTTCCTATGATGATCCATATACAAACACATATTATGCATCCCATACTACATAATATGCCTCATATACTTCTTATCAGGCTTATGAGTTTAGTGTTCATTCTTTGACCAAGACGTACTGATGACACATCGGTGTGTGTATGAAATGGAACAAGACCACTAAAACTACACCTCAGATACCAACTATCATAACCCGCATTTTCTCAACATAAAACATTATATCAGAGTAAGAGAAATCACGTGTTGTGATGTCACGCCGTGCAGGGGATAACTGCAGATGCTCAGACAAGGACCTACTCCTAATATTCTTTGTGAAATTCTCAAGTTTGTTACAACAAAACTTAGATTAAATTTGGATGGTTGTATCCCTCGGCGCGGTGGATCATCTAGTCCATGGATGAAAATATAGTATACGCTGTGAAAAATACTTTATTTAGTTCAATTATTATCCTACATGAGCAGAAACATCCAAAGGATAATTCATGGTATGCATACCTCTAAATTTAATATAAGTACAGAAAGAGATTTTTCGTTCGCTAAAATATAATGACTTTGGGTTTTAAAATGATGACATGAATGAGATAGGCATAATGATACTTTTTTACTTTGAAAATAACTAACATGCAATCTTAGCATAAATCCTTCACAGAGAGCAAGTTGATCCAAAAAATCATTCAGAAAATGGCTTAGCAACTAGCAAGTAACTCAACATTCTTCAATAAACTCTAGTGGGCGTCAACAACCTTACACGAACCCACCAAACATCATGCATGTCTGAACTAAAAACAAAACAACAAAACTACCTCAGAATATTGAGGGGAGAATCACTGCAACAACTACAGAACATTAGTAACTACCAACTCTAGCTGCTGAAACGGCTACTGCTCCGAGCCTAAGGCATTCAAAAGAAAAGAACGCCTCAGCAACAATGTACAAGTGGCGATAAAATATCAACACTAAAAATGATTATGAGGAGTCCAAAGAGTTACCAACCCAATACAAGAATAGCTGTCAAATCACAACAAATAAGTCAAACTATAATAAGAAATGAATCATTCTCATAAGTATAAGTATGAGAAGTTGCACCAAGTGTGATATGAAGCCATGCTTCGATAACATCTACACGAGTAAGCATAATAACATATGTCTATATAATAAGAAGGAAGAGACAAAACAACTCTAAACACGTGAATCATTAACACTTGGTAAACACGGGTCTGAGTTGGTGGCCCCATTTTCTAATCAAACCCAAACATCTCAATAAGGTACTATGGTGGTGGCCACATTGTCCAACACAACCCAACAGTCCAAATATCTCAAAAAAGCACTGTGGTGGTGGACACATTGTGCAACACAACACATCAGTCGATAAGAAAATACAAAAACCCACCAAGTGTAATGATTCACAAACTGGCACTAAGTTGGTGGTCCTTTATCCACTGCCAACCAAAGGCCACAACTAAACATTCATGAACAACGACAAAAACTAAAACAAAACACAGGATTTCTCCAATGACAAAAAGGAAGGAAAAATCCCAAAAATTCTTCTAAGCTGATACTCGATGAATCAGACTCAATTCGGTGAGAAAAATCCTAAGTCCACACTGATTTGTTGAATATACTTGAAGAATATAGGAGACACTCGTCGAATTGTACTTGGCGAAAATTAAGCTAACCTAGCGATACTCGCCGAATCATTTTAACATTACTTCGATACTCGATGAATCGGCATATAATCTTCTATGTCTATGAGGAATTCATTGATAATACTCGAGGAATACAGGATTCACTCGACGAAAAGGACTTGGTTCGATGGTTAAACTCAACGGGTTATACTTAGCAAAGTTTTAATACCTCTAACTACATTCGATGAAATTGCCCGATGCATAAAAGCCAACCCCAAGGATACTCAACGAACTGTACTCAACGAATAGTCTTCACTCGACGCCAAATGGTCCCACTCAATGAGTTGTACTTGGCGACTACAAAGCACTTGACATATTCATCGAGAATACTCAACAAATCATACTCGACGAAAAAGACTTCACTCGACTCCAAAATCACTTGACGAAATGGTTTGACCTAATACTGATATTCGACAAATTTTACTCGGACTAATTCTGATACTCAGTGAATTTAACACAGTCGGTCTTCTTCACTACCGGGGGGACTTCGACCTAGCCGAATCCTACACTCCTATCTTCTAAGGAGGAAAAGAAGGAGGAAAGAAAGGTAATACGAACAAGAAACTTAGCAAGGGGAAGAAGTCACCACTTGCCTCAAATCTTCCAAAATACGGCCTCACGAGCGCTTCGCTATAAGGATCGGCCATAAGAACTCTTTGGCAACAATTCTTGAAACTTTCGAGGTAAAATAAAGTAAAGATCAAAAACCCTAATGCAAAAAAATCTATGAAATTGGTAAAACTTACCGCGCACGCATAGATCCCGATGAGAGCTTTCCGAAACTACCCTTCGACAAATATTTCACGCATCGGAACCCCTATAGCAGCAGCAGGAAATCCCACGATGACTGTAGCCTCCTTTCTTCTGCATTTTCAGTCTAACGGCTTTGGGAAGAATATGAATATGGTTCCTTCAACTCGTGCATATAAGAATTTATATATATATATATAATAATATTATTATAATTATAATTCGCTAAACGTCCAAATGACCGGAAAACCCGAATCACCTCAGATTTCCACAAAATTCACACCAAGGCTAAATACCGATGCTACAAAACCAATGACGAAGTCGAAATCAGGATCCAACAAACCAAATAAAAGTCTTCAGTTTCAAGGGCAGCTAAACACCTAGAGGGGGGTGAATAGGTTTTCTAGTCTTTATAACTATCTTTAACTTAATGTGTTGTGAGTTAGCAATGTTAGCTTACTTTCAAGACAATCCATAAAAGCACACATAATATTTATAGTGGTTCCCCAGATTATGGGTATGTCCAATGTCCCTCCCACCTTTTTAATAGTGTGTTAGATAAGGCACTTCTACAAAACTCGGCTTTTTAGATCTTATAACACAAATCCCCCAGGATCTCTCAGTCTCCTCCAAGACTTATAACTCAGGCACAAAGCCCTACCTCAGAGCAAGCTTGCTCCTACAACTCAGTGATCCAAAGATCACCTACCTCAGGCATACAAGATGCCCTACACTCAGGCTAGTAGGATAGCTCTACCTCATAGAGAACGACTCTCCTACATCTCAGGCACAAATTCCCTACCTAAGATCCATAGGAGGATCCTATAACTCAGGCACAAAGGCCCTACCTCAGAGAGAATGACTCCCCTACCTCAAATATGAAATAGATCCTACCTCAAACCGAAAGGTTTTACAACTCAGATCCACAACTGGATCTTACCTCAGCCTTTATAAGATCAGGCCTACAACTCAGATCCAAAAAGATCCTACAGAAATAAATGAGCTTTGTTGGTGTTGTTTTGACACCAGAGAAATTTCTCTGTGTCTTCCTTCTTAAGCTGAGATAACTCAGCCCTAACTTCTTCTCAGCAAAAAGAAAATTGATCTTCAATAACCTGCAGGTTGTGCTGGAAGAACTCAAAAATAAGTTTTTGATCTTCCTGATGAAGATAGATGTATTGACTGTTCTTGTATTCTTCAATCAGCTAACTTTGCCTGCAGAAACAAGATGCTCTGCTTCTTCTTCTTTCTCAAAACCTTCTCTGAGCTTGCTATTATAGATGAAAATCTCTACAGCTAACTGTAAGAACTTTTAGTTTAGTGGGTTTGAAACTTCAGCTTCAAGCTCTGCAACAATGGTGAGGAAGAAGACGATGAAGTTCCGCCTCTTTGCGAAATAATAAACCCTAAAAAGTTGTCTTTGCATCCGCCGAACTTATCCCTTTTATCTTCCGCCATCCAACGACTATTTGACCCGTGGGCCCCACTTGGATTTGCAAGCTGCAATCTCGCTTTTGCATTAAATATAGCATTGAAGGCAAGAGGCGCCATTGTCGCATATTGTAGCTTTCCCGCAATAATTTTGAATTTTACTGACATCAACATTTGTGTAATAGCCAAATTTTAAGTTTCATCTCAGGCGTTGAGTACGTTGAGTGAATGGCCTTCTCTTAGTGCAAAAACCCTTAGTCAGAATAACTGTACTTCCAGGAATTGAGTGCATTGAGTGAATAGCCTTCACTCAACACTTTTGGACTTGGCCAATTTCTTCTGCATTGCCAGGCATTGAGTGAACCTTCATCACTCAATGCCTCTGGACTTAGCTGCTTCTCTGAAAGCCATCCTTCTTGCTGAGGCGTTGAGTGAACTGGCTTCACTCAACACTTCTATACTTAGCTACAACTTTCTTTATGAATGCATTAAGTGAGTCTTCATCACTCAACACTTCTACCTTATCCTGCCTTTTTGACTAGGCATTGAGTGAATTGGCTTAACTCAATGCTTCTATACTTAGCCAAACTTCTTGATGAGCTTGCGTTGAGTGAGCTGACCTCACTCAATGCATCTAGACTTAGATAGATTTTTTTGTCTATCTTTCCTTATGCTTTGACTGATCATTGCTCTATTGACGCCTTTCGCTTTGGGTGTTGAGTGAGCTGTCCTCACTCAACGCTTCTGTACTTAGCCAAAATTCTTTGACAGAATCTTCAAATGCTTGAACTTGACTCAATACTTCTCTTCAGGAGTTGAGTGAGATGTTCTCACTCAATGATTATGGACTTAGTCTATTTTTCTGCTTGCCAATGCCGAGGCTTTGACAAACTCAGCTTTACTCGATGCCTCTTGTTATATGGCGTTAAGTGAACTGTCTTCACTCAACACCTGTGGACTTAGCCGCATTTATGTCTTGCAAATTGACGGGATTTGACTGTACACCCTTTACTTGATGCTTTTTGGAATCTAGCGTTGAGTGAACTGGCTTCACTCGACGCCTGTGGACTTAGATGATTTTTAGTCTTTCTAGCATCCTTCCTTGGCTTCTAGCGTTGAGTGAACTGGCTTCACTCAACGCCTATGGACTTAGGCAGATTTCTGTCTCTCCACCTTTCTACTTTGTGATCACCTGTCAAAACCACTTAGACAACCTGTCTAAACTTATTCCAAGGAATGCCCTACACATGATGAGCTTGAACAATAACAAATATAATTATGCTATTAGTATTGATGGTGATGCCTCTTCAAATCAAATCTAGGGAACATTGAGCGCAATATTCCAAATAATCTCCCCCTATTTGAAGAAGACAGAACACCCAACAATACTAAGAAGCATTTTCTCATACATTAGATGAAGTTAGAAGCAGCTGTAAGCTTTCTCATACTACTTGAAAATTCAAAGCAGCTTACAACTCTCCTCACTGCTTAACACTTAAGGGGAGGACTTTCTGCAAACCACTTGAGGGTGGAAACATAATATGGAATGGCTCAACATTGCTCTCTTCATATTACTTGAATGTTTCCAAGTAACATGCACTTACTTAACATGACCTGGTCATATAAAGTTTTGCTTCCAGCCACATCTCCCCCTTGGCATGTATTGTCCACCATCTCCCCTTTTCTAGCAAGTACTACTCTACTCAGTATGCTCGACTACTCCCTCTTTAGGGTTTAGGGTATTTCCTACCTCTCCTCTTTTATGGCTTTTTCAACAAGAAATAGTTTCCTAATGAGGGAGGTGATAGGATCAATGGAGAAATTAACTCTTGATCCTAGCCAACATCTCAAGTTGATACTACTTGAGAAATTATCCTAGTGATCAAACTATTTGACTAGATGTCATACCTTTTGTGTTGAAACTACTGAGACAACACATCACTGCAGCCACTTGAGCTAGCTGCAATATTTTTCCACTTGAGCCGATGTCACTCCATATACCACTTAAACCTTCTACAAAATGCAGTTGTAGTAAGGGAGGTGCTGGCTTTTCCTTTTCTCATACAGAAGCATGTCTTTTCTGCAGTAGGTGTGACTTTATAGCAGCATCCATCCACTTGGTTTGATCTCTCCCTCAGACTATACATAGTCCTGAAGACCTGCTGATCAGCTATGAAGATCTTTTATCCACTGTAGTTGTTGGCTGCCACTTAGCAGGAAGCTGAACTTGTTCCTGCAACTTCTAGATTTGCTCCCCCTCAACAGGAGCATCTTGTCTTCTCATTACTAAACACTATAGTCCATCTTAATCTTAATACCACTTGATATCACTTTGGAGACTTGTCTACCTGCAAGAAGGGTGAGTTCTGCAATAGAAATATTACATGGAGCAACTGAAGTTATACAAAGTTCAACATACCCAACTCAAAATTGAAGGTATTGAACTTTACTTCATCTAGTGGCTTAGTAAAGATATCAGTCACTTGCTTGTTTGTGGTGACAAACTCAAGACAGATATCTTCCTTTTCCACATGCTCCCTAATAAAATAATATCTAATCGTATTATGCTTAGTCCTGCTATAAGAGATAGGATTCCTAAAAATTGAGATTACACTAGTAGAATCACAGAACATAGGGGTTCTACTTATCTAAAGGTTATAGTCCTGTAGTTGTTGCTGGATCCACAGCAATTGTGCACAATAGCTACCTGCTGAGATATACTCTGACTCAGCTTTTGAGATTTCAACACTAGTCTGCTTCTTGCTGCTCCAAGATACTAGTCTTCCTCCAAGGAACTAACAAGTGCCTAATGTGCTTTTCCTGTCCTCTTTTCATCCTGCAAAATCTACATCTTAATAGCTTGTTAGTTCAAAATCCCTATTTCTAGGGTACTATAGGCCAAGATCTAGGGTGTACTTAAGATACCTTAAAATCCTCTTTGTAGTAGAGTAGTGAGATTCTTTAGGGCTAGCTTGATACTAGCACAAATACATGTAGCATACATGATGTTTTGCCTACTAATAATTAGATATAGAATGGAGCCAATTATCCCTCCATACAAAATTTCATCAACAGGTTTCCTTGCCATATCTTTGTTTATAGGCATACTTGACCCCATGAGATTTTTCATGGTGGAGGCATTCTCCATACCAAACTTTTTGATCAACTCCCTAGTGAACTCGGACTGTGAGATGGACAATCCATCTTCAGTCTGCCTTACTTGGAGGCCCAAGAAGTTCTTAAGCTCACCCATACTATTTATCTCAAACTTCTTTTGCATAAGTTTGGCAAACTTCTTTCAAAGGTTATCATCAGTAGACCCAAAAATTATGTCGTCTACATAAATTTGGACCAAGGATGATCTTGCCCGTAGATTTCCTTAGGAATAGGGTCTTATCTATCTTTACCCTTGAGAATTTGTTCTCAATAAGGAAGCTAGACAATGTCTCATATCATGCTTTAGGGGCTTGCTTTAACCCATATAGAGCTTTCCAAGTCTATAAACAAATTCAGGTGAGTTAGAATCAATAAAACCTGTAGGTTGTTCAACATAAACTTCTTCCTTTATGTCAAAATTTAGGAAGGCTGACTTCACATCCATCTAGTAGACTTTAAATCCTTTGAATGCAGCATATGCAAGGAAGAGTCTGATGGATTACACTCTTGCTGTAAGGGCAAAGGTTTGATCAAAGTCAATACCTTCTTCTTATTTATACCCCTTAGCCTATCCTTGTTCTTGATTATAATGCCATTTTCATCCAGTTTATTCCTGTAAATCCACTTGACTCCAATGACATTAAGTTCTTGTGGTCTGGGAACCGGCTTCCAAACCGTACACCTCTTAAACTGGTTCAATTCCTCTTGCATTGCTACAATCCAGAACTAATCTATGTTGTCCTCTTCAAATCTCTTGGTCTCAACCTGTGACAGGAAACTTGCATACATTGTTGTATTAAGGTTCTTGCTTCTTGTAACTCCTTGGTTTGCATCAATAATAATCTAGTGTCTTGGATGATCTCTTAGATGCTTGCTAACTGGATGCAATCTTCTTTTAGCATCAGCTTCAGTGGAAGAATCATGTTGATCTTCATCCACTTCAGGAGTGACTTGCCCTTCTTCTGGAATATCCACTCCATCTCGGACTAATAGAGCAGCATCTTTGATGGTTAGCTTGTTCATCATCAACTCTATACCTGCAGTACTAGAAGAGGAGCTTGGCAGATCACTGTTAATCATAGTTGACTCATCAAAAACTACATTAACAGACTCTTCTACAACTTGAATTTCTAAGTTATAGATCCTATAGGCCTTACTATGATTGTTATACCTAACAAAAATCCCATCATAGGACTTAGAAGAAAACTTAGTCACATAAGACTTCCCATTATTCAGCACATAGCACTTGCAACCAAATATTCTGAGATAGGCCAGGTTTTGTTTTCTTCCCTTCATAATCTCATAGGGAGTCTTCTTGTGGCTCTTGGTGATAAAGGCCCAATTAAGGACATGACATGCCGTATTAACTTCCTCAGCCCAGAAATATTTTGGGAGAGATTTATCATTTAGCAAGGTTCTTCCAGCCTCTATGAGAGTTCTATTTTTCCTCTCAACAATCTCATTATATTGGGGTGTTCTTGGAGAAGAAAATTCTTGATGAATCCCTTGCTCTTCACAGAAACTTGTCATGCTATCAGACTGGAATTCAGTCACATGGTCACTTCTGATTTTTACCACAGTGTTGTCTAGCTCATTCAAAATTTGCTTGACAAATGTCTTGAAGATATCAAGGGTTTCAGACTTTTCTTTAGAAAGAAAACCCAAGCAAACCTAGAATAGTAATCAACCACCATAAGGGTGTAGACTTTCCTACCTAGACTATGAACTAGCATAGGACCAAACATGTCCATGTACAAGAGATATAAGCACCTCACATAATCTTTGGTCACAATGCCCTTGAAAGAAGCTTTGGTCTGCTTGCCCTTTTGGCAAGCTGAACAAATGCCTTCCTTGGTGCATTTCATCTTGGGATCATTCTTAACTCGCTTTCACTAAAGAGCTTGTAAATAGTCTTATAATTCAAATGAGCTAGTCGCTTGTGTCATTGTACACAATATGAAACTTTCTCATTTGCAACTAGAGAAATAGGAGAGTCTTTATTAGGACAAAGGAAATTTAAGCAATAAACATTTCTACTCCTAGTGTCTATCAAGATGACATCTTGGTCACTTGACCTCTTAATCTGACACTCATCCTTGTGGAAGGAAATGACATAGCTAAGATCATATAGTTGACTTATGCTTATGAGGTTGTGTTATAACCCCTAAACATAAGCCACTTTTGAGATTGTGACTGTGTCATTGATAATCTTACCATAGGCTCTTGTCACTCCTCTATCTGAACCACCAAAGATAACTTTGGGTTCATCCTTCACTGGAGTGTACTCCTTTAAATTGCTCCTTGTTCCAGTCATGTGCCTGTAACAACAACTATCCAAGTACCATATAGGGGTATGGTCACTTGGACTAACCTACAACAAATGATTTATCTTACCTTAGGATCCCAATAATTATTGGGTCTTAGGTTCTGATTAGCCTGAAAATAAATATTTCTTCCTGAAAATTTTCTGACAGGAGAACTAACACTAGCTCTCGGCACAGTGGGATTGTGCCAGCAATCTAAGGCAAAATGCCCCCACTTTTCCACAGCACCAGCACTCATGAATATTGTATCTTCTTTTTTGAGCAGGTCCTACAGTATGGTTAACTACTGTCTGAATAGAAGGAAGAGGTAAACCAGCCTTCTTCAAGTTCCTTTCAACAAGGATCTGACTGAAGGTGAGCCTTTCAGCAGTCTTTCTTAGCTAGCTCTAACTACCATTTGTAGCAGTCTTATTTGCAGAAGACAAAATGTTTATAGCATTAGAGATAGCTAGATTTGGCCTGCTAATAGACTTACCCTTGGTCTGAACCTTTGCTGGATGGGCTTGAGTGAAGGCTACTGCCTTGTTCTTGAGAGTGGGGGATGAGGTACCAAAAATAAATTGTCCATGATGGGCCATTTGAATTTACTCATGGGGAGCCTTAAAGGCACTCATTACCCTACTATACCCTCCACTATAGTTGTAAACATCTTTATTCACACTAGTGGATCTACCATTCAACCAGTGAATATAGATGCTTTCTTGGTCATACCTATTTGAAGGCAACATCACTTTCATAAAAGGAATGGGAGGCTTAGAAGCCAAAGGTTGGACTGGAGCTTTCCCTTTCCCTTTGGAAGGGGAAACTTTAGTATTTCCCTTAAACCTCAAACCCTTCTTACCCTTCTGAGAGGAGAAGGAGTCTATCAAGGGCAACACTGTATTGGGCTTAGAATAACAAGCCAAAATTCTCTTCTCCCTCTAGAGCTTCCCTTTAAGATCTCTAATGAGACTGTCCTTGTACTTGATGGTGCCAATCTGAATGAGAATGATATTTTTCAGTTGGTTGATTTCCCTAGCCTTCTAATCATGCAAGGATGTTATCTTTGCCTATTGGGCAATAACTAGCTATAGGGAGGTGATCTACATAGCTTGCTTCTTGGCGAACTTCCTGCTTCTCTTCAAAGCATCCAAAAGTGCACCATACTTATCAATCAATTGATTGGCATCTTCTTCAGATCTTGATCCTTCATCACCACTGGATGATGATGCCTCAGAATTTGGACTAGTCTCATAATCTGATTCAGAAGATGAGCTGGATAGAGAGTGTACCTTTGTTGGACCAGGCTGATCCTAGCTAGATTCTTCATCAGACATGACCATCAGCCCATATCAGCTGAAGGCATCTTCTAATTCATCATCCACCATTGAGTCACTATCTGAATGTGACAGAGGGGCCCTGATCCTTATCCTAGCATTAGGATATTCTTCTGCTTCAACTTCAATAGCTTCTCTAGCTCCTTCTTCAGCAGCAACCATCCCTATGTAGGATTCTTCTTGTTAAGATTCAGAAGATGCTGAGTCAGACTCAGTTCAGCTCTTCTCCTTTTTAGTAATGAAGGAATTTTCCTTCTTGCCCTTGTGTTGGTGGACCTTTTTCTCACGAGCCTCTTTTCTCTTCACTGGGTAGTCATCAATAACATGCCCAGGTTTGCTGCAATAGTAGCAAACAAATTTAGAGGAACTATATTTAATAGTTTTAGAATCATACCTGTCTTCCTTGGAGTGATTCTTCCTGTAACGAGAAGAGGAGGAAGGTATGTTCCTCCACTACTTCTTCTTCATTAGCATCTGAAGCTGCCTGGAGAAGGCATCAAAGTCTTCATCTGACAAGCTGGCATCAGATGAGCTTGTCCCTATGCTGTCTGAATCAGCAGGCCTTCTTGGAGGAGAGGGAATCCTCTCCTTGCTCTTCCTGGTGTTGTCTGCTCTGAAGGCCAAAGACCTTTCCTTGGCCTTAGATTTGTTGATGGTCCCCTCCTCTTTCCTGGCAGCCAGTTGCATTTTATAATAGAGTAACATTCCAAGTAGTGTATGGGGAGGAGTATCAGCTAGCTTGGTCACCTCTCCGATGGAACAGATCTTGGTATCCTAGTCTCTAGAAAGAGACCTCGGGAACTTACCATTAAGCTCATAATGACTGAATACCCTCCCATAGGTCCTCAACTCATTTACTATCCTGAAGAATCTTTCATAGTAATCAGCTATGCTCTCTCCCTTGGATTGCCTGAAAGCCTCATAATCCTGGTTGAGCGTGGACTTCCTCTCATCTCTGACCTCTTCAGTACCCTACATGTAGACCACTAGGGTGTTTCATATCTCCTTGGAGGTCTGGAAGTGGACCAGATTCTGAAAGGTAGAATCATCTATGGCATTGACAATGATGTTCTGTACTCTCTTATCCATGGTTGCCAAGATGACTTTATCCTTAGTCATCTCTAAATATGTCTCTGGTGTCTGGACTGTTGCATCCAGAACTGAGACCTTCATAGGGATGAAAGGTTCCTCTTTGACAGTAATAAAGATCCTTGGGTCAGATGCCTCCATGAAGAGTCTGACCCTCTCCTTCTAGATTCCAAAGCTCTCCTTTCTACAGATAGGAAGCTTCATGGAACCAAGCTCCTTATGGTTCTCAACTGAACCCAAAAGTATAGAACTTGTAGCTACCCTTGGAGATCACTCAAACTATTAAGTTCTTCTTGAGCAACCTCCCTCTAATACCACTTGAAAGTCTTTAATTTCAAGGGCAGCTAAACACCTAGAGGGGGTGAATAGGTTTTTTAGTCTTTTATGACTATCTTTAACTTAGTGCGTTGTGAGTTATCTAGGTTAGCTTGCTTTCAAGACAATCCACAAAAGAAAACATAATATTTATAGTGGTTCCCCAGATTATGGGTACGTCCACTGTCCCTCTTACCTTTCTAAAAGTGTGTTAGATAAGTCACTTCTCCAAAACTCGGCTCCTTAGAGCTTACAACACAGATCCCTCAGGATCTCTCAGTCTACTCCAAGACTTATAACTCAGGCGCAAAGCCCTACCTCAGAGCAAGCTTGCTCTTACAACTCAATGATTTAAATATCACCTAACTCAGGCACACAAGACGCCCTACACTCAGGCAAGGAGGATATCCCTACCTTTGAGAGAATGACTCTCCTACAGCTTAGGAATAAATGCCCTACCTCAAATCCACAAGAGGATCCTACAACTCAGGCATAAAGGCTCTAGCTAAGAAAGAATTACTCCCCTACCTCAGATCTAAAATAGATCCTACCTCAGACCCAAAGATCTTACAACTCAGATCCACAACTGGATCCTACCTTAGCCTTTATAAGATCAGGCCTACAACTCAGATCCAAAAGGATACTACAGAAATGAAAGGGTTTTGTTGGTGTTGTTTTCACACCAAAGAAATTTATCTGTGTTTTCCTTCTTGAGCTGAGATAACTCAGCCCTAACTTCTTCTCAGCAACAAGAAAACTGATCTTCAATAAACTGCAGCTTGTGTTGGAAGAACTCAGAAATAAGTTTCTGATCTTGCAGATGAAGACAGATGTGTTGACGGTTCTTGAATTATTCAATCAACTAACTTTGCATGCAGAAACCAGATGCTTTGCTTATTCTTCTTACTCAAAACCTTCTCTGAGCTTGTTGTAGCAGATGAAAATCAATACAGCTAACTGTAAGAACTTTTAGTTCAGTGGGTTTGAAACTTCCGTTTCAAGCTCTGCAACAATGGTGGGGAAGAAGACAATGAAGTTCTGCCTCTTTGTGAAATGAAAACCCTAAAAAGTTGTGTTTGCATCCACTGATATTATCCCTTTTATCTTTCGCCATCCAACGGTTATTTGACCCGTAGGCCCCACTTAGATTTGCAAGCTGCAATCTCTCTTTTGCATTAAATGCAACATGGAAGGCAAGTGGCGCCATTATCACGTACTGTAGTTTTCCCGCAACAATTTTGAATTTTGCTGACTTATTTTGACGTCAGTATCTGTGTACTTAGACAAACTTTCAGTTTCATCCCAGGCGTTGAGTGTGTTGAGTGAATGGCCTTCACTCAGTGCAAAAAACCTTAGTCAGAAAAACTTTACTTCCAGGCGTTGAGTGCGTTGAGTAAATAGCCTTCACTCAACGTTTATGTACTTGCACAATTTCTTCTACAATGTCTGGCATTGAGTGCGTTGAGTGAACCTTCATAACTTAATTCCCCTGGACTTAGTTGCTTCTCTGAACGCCTGCGTTCTTACTAAGGCATTGAGTGAACTAGCTTCACTCAATGCTTCTGTACTTAGCCACAATTTTCTTTATGAATGCGTTGAGGGATCCTTCATCACTCAACGCTTCTTCCTTATCCTTCCTTTTTGATGAGGTGTTGAGTGAGCTGGCTTCACACAATGCTTCTATACTTAGCCACAACTACTTGATGTGCTTACGTTGAGTGAGCTTTCCTCACTCAACACATCTGGACTTAGACAAATTTTTATGTCTATCATTCCTTAGGCATTGACTGATCATTGCTCTATCGATGCCTTTTTCTTTTGGCATTGATTGAGCTTTCATCACTCAATGCTTCTGGACTTAGCCAGAATTCTTTGATAGAATCTTCAAATGCTTGAGCTTGACTCAACGCTTCTCTTCATGTGTTGAGTAAGCTTTCCTCACTCAATGATTCTGGACTTAGTCGATTTTTCTGCTTTCCAATGTTGAGGCTTTGACAGACTCAGCTTTACTCGATGCCTCTTATTATATGGTGTTGAGTGAACTGCCTTCCCTCAATGCCTGTGGGCTTAGCCACATTTCTGTCTTGCAAATTGCTGGGCTTTGAATGTCCACCCTTTACTCAAAGCTTTTTGGAATCTGGCTTTGAGTGAACTCGCTTCACTCGACGCCTGTGGACTTAGACGATTTTCAGTCTTTCCAGCATCCTTCCTTGGAATCTGGCATTAAGTGAACAGGATTCACTTAACATCTGTGGACTTATAAATATTTCTGTCTCTCCATCTATCTACTTTGTAACCATATGTCACAACCACTCAGACAACCTATCTAAACTTGTTCCAAGGAACATCCTGCACATGATGAGCTTGAACAACATCAAATATAAATATGCTTTTAGTGTTGATGGTGATGCCACTTCATATCAAATCTAGGGAGCATTGAGGGCATTATTCCCAACACCAAACTCGGGTTAAAATTCCCCGAAGTTAAAAAGCCACAACAACCTACTAATATCCACCGAGTCTCCAAATAAACTCGGTTCGCAAGGAAACTCCTTAAGCACAATAAATATTAGCCATACTAATTTTCCCAAGTCAAAACCTTGGATACCAAAGATCAAAATCACGCTTTGACAATGACGCCTGTTAACTACACATCAACAGAACGCCCTAATGTCAAAAATATGCCATTAAAGGAAAAAATAATCATCATTGAAAAATTAGGGGCGTTACATCTTGTGCACCATCCTGTAGTCCTTGGATGATCAGAGCCGCTTTTGGATAAATCATTTGGGCTTCATGGATCTCTGATCTCAAATATCGCACACGATCTCCATCTAATATTACTAGGCATGGTACTCCACTCGATATCTCTTAGTGATAAGAGTGATGTTCTGACTTGCTAAGGATAGCAACAGCTCTTTTAGGATCGCCTCTATCCAACTCCCGACCTCTGCAAGCTGTCAGCTCAGAGCATTGACAACCTCATTAAACTTATTAGGGTAGTACTTAAGAGTGAAGTCATAATTGCACAAAAATTCTAACCACCGGCGTTGGCAGAGGTTCAGCTCTTTTTGAGTGAAAATATGCTTGTGGCTTTCATGATCGAAGAAGATTTCACATATGATCCCAAATAGATAATGCCTCCAGATCTTAAGAGAGAAAAATATCGCACCCAATTCCAAGTCATGTACTGCATAATTAAGTTTGTGTAGCTTCGACTGCCGAGATGCGTAAGATACTACTCTGCCATGATTCATTAACACAGCTACCAATCCTGTTAAGGATGTGTTGGTGTAGATATGGAACCCTTCGGTTTTGGACAAAATTGTGTGGATTGGGGCAAAGGTTAAGCTATTCTTAAATTCAATGAATGCTTCCTAACATTCGAGAGTCCAACAAAATACTGAATCTATTGGAACACCCTATTACTTATTTGGGCTAGGATCACTATTATATGTTTAGGATGATTAGTTTGACCCAACTTGTATAGACTAGGGTCATAGGATTATTTCCAGGGTTGTTACTTCAGAAGGAATCCAGAGAAGTTCAGTTCGACAAATGCAAAATTTAGATCGACAAATGACGAGCTCAGTTCGACGAATGCCGAGCTTAGTTCGATGAACTCAAGTTTCTAACTCTGAGTTTAGCTCGACGAATGCTGAGCTCCGTTCGACGAACTCTAATCTCAACTCAAAAACTTAGCTCAACAAAAGCCAAGCTCAGTTCGACAAACTCTGAGCTCAGATCGACGAAACAGAAAACTCAGTTCGACGAACACCAGGCTCAGTTCGACGAATTCCTTGATAAGTTTGACGATCAGGCAGTTTTCTTATTCAGAGGCAGAATGTTTTCAAAAGCTTAATTTCAATCAGTTACAACTCTGATATTTAGAGTTGACTAAATGATAAACTTGGCTTGGGAACATCAAGATTAAGTACTCTACTCAGATTATATTGATTAGAAGTGATCATGGCACTGAGTTTGAATCTCTTCTGATGAAAGAATTCTGTGAGAAAGAAGGCATCATGCAATGTTTCTCTGCTCCTAGAACTCCTCAACAAAATGGTGTAGCTGAAAGGAAAAATAGAACCCTAATTAAATCTACTGGAACATTACTTGCAGATGCTTATCTACCCCTATCCTTTTGGACAGAGGTAGTAAGCACAGTAAACTATGTTATTAATAGAAGTCTTATTCATAAACAGAAGAGTAAGACTCTCTATAAATTACTTAAAAATAAGAAACCTAAAGTTACTTTAAAGTTTTTGGATGTAAATGTTATATTCACAATAATGATAAGAAATACTTAAGAAAATTTGAAGACAAAGCTGCTGAAGGAATATTTCTTGGATATCCTCAAGTCATCAAGGCTTATAGGGTCTTTAATAAATCTACCCTTAAGATAGTAGAGTCTGTACATGATTCTTTTGATGAAACTAACATGTTCTATAAGGAGAAGAACACTTCTACCATAAACACTTTTTAGGTACCAATTCTATGTGAGAAGTTTGATGAACTAAACCTTAAGCAAGAGGATACATTATCTCCTTCTCAACAGATTACTTAAGACAGTGATGAAGAAAATCATGAATTTTATGTTGAACAAACAATAGCTAATTAAATTCCACAAGAGGAATTAGCAACACAAATAATTGAAGAACCAACTCCACTTATTGATTTTGTCACACTTATAGATCATCTTAGATCTCAAGTGATTGGAGACATATCAGCTGGTGTGCAAACAAGGCATCAACTCAATCAAGATCAGCTGCATACTTGTTTTTTATCTCAGGTTGAACCTTAATCCATAAGAGATGCAGAACATGATCCATATTGGATCTTTGCAATGCAAGTGGAAATCAATCAGTTTGAGAGATGCAGAGTTTGGGACTTAGTTCCAAGACCCAAAGACTATCCAGTCATTGGAACTAAATGGGTCTTCAGAAATAAGTTAGATGCTCAAGGAGTTATAGTAAGAAATAAAGCTAGATTGGTAGCTCAAGGATACTCACATGAGGAAGGAATAGATTATGATCAGACATTTGCTCATGTTGTAAGATTAGAAGTTATCAGAAAATTTCTTGCTTTTGCAGCATTCAAGAAATTCAAGGTATATCAGATGGATGTGAAGAGTGCATTTCTGAATGGAGAACTCAAAGAGGAAGTTTATGTTGAACAACCTCTAGGTTTTATCTCTTCAACTTATTCAACTAATGTCTTTATACTTAATAAAGCCCTTTATGGTCTTAAACAAGCTCCAAGAGCTTGGTATGAGACCCTTGCTAGTTTTCTTTTAAAAAATAAATTTCGTAGAGGCATGGTAGATAAAACTTTATTTTTAAACATCATAAAACCAAAATTTTAATAGCTCAAATATATGTTGACGATATGATTTTTGGTTCTACTAAGGCCAAACTTTGCAAAAGGTTTCCTGACCTAATGCATTCAAAGTTTGAAATAAACAGTATAGGTGAATTATCTTACTTCCTTGGCTTACAAGTGAAGCAAACACCTGATGGCATTTTCATATCATAATCTAAATATGCTAAAGTGCTAATTAAAAGATTTGGGATGTCAGATTCCTCAGCTATGGAAACACCCATGCCCTCTAATGTTGTAGTTGATAATGATTAACAAGGCAAACCTATTGATCAGAAAATATATAGAGCAATCATTGGGTCTCTATTATATAAAACTGCAAGTTGACCAGATATTATGTTTGCAACCTGTATTTATATTAGGTTCTAAGTTATTCTAAAAGAATCTCACTTAATTTTAGTAAAAAGTATTTTAAGATATATAAAGGGTTATCCTAATCAAAGACTCTTGTACAACCCGTATTCGACTAGGGTGGACCCTACCACCGCCAGGTCATCAGGAGTCAAGGTCAACAGGGGAAGACGGGTCAGGATCAGCTCCCTAGGCCGTGGAGAACTCGTGCGAGTATGGCGAGCTCCCTAGACATACTCGCTCGATAGGCGAGTAAGGTAGGATACTCGCCCATCCCATGCGAGCTCCCCAGAGAAGTCGCCCAATCGTCAGGGTGGTGGTATAAGTAAGACCCACCCTCTTTAGATTTCCCTATAAATAGGACCCCAGGGGTACGAAGGAGAGGAGCGAGATCCTCGGATAGTTACTCGCGAACTCCAGCTCGCGCACCTCCTTCGTACCTAGCTCGGCCATTCTGGTTGTGAAGGGGCTGCTTCTTACAAGAAGTCGGGTACGTGGTGGGACCTTCCTGCCGCAATGACCTGGGGTCTTGTTCCTTTAGCTCATCCTTGTTCTCGCTTCTAAGGGCCGTCTGACTTCGCTGTGAGATCAGTAACCTTAGGTCGCATAGTCTGATTCCTAGGTCGGGATTTTCCTGGTTTCAACACTTGGTGCGGTGAGCATGGATAGTGGCCAAGGAGGAAAGTTTCGGTGTTGATAAAGATGGTCAATGGTGGCGATCAAGGCGAGTTGGCGGACAACTCGGCGGGTGGCTGGTTTGTGACGGTAGCAGCTTTCGAGGAGTTCGCGAAGAAAATGGAGAGAGCGATACTCGTCGGTTTCGCCAACCCCCTGAGGTCATGGCGACTTCTCCCCATCGCCTGACCCCACCGGACGAGGAGGTGCCAGCCCGGCGAGCAAAAAAGGAGCCCACTTGGGCGAGAGAAGAGCAGTTGATCCCATCACGTCAGCACCCTGCGAGCAGCCAGGGCATCAGGTTCTGAGATCCCGAACTCTCGGCGAGGTATGGGAATACTCGTCGAGGGAGCGAGCACGAGTACTCGAGCGAGGAGGATGATCGCCGCCGCCAGGAAGGGAGGAGCCCCTTCTGCGATGAAATCCTCGCGGCCCCCGTCCCCGACAATTTTTGAGAGCCCGCCCTCACCTACTACTCCGGCAGAGATGACCCGATAAGGCATCTTCAGTGGTTTGAGGACGTGGTCTCGATTCGCAACATGCCCGACACCTTCAAGTGTCGCTTCTTCTCCATCACCTTCAAGGGAAGTGCAAGAGACTGGTTCCACCAACTTCCGGCAGGTTCCATCTGCTGCTTCTCCGACCTTTGTCGGGGTCTCATAGCGAGATTCGCGACATCCAAGAAGAGAAAGAAGGAGGTGACGGCCCTTTTTAAGATCGTGCATGGGCATCACGAGAGCTTGGGCCACTACATCGACCGGTTCCAGGAAGAGGTCTTGGAGGTGGAGGAGGTGGATGGGTTTACCTTGATGGTTGCCCTCAAGTTTGGCCTGAAGCAGGGACTTTTCAACATGGAGCTGGGGCATAGGCCACCGAGGTCGTTCGAGGAAATGGTGGAGAGGGCGAATGTCTTCATTTAGAGGGAGGAGAGGAACAAGGAGTTCGTGGCAAGGATGGACGGGGATAAGCCACTAGGGGAGAACAGGGGAAGACTGCTGGAAAAGGAGAGGCATCCAGAGAAGCACGATGACATAAGGCGGGAGGAGCCGAAGAGGAAAGAAGAGAGGAAGAGAAGAGAGGAGCCCAGGAGGGTGGAGGAGAGAAGGCGGGAGAGGCCTTGAAGGCAAGAAGAAAGGAGGCCCGTCGAGGCTCCGGAAGGAAGAAGGGAAGAAAGAAGATTCCAGTATCCGAGAGATCGTCCTTAGTGGAGACGGCCGATCCGCCAAGAGGAGAGGAGGGATAACAACCCGAGAGAGCAGGGAGGAGGAAGAAGGGAGACAATGGTTGTCGCGCGGCAGGCGAACAAGCGTCGGTGAAAGGAGGAGCGTCGGGGAAGACAGCAGGAGGCGGCCATCCTCCTATACTGCAATATCAATCGAGTAGAGGGGCATGGGACCTTGGCCTGCCCAGAGTTTTGGGTGGCAAGGATGAGGTTGGAGGCGACGGAGATAGATAGAGAGCAACCAAGGCAGGAGGCCCCGGTCGGGCAAGTAGCCTTACAAGCTCCACAGAGGAGGAGGAATGAGGACAGGGTTGACCAGGGAGGTCGAGGAAATGTTATCCCCGGTCTGGGAGGCGGACACATCGGGGTGATCAATGGGGGTGCAGGGCTTGGAGCTTCCCGCAAGGGTAGTCTCCACCAGATCTATAAGAGGAGCGTCGCCTCAACATCGCAGACTCCTCCGCTGCTGAACGAGATAACCTTCTTGGAGGAGGATATGCTGTGGAATGAGAACCCCTTCCACGATGCGTTAGTGATACAAGCGGCCATCGAAGACTTCACCATCGACCGAATCCTCGCGGACAACGGGAGCTCGGTGAATGTCATCTTTAAGAGGACCTTCGTTGGTCTTCAGGTGGAAGCGTCCAGGGTCCAGGATGCGGACGGACCTCTCTTTGGCTTCTCGGTAGAGAAGAAAGAGGTAGAAGGGGGAGTGGAGTTGCTGGTCACCCTCGGGGGTACTTCAATCCAGTGCCGATTTGTCATCGTCGACGCACCCAGTAGCTACAATGCCATTTTCGAACAGCCTCTCAATAACTATTTCAAAGCCGTCTCGTCGTCGTATCATCAGTGCCTGAAGTACTGCCGGGATGATGTCCAAGTCCGGATAAGGGGGGATCTGAAGGCCTCCAGGGAGTATTACCTGAACGCTGTCAGCCCCATCAGCTGGATGGGTGACACGGAAAGGCTGGAGAGGATGATGGAGCAGGAGGAGGGCTTGCAAGTTGTCGAGGAGCTAGAGGAAGTAGAGGTGATATCCCCGAGAGGAAGGCCTGAGCTGCTGAAGGTCGGAGGAGCCTTGCCCCTGGAAGGGAAGGCGGAGATAGCTGCTTGCCTGCAGGAGAATGCTGACATCTTCGCGTGGAGTTCCGTCGAGATGCCAGGGATTGATGCCGATGTTGCCTGTCAATGCCTCAACCTGGACCCCGCGGTAGCTCCGGTCCGCCAAAGGCAGAGGAAGAGCGCCACCGCGCTGGCCGAGCCAATCTGGGAGGAAGTGAGGAAGCTGCAGGAGGCGGTGTTTGTCTCGGAGATCCAGTATCCAGGCTGGGTCTCCAATATTGTAATGGTAAAGAAGTACGGAGGGGGCCTGAGGCTATGTAACAATTTTTCTATGTTGAATAAAGCTTGCCCGAAGGATTGTTACGCCTTGCCTCAAATCAATGCGCTGGTTGATTCCGCCATTGGATTTCCCGTGATGAGTTTCCTTAATGCTTTTTCAGGATACCACCAGATCCGGATGCATCCCCCCGATTGCCGCGACGTTTCCTTCATCACCGGCGACGGGTGCTAGAGCTACAAGATGATGCCCTTCGGGCTCAAAAATACCGGCGCCACTTATCAAAGAATGATGGACCAGGTGTTCAAAGAGCAAAAGGAGAGGAATTTGGAGGTTTATGTGGACGACCTTCTCGTCAAAAGCAAGAGCATCACAGAGCACGTAGCGGATCTAGCGGAGACCTTTGCCACCCTAAGGAAGTACAAGATGCGGCTTAACCCGACCAAGTGTGTCTTCGGCGTGGGAAGGGGAAAGTTCCTGGGTAACCTCCTTACTCCCCGAGGGGTGGAGCCTAACCCCGACAAGGTGAAAGCAATCATGGAGATGGCCTCCCCAAGAGATTCCAAGGAGGTCCAGAGGCTGACTGGAAGGCTTGTAGGCCTTAGCCGTTTTATTTCCAAGGCAAGAGAGAAATGCTCCCTGTTCTTCAAGGCCCTTCGGGGTAATCAGAAATTCGAGTGGACCATGGAGTGCGAGGAGGCTTTCGAAAAGCTTAAGCAGCAGCTGACCCGAGCCCCTCTCCTCCAAGGTCCACAGGGCGGCGAAGATATTTTACTTTATCTGGGACTAGGAGCTGAGGTGGTTAGTTCGTTGTTGGATCGAGAAGAAGGAAAGAGGAAGCTCCCCATCTATTACGTGAGCCGGATGTTGCAGCAAGCAGAGACTAGGTATCCTATCCTGGAGAAGCTAGTTTTCGCTTTGGTAGTTTCGGCTCGGCGGCTCCGCCCATATTTTCAGGCTCATTCCATCAAGGTGGTCTCCGATCATCCCCTAAGGAGTATCTTGGATGGGGTGGAGCATTCTGGTAGGTTGGCCAAGTGGGCGGTGGAGCTAAGCGAGTTCGACATCTCTTGCTCCCCAAGGGTAGCAATCAAGGCCCAGGTGGTAGTAGACTTCCTGGCCGACTTCTCGGCCTAGGTGGAGGTAGATGTGGGCGCTTACCGCCCGGTCACTTGGAAGATGTTTGTGGACGGGGCTTCCAGCAGATATTCCGTGGGAGCCGGAGTCGTTTTGGTTAGCCCCCAGGGAACCAGGATCGAACAGGCCGTCGAGATCCTCTTCCAAATTAGGAATAATCAGGCGGAGTACGAAGCCATGGTGGTCGGCTTATGTCTCTCCAAGGAGCTGTCAATCAAGGACATCCGAGCTTTCACTGATTCGATGGTACTCGCTTCCCAGATTCGGGGAGAGTTTGAGGTTTATGACCCCATCCTGCAGTAATACCTGTTCAAGGTTAAAGGTCTGATCGGGGGGTTCTTGTCTTTCTTTGTCGAGCATGTGCCCCGAGAAGACAATGCCGAAGCTGACTACCTTGCCAAGTGCGGTCCCCGGGATGGGGGAACGGTCGCCGAGCTGTTTAGACCATCCATCAAGGAAGGAGAAATGATGGAGATCGAGCAGCGGACCTCATGGAAGGATCCATTCGTTGCGTTCTTAACGACGGTTCAACTGACCTCGGACGGGCAGGACCGAAGGAAATTCCGATACAAGGCCGTGTACTACCTGCTACAAGACGCCGAGCTTTATCGCAAGACCATCTCGGGCCCCCTAGCAAGATGCTTGTCAGAAATCGAGGTCCCCCGAGTTCTCGAGGAGATCCACTCAGGGGAGTGCGGCAGCAACTCCGGGACTCGTACTCTGGAGCAGATCCGGGAATCCTGAGACACTGCTACTTCTGGCCCACCATCCGAAAGGACGTGGAGGCCTTCTCCAAAAAGTGCTCCCAGTGTCAGCTCTTCGCGCCCCTCCAGCTTCAACCAGCTCAACACCTCCGCTCGATGACCACTCCATGGACCTTCGCCATCTGGGGGATGGACCTGATCGGCCCGTTCCCCCAAGCTAGTGGACAGAGGAAGTTCATACTGGTGATGATCGACTACTTCTCCAAGTGGATCGATGCCAGAGCCTTGGCCAAGACCACCTCCCAGATCATCTAAAACTTTATCTGGGGGGAAATCGCGTGCAGGTTTGGGATCCCGCTGGCCATCATCACCGACAATGGGTCGCAATTCGCCAGCTTAGAGCTGGAGGATTTCTGCAAGAAGTTAGGTACAGACCTTCGGTTCACTTCAGTACACCATCCTCGGAGCAACGGGCAAGTAGAGGCTGTCAACAAGCTCATCGTCAACCTGTTGAAGAAAAAGGTCACCAATCTCAAAGGAAACTAGGCCGAGCAGCTCCCCTCGGTCCTATGCGCTCTAAGAACAACCCCAAACTCGACCACGGGGGAAACGCCTTTCAAGTTATCCCACGGGTCTGAGGCACTCATCTCGGTAGAGTTCGAGGTGCGGAGCCCAAGAGTAGTTGCAGCATAAGATGGCAGCGAAGAGTGTCGTCTGGAGAACGAAGATGCCCAGAGGCTCTCTCTAGACTACGTTGAGGAGCTTCGGGACTTGGCCTCCGTATGCCAAGAGGAGATCAAGAGGCGCATGGAGAAGCACTTTGACAAAAACGTCTGCCTCAAGCATTTCCTCGCGGGAGATCTGGTCATGAAGAAAGTGGATGCTGTGGGACGGAGGGCCACCGTCGGCAAGCTGCACCCAAACTAGGAAGGGCCCTTTATTGTCCAAGAGGCCTTGACCACAGGGGGCTACTACCTGCAAGATTAAGCTGGAGAGCAGCTGAATGGGACCTAGATTGGGGATGACCTGAAATGGTTCTACTCCTAGTGGAGACACTTGTAATTACTTTGTAAGAATGCTTTTTGATGTACAGTGGCGACTGGATTATTCTCCCCTTTTGTGCCAATGTTTTGTGTTGTATACATTGAGGCTTCTGGGTGATTCCAGGATCAGCCCCGTGATTGGCTATGGGAAGCAGTGGTCGGTTTGTTCCTCGTAAATTACATAGGATTGAGGATAGGACGATGCTTCAGGACTTTAAGCGTTCTTGTAAGACTAAGCCTCTGCATTGTCGGCCGAGATCAGCTCCCTCTTGCATGTCGGCCTATGTATCCCCGAGTGCATCTCTCCTCCGACTGGAGGAATTACCAGGAACAAACTTGTACCCAAGCCTCTCGGACTCGATAAGGGGCCGACCTCGTCGGGCAACCGTGAGAGGATTCCAAGTTATCAACAAAGCAGGATAACCTACCAAACAAGGGACAGGGACGAGCCCAGCAGAGTGTGTTGGTTCCGAGTGCGTCCGAAAAGGACCCTCGATGAACAACACCCTCCGCCCATGCGCTGGCACTCCAGCCATTGAGCGCGGTCGGGAGTGATCTTCGCTATCAGATCGAGATACGGGTCTTCAACCCGTTCCTCCTAAATAGCCCAGTACGGATGATAGGACGATGCTTCGAGATTTTAAGCACTCTTGTAAGATCGAGCCACTGCATTGTCGGTCGAGACCAGCTCCCCCCTTGCGTGTCGGCCTATGTCCCCCTGAGTGCATCTCTCTTTCGACTGGAGAAATTATTAGGAACGGGTATGGACGTCGACTTCCCGATTTAGTAGGTCTGAGAGCATCTCTCCGAAGAGAAAGATCATCTTCTTGCCAAGATATCTAGGTGTTTAATCCTCGACATCCCTCCAGTAACAGGATCTCCTCGATTGAAATCAAGACTTCGAGTGGCTGAGTTGTCGTAAGACCGATTACCCACGAGCTCCTCTCCTTGGGGATCGGTCGATCTCCTCGATTGAAATTAAGAGTTCGAGTTGCATAGATGTCGTAAGACCGGTTACCCACGAGCTCCTCTCCTTGGGGATCGGCCGATCTCCTCGATTGAAATCAAGACTTCGAGTGGAAGAGATGTCGTAAGACCGGTTACCCACGAGCTCCTCTCCTTGGAGATCGGCTGATCTCCTCGATTGAAATCAAGACTTCGAGTGGCAGAGATGTCGTAAGACCGGTTACCCACGAGCTCCTCTCCTTGGGGATCGGCTGATCTCTTCGATTGAAATCAAGACTTTGAGTGGCAGAGATGTCGTAAGACTGGTTACCCACGAGCTCCTCTCCTTGGGGATCGGCCAATCTCCTCGATTGAAATCAAGACTTTGAGTGGCAGAAATGTCGTAAGACCGGTTACCCACGAGCTCCTCTCCTTGGGGATCAGCCGATCTCCTCGATTGAAATCAAGACTTCGAGTGGCAGAGATGTCGTAAGACTGGTTACCCACGAGCACCTCTCCTTCGGGATCGGCCGATCTCCTCGATTGAAATCAAGACTTCGAGTGGCAGAGATGTCATAAGACCGGTTACCCACAAGCTCCTCTCCTGGTGGATCGGCCAATCTCCTCGACTGAAATCAAAGCCTAGAGCGGCAGGGTAAACGTAAGTCCATGTCTCTGCACGAGCTCCTCTCCCGCAGACCAACTACTTGCCTCCGGGAGACGATTACTCGCCGCCCGCAAAGCTCAGATCATGTCTTGACAGAGGCGAACATGCCTCAAGCGCGGGGTGAGTATACCTCGGGCGAGCAGGCGAGTACTTCAGGAGAGCCAGCGAGCATGCCTCATGCGAATAGGCGAGCATGCCTTGGGAACGAAGATGAGTTAAATGAGTATACGTCGCGAGCGCTCCTAACCGAGCCTATGAGCCTAGCGAACGACATCAACCATTATGTGAGTAAAGAGTTGCAAATGAACTTGTATAAATGTCCAAAGCTTTACAAATTACAAGTCATAAATTACACCCGCTGACAAATCGGCGAGAAGCTAGGACTCATCGTCACCCGTATCTGACCGATATTCCTCATCTCCTATATCGGCGTCTTCTTCTTCCTTGCCGTCGTATCCGCTCTCACCACTGCCGCTTCCACTTCCGGTGCTGCTGGAGTCGCTGGAGCCTGACGACGGAAAGGGAACACGATCTGGAAAGATCGTCCCCTCAGCAAGCAACTCAGGGATAAGCTCGTCAATGGTGAGCTGCTTATCCCCTTTTACGATTTGTCCATTAATCCTCAACCGTGCGAGTATGATGTTCCCAGCCTCCCGCGTTATCTCGCAGTAGACGGACAACCTCTCCTCCCATAGAACTCGGGACCGCTTGACGGCCCACTGAGTATCGTCCTCCGGCCGCTGCACCTCCGACAGCGAGGCAGAGTTCGCGCGTGTTTCAGCAGCTACTAGCCGAGTATCCATCTCGACTGCGCGAACTTGGTCCATCTCCAGCTCGGCTTGGGAGGCGGCGAACTTCTCCTCGCATTCGGACAGTTTCTTCGCAGCCTCGACCTCGGCAACCTGCGATACGTCGAACATCAGTATATATCCAAACAGAACAGAGAAAATATCGCCGCAAGTAGGTGACTTACCTCAAAGTCCTTCCAGCAGACCGATTGCATGCCGAGATCAATGGCCTTCTTGGAGACGACTCTCAGAGCCTCCATCATCTCCAGTAACTTCCTTACCGTGAAGTGTCCCAACTCGGCAGCTCGCGCGAGCGAGCAGGCGGACTGATGTGCGAGCTCTGGCGGGGCGAGCTCCAATATCTACTCGGCGTCGACCTGCCCGTACAAGGCATGGAGGACGGCAAAGGCCTCCCCCTTGTCCTCCCAGTCCGTCGACCAGGATGGGAGGTTGGTGCTCAACGACACCACGTGCTCCTCCGCCGACCAGGTCACCAGCGGGAGACCATACGCATCCACCACCCCTCGCCCGAGATTGTAGTTGGGGTGGAAGCGAGGTTCCCGAGAATCTGGCGGCGACTCTTGGTCGTCAGGCTGGGGCGACGACACTTTCGCCTTCTTGCTCGCAGGCCCCGGCGACCTGGACTTCGCCTTCCCCTTGGCGATTTTCTTCTTCTCCCCGACATCGGGCGGAGGGCGGGCTTCAGAGAGAGGGGCGGCGAATTCCTTCGCCGGAGGGAGCGGCTTCTCCGGGAGCTCGTTATCCACTGCAAAAAATCATGTGATATGATTAATGCGAGTTTCAGCAAAACAGGAGCGAGCAGACAAGCACACAACATCCCGCTCAAGCCTTACCCTTGTTGGGATGAATCGCCTCCAGCACATCGAAGTTGAGCCGCCAGTAAATAACGTCGAATCGGCGACCTCGGAAGGATTTGAACAGCTGCTCGCAAATGCCTTCCAAGATCGGCGGGAGAAAGGCAACGTCGGCGGGTTGGTGCGGCCTTCCCAGGAGACCCTCAAAGTCGCCATGCACAATCACTAGTAGCTCACTCCAGCGATGGACTTTGTTCGCAGTCCCCACTAGAGTGCAGACATGGCTGTTTAAGAAGATGACCCCCTCTGAAGTCGCGGCGAAGGCGAATACTTGGTGAAATACGGAGAGGTCAAAGGCGATCTTCTCCTCCCGAAGGTAGCAGAGGAACCCCATGATGATCCCCATCCCATTGGAGTTGATCTGCGTGGGAACGATCCCGAAATATCGCAGAATCTCGCAGAACTCCGGCCAGAAGGGAAGTCGCAGGCTTGCATCAAAATGGCGCAGCGACAACACTAGCCCGCCCTCAACATAGGTTTTGAGTCGCTCACCGCGAGCAGGAAGCCTTGCTGAGTATCCCTCTGGTAGTAGACTCTCCCTGAAACTCTCCAGATCCTTGTCCAAAGTTATCGATTTCTTAAAAGCCGTATCGAAGAAATTGATGGCGTGGGCTTGTCGGCGAGCATTAGCGTCGTCGCCAACCATTTCTGCGAGCTGAGTGTGGGAAAAGGGACGAATGAAGAGGAGAGTAAGGCAAAGCGGGCCGGGAAGATACTCACCAGACAGATCGAGAAATTCGCAGGAGTGTACTTATGTTCTACATACCCCCCCCCCCCATATTTATAAGCCAGGGCAAAATGGATGGGGGGTGGGTTTATTTTAGCGAGCATCGATCGACGTCGCGCGAGGAAATGGGGCAGCACACCTGTGACTTCGGACTTACCTTGCGTGACGTAGTGGCACTGCGGCGCTCGCCAAGACCTGCACAAGTAAACTCGGGATACCATGGAAGCATATAAAGTCACGGCAAAACGAAGCGAGATGCATAGTCGCTCGTCTTTATTTAAATAATAAAATGTTCATTACAATATCGCCAAATGGCGAGTACAGCTTCAACAAAAAGCAAATCTATGCCCAAGGAGGCCGCTCCAGAGGATGAGGATGTTGCCCGGCCCAGCCCATCTCACGCGCCCGCCGGTAGTGCTCCGTCGCCAGTGCTATTGCGTCATCGCCATGCCGCAGCTTCTCTTCCATTCTCGCCAGTCGCCCCGCGGAACCCATACTCGCCCGAATGCCGGCCAACTCGTCAAGGACGAGTTGAAGGCAGTGGTTGTTTAACGCCAGCTGGCAATCATTCTCCTTCACCATGTGAAAGCGAGCCTCGAAGCTCTCCAAGGTGGTCTTGATCTCCTCTACCCTCGCCATGCGCACCTCCAGGGCAGATATTCGGCGATGAGGTTTGCAGATGGCTAGCTGGTCGAACTTACTCTCCAGCTCCATATAGGCGCGGGCTGCAGCGTGACGATACTCACTCCCCAATAACCCGATGGCATCGATGAAGGCCGACCCAGGAGTCGTCGGGCGATCTGTCATTTAAGGAAGATAAGTCGCGATCAGAAATCGGCACCCAAACGAGATCGAAAGTAGCAAGCGATAAAAGGCTCACCGCGGCGAGGAGATCGAGACCGGCGCGGTGGAGAAATGCGACCGAAGGTATCTCTTCTACCCGACGATGAGCCTCCAGGGTGGTCGGTTGGTCTGCCCTGGCCGCGACCTCCCTGCCCGCGTCCTCCATGGTCGGAGTCCCCAACCCGCGGCGGGAAATAGCTCAGTCGCGGCCTATCTGGTTTCTTTGGCGGGGGCGGAGCCTACGACGAGCTCGCCGGCTGCTGCGAAGTCTTTAATGGGGGAGGCAGGGGATATCGCTGCAAGGCCACTTATGTTGGGCGGACAAGGGAGGCGGCGGCGGCAAAACGGTGCCACTCGCCTGTTCAGAAGCCGCGTCCAGAGGCGGCGGCGGCGGCGGCGGTAAGGGATTACTCGCCGCTGGCAGCGATGAATCCGGCATGGAGGAGGCCGGGAGATCCTTGCTCGCCGGGAGATCTTTATCCGCCGAAAGAGCCTTGTTTATCGGAGGGGTTCCTTTCACTGAATAGGTCCCCATCATCTTCTTCGCAGCGATATTACTCCGGACCGTATGCGCGGTCCGGAGGGGTTTACCAGCGACAAGGGCAAGCATCGGTGTGGAGCTCAGGGGGGTGACGTCCAGTGGCGCGTCAGCGTCGCCTGAAGGGGAGTCTATACAAGAAAGCCGAATCAGCGAAAAGCATGGCGATTAATGATTGGAAAGGGGGGTCGGAGCTGCGACCTGTTACGATGACGACTTTGACTTGTGATGTCGTCGACTCCTTGGCGACTTCGGGATTCTTGTCTGAGCTGAGGGCAGCTAAGTCCGGAACATCGCCCAGACCAAGGTCGTTGAGGAGCTTTTAAGTAATGGCGGAGGGTGCGGGTTCGGTAGTCACCGCCGCGACTGACCTAGATGGCAAAGGCGAGTTCACTGCTGAGAAGGCAGGTTGCTTGGACTTCTTGAATTTCTTCTTCTTCAGCGGTGGCAAATCAGCCACAGTATCTCACTCGCGCGGTCTTTTTGGCCTGGCGATGCCGAGGAGGCCAGACAGAGCGGTGAGACTGTCTTTGAGAAGCTTCGCGTTGGCATCCGACATGGTGGGCGAGTTTCGGGGATCCGTCCCAGCAACCAGGGTCCCCCTATTTATAGACTTCAATGAGTAGTAGACAGAGCGAGCAGTCAGATACTCGGCATAGCAGCTCACCGAATAAGTGATTGATGTTTCTTTCAGGGCTCCTACGTCGCCTAAAAAGATCGGGGATTGTGTACAACCCGTATTCGACGAGGGTGGACCCTACCACCACAAGGTCATCAGGAGTCAAGGTCAACAGGGGAAGATGGGTCAGGATCAGCGCCCCAGGCCGTGGAGTACTCGTGCGAGTATGTCGAACTCCCTAGACATACTCGCTCGATAGGCGACTAAGGTGGGATACTCACCCATCCCGTGCGAGCTCCCCAGAGAAGTCGCCCAATCGCTAGGGTGGTGGTATAAGTAAGACCCCCCCCCCTCTCTTTAGATTTCCCTATAAATAGGTCCCCAGGGGTACGAAGGAGAGGAGGGAGATCTCGGATAGTTACTCACGAACCCCAGCTCGCGCACCTCCTTCATACCTAGCTCAGCCATTCTGGTTGTGAAGGGGCTGCTTCTTCCAAGCAGTCGGGTACGTGGTGGGACCTTCCTGCCTCAACGACCTGGGGTCTTGTTCCTTTAGCTCATCCTTGTTCTCGCTTCTAAGGGCCATCTGACTTCACTGTGAGATAAGTAACCTTAGGTCGCATAGTCCGATTCTGAGGTCAGGATTTTCCTGGTTTCAAAAACTCTGGTATCCTACTGAGTCAGAATTTGAATTAACTGGATTCACAGATGCTGACTATGTTGGATGCAGAGTTGACAGAAAAAGCACATCAGGAACTTGTCTGTTTCTTGGTGATAGGCTTGTGTCATGGTTTTGCAAGAAGCAAACATCTGTTTCTACTTCAACTGCTGAAGCTTAATATATTGTAGCAGGTAGTTTTTGTTCACAGATTTTGTGGATTCAAAATCAGTTACTAGATTATGGTTATAACTTAAATAATTCAACTATATTTTTTGATAATACAAGTACAATTTCAATTACACAGAATCCAATCCTTCATAGTAGCACTAAGCATATAGAAATAAGGTATCATTTCATTAGAGACAATGTAGATAAAAATAAAATTAATCTAGAATTAATTTCTACTTATTTACAAAGAGCTGACATTTTCACCAAACCCTTAGATGAAAAGAAACATATTTTCTTCTTAAATCAGTTAGGAATGATTAATAGAGAGTCTTTAAATTGTTTTTTTTGTTCTGAGATCGATGACCTTTGGTCAAACGGAGATCGATGAATGTCACTTTTCATGAAACTTACATCAAATGGAGATCGACGAATTAGTTTCGAGTACATTTCATCGAATGGAGCTCGACGAATGTAATCATTTTGAAAACCTTTCGTCGAACGGAGATCGACGGATTGTTTTTCATTTGTGAGATTTTCGTCGAACAGAGTTCGATGTTTTATTTTTCGCTGATTGAGTTCGTCTTTTCAACTTCTGAAAACTTATATTTAGGTTTTCATCGAACTCTATCCCGCGTATTCTCAATTTCTCTTGCACTTGATCTTTCTATTTTGCAGGACAATGGCGATTTCACAAGTGATTCTCTCAGTGATGAAGTTCGATGCAGGATTCGATATCGACCTAGAGTCTTTCCAACATTCAGATCAAATTTTCAAGGACATCTTACAACTATTTGAGGCACAGAATCTGCAACACTTTATGACTACTAGAATCAAACTCCCAGTCACAGAGATTAAAGAATGGATTCATACAGCCAAGATTAAGGATATCTCAACCATTATTGGTTAATTCTTAGGCAATCAGGTTCCTCTGAACACCTAAAATTTTATCTGAAATTTTCGGTTTTGTTAATGGAGAAGACGATATAGAGTTATCTAGAACAAAATTTGATGTAATGCTAGATAGATTGGGTCACTCTCAAGGAAACCCTAATCATTTGTTGAAAAAGAACTTTTCTATATAATATAAGTTCTTAGCTGATGTAGTAGGCAAGGTTCTGTTGGGCAAACATTCAGCCCAACGATTATGTTACCAGGCACAAGTTCTTGTTGATGTGTGCTCTGGTGGATCAGAAAAATATTTACTGGGGGTCAATTTTATTTGATTCAATTAAGAAGAAGATCACCAGCAAGTCTGGAGGATATGGCAGAATTCTGGGCATCTTTTTATAGGCTAAATGTCCAGAGGTGTTGGTCTCTCAAACCATACACATCAATGCTTCCAAGAGGCTAACCTCTGCCCTATTTGGAAAATGGGAGAGGGTGATTCCTAAGCCTCTAAGGGCAGCTCCCTCTAGGGCAGCTTCTGAAAGCACCAGGGCTGTTCCAGCCACTCTCCATACCCCAGAAGAGGCTTCTGCTCCCCTTGTTTCTTCCATTCCACATTCTCCACAACTTTCACCTAAACCTTCCATACCTCATTCTCAACAACCCACTTTACCTAAAGAAGTTTCATCTTCAACCTTCACTACCACTTCAATAGCTCATCAGTCACCTCATCTATCACCACCTTCATCTCCACTTCTTTCATCTCCACCTCATTTCTCTCTACATCATTATCTCCACCTTCTTCATCTTCTCCTCACCAATCTCCACTTCACCAATCTCCACCACCACTATCTCCTCCTCACTCACCTATCCAAGAGATCATTCCATATGACACTCGCCCTATCATCAATCCTCCATATATACCGCAACCTTTCTATATCTATCCAAACTGTGCAAACAGCTCAACTCCCTCTTCATCTACTCAAAATCCATCCTCTACGTCTACTCAAGCTCCACCAGAGTTTATGTATCTTGATTTCGCTTCCATTTCTTCTAACCTTCTTGAATTCATAACTCCAACTCTCAAGAAACTCTTGGATGAAGCTTTAGCTCCCGTTGTGGCTTCTATCTCTGAACTTTCTTCTAGACTAACCTCTTCCCAATCTGTCTCTTCTTTTGGGGGCTTAGATTTAGCTTTCCCTGGTTCTAAGTAGGGGAGATGCTTAATGAAGAAGCTCTAATTATTGCAGAAGTTCCAGTTACAGCTATTGCAGAAGCTCCAATTATTTTTGTTCAGGATTTAGAAATGACCAGTGCAGTTGAGGATGAGTTGTTAGCAGATCCAGAGGACATTACTATTGGTGATGTGATTATTCATCCCACAGTGAATTTACATTCTTTATTATCAGTTTTTGATTTATCGCATAATTATTCTCCTAGCTTACCAGTTTATGAAGAAGATCTCTCAAGAGCAGTAGTTTGCTACTCTGCTCCCATTGATGCTTTAGTTTTAGAAGAGCTTAGATCTAGTTTCAGAGTTGCTTCTACTAGTTCTACTCCTATCTCATAGCCTATAGTAGTTGATAATATAATAAATATCTATGAGCAAGCTTCTTCCCCTCCTACTTTTGTATGGGATGAAACCCCTATGCCCAATTTTGATGATATTCTTAATGAAGATATAGAAGAGGCAGCTAATATAGATGATGTTTATAAATAGCCAGAGGATCAGTTAGATGATCATACTGATATATATAAATAGATTAATGCTTTATATGATCAGCCTGAAGAGCATTCAAATGTTAATATAGAGTCTGATGAGTCAGATGATTCTACTTCTAAGAAAAGAAAGTTAAGGAAAAAGGCTCAAGCTAAGGTTGCTCCTCATCCTTCTTCAATAGCAGACATTCCTTATTACATTTTGCATGGGATACCTCTCACTCTAAACCTTCCACATTGGATAAGGTATTCCAAAAATGAGCAGAAGAATAGGAAGAAAATAAAAGATATTATTCTCCACCAAAGTCCTTGAGAGGACCTGTAACACCCACATCCGTCACATGGAATATAACATAAGGTCCGACGGGGGCCCCACGTCATATACCACGGACATTCAGCGGAGTTACGTATTAATACTAAAATACTACCATAAGAGTTCAAATCCTAACTCAGAGCATTCTAGCGAAAACTTTAAAAACAGTTATAAGAACCCATAAAACATAACATGAATTTCCACTACAGCCACAGTAAGAATGAAAGAACATACACAAAAGTCTCGATCTTATGGCCTTACAACTGTTTACCAGGACAATAAGTGTTTTACATACTTCGGCACGCAGGTCGGCCATACATGAACATAGAAAATAAACACTTCTCTTTGGCCTTCAAGGGCCAGCACAACATCAAGGGCTTCAGCCCGCTACTTTCCACTAGGCTCACATGTTCCTGCATAAGAAAAATCCACCGTATGGTGGTAAAACAAGGCAACGGCCAGCTAAAGCTGACTAAATTATAATGACCCCATCCATTACTCGGGGCGGCGGTGCTCCTTCCCTGCATTTCATTAGTATAACCAATCACGATAGTGAAAGTACAATTTAAGCACACTTCACCACAGGCGTAGGCACGCAAGGCCACACACCCAGTGCTCTCAGGGCACATTCTCGGTGAATCTGGTCCATTCTAAGGCTTCACCACTGTCCCTAGGATGGCAACCATCATGAGCATTTAAGTCTTTCCGGCTGAAGCCTATGACTCACCCTCTATGCCCCCGGTAAGTGCCACGTACATTAGGTCTCTTTAACCGAATCACATAGAGCGGGTACGGTTCAGCTCAACCCATTACTCACATCACCAAGTCAATTTAATTCATCGGCGTGGGTCAGCCTCCTCAATTCCCAATGTATCGATCATACAATAATTCATAACCCGGTTATGCACAAGGTTTGCTCTCAGCCCACCAAGCTGGGATCCCAGAGCTCTCAGCCCCACATATTGGCCCTAGGTCTCTACGAGACAGGCCTTACAATAGCTCTCTCACAGATCTACCGCTAGCGGTATCATTAACGCCGTACAGTACCTGGAAGAAATGCGTTTCTGCCCAGTTTTTTCGGGAGCTCCTTGGGGTTAGTCCCCTAGGCTCCCTATTGCAATCTACCTAAAAAACAAACGGCACGGAGTCTTCTACGATAATACATGCATAATGAAAACATCACAAACCCATACAAACCCGTCCGGATGGGCTTTACACACCATGCTTATGTCCGAACTTCGATTCCGAACTCTATATGCAAAACTACGAGGATAATCCATATCTACCTGAAGGAATACCTCACGCTCACCACACACTCGTGGGAGACGGTTTCCTATGAAAAAGGAAGAAGACTTCTATAATGACCCGGTCCGGCTAGGCCAAGCACCAAGCATCGCTGTCCTACCAACAACCCGAGTTCAGGCCCTTTAGACCGCCCCATGGCACCACTGATAGTAAGCCTAAACATCAAGGTCTGCAGGCCCATTGCACCCCAACAAAATCTCCGCGCCTGTTTATCAGCAGCGGTAGGTTGTTGCCATAGGGTCTTGAACCCGCAACCTTGGTAAGAGAGTCTTATTACAACTCCTCATCACCAACTGAGCTCAGTTGGTGATGAGGAGTGGTAATAAGACTCTCTTCTCAAGGTTGCGGGTTCAAGACCCTGTGGCAACAAGCTACCTCTCCTGATAAAAATGCATGCAGATTTGTTTGGGGTGCAATGGGCCTGCAGACCTTGATGTTTAGGCTTACTACCAGTGGTGTCGTGGGGTGGTCTAAAGGGCCTAAACTCGGGCTGCTGGTAGGCCGGCGACTCTTGGTGCTTGGCCTAGCTGGACTGGGTCGTTACAAAAAAGTGCACTTTTTTGTAACGACCCGGTCCAGCTAGGCTAAGCACCAAGCAACGTCAGCCCACGAGGCAGCCTAAGGAAAGACCAAGTAACCCCCAGTGGTTCAGCCCAAACAACAAGCTTACAGGTCGTACACCCCAACCAAATCTCTGTGTTTGTTTATCAGCATCGGTAGGTTATTGACACGGGGTCTCAAACCCGCAACCTTGATAAGTGAGTCTTATTACCACTCCTCATCATCATCAACCCGCAACCTTGGTTATGGGTTCGAGACCCCGTGACAATAACCTACCGCTGCTGATAAACATGTGCGGAGATTTGGTTGGGGTGTACGGCCTGCAGACTTGATGTTTGGGCTGAACCACCGGTGGTGCCTTAGTCTTTCTTTGGGCTGCCTGGTGGGCCGATGACGCTTGGTGCTTGGCCTAGTCGGACTGGGTCATTACAACCATTCCTCCTCTTCCCTCTCTAGAAGTAATCAAGAGAGTGTGAGAGAAAAAATGAGAATGAAATCTCAAGGACAACTTTTATCTGAAAGCTACCGCCACGCAGTAACTACTACCGCTGCACTGTAATATAGGCGATGACCGCTTTGACCAGCCATCACCGTTATCCAGAGCTATCACCTGCAATAACTTCTCTAGCGCTTGGCGGTAGCTCGGTTACTCGAGAAATCCTTCTTGACATTCGTCGAGAGGCTAGCGCGGCGCGGTAACGCATATCGTCTAGCAGTAACAACCCGAGCCCTGGGTCTTTTATTTCCCTGAGATATCACCGGCGATAATCCTACCGCCGCACGGTAACCTCCAATGATCGTTTCTCAATTTTGGGGGTGTTACATTATTTCTCTCTCAAACGTAGAACTCCTCTGAGGAATGGTGCGCGATCGATGCTCTTGAATATCTTTCTTATTGCAGTCAATCAGCCACGAATGGTCGTTAAAGATTTCATTCACTGGAGTTCTTTGATCACGAGCAGGAGGAAGAAATAATGTTTTTTCCTTTGATGGAGATGAAGGTCCGTCCTCCTGCAGATAGTGGCCGAACCCTAGAGTGCAAAATTCTCCTTAGTGTTTTTTTAGGAAAAGAAATGCGCCCTTTTATACATCTTGAAAAAATAAGCTATCGCTGGCGGTAGATCTAACGCCCAGCGGTTGGTCGATGCGCGTAAAGGTGACAGCTATCCAGCAGATTTGGACAAATATAAAAATAAATATTTTTCCGTTTTTAAGCTACCGCGGTGTAGTACGAAGCTATCGTTTGGTGATAGTAGTATCTTCTCGACGAAGATGACTTGACGTTCGTTGAGATAGCTAATGCCCGGCAGTATGGCTAATGCCAAGCGGTAGGTCACCGAGAACTCGTGAAAATTTAATTCCAGTCTAGCGCGAGCGGTAGTGCTAGCGCTTTGCGGTATGTTGCAGAGATTGATTTTCTTGTTCTTTTGTACATGTAAACCTACATACTATACCCAACACACGTATGATCAAATACAACACGGGATTTGATATTGTCTAACTAAAGAGATGTAAATAATAAGTTCCAATAAACTCCCCCTTTTGATAATATCAAATTCCATTCATGAGAAATACAACTATTGTAACAACATGGTATAGTGAAATCCAATCAGTAAGCGTGAAATATTGCAGGTTGAAATAATCAATAAGGCTCCCCCTACGAATGTGCTCCCTCTATAATTATGCTCCCCCTATGTGTTTGCTCCCCTATATGAGATCTTCTCGTGGGTGACCAAGCATAAGATACACTCATGAACACACAACTCTACCACTTTTTATATTATTGAAAGGGTTGAGGATTAATGAATATGTCTCGTGAAAACAAAGAGATGAGAGAATGTGAACACATATAAAAAAAATCATAAGCAATAAGGGAAAAATTTGAAGCGAAACACGATGAATATAGACCTACCCAACATAAGAAAAACCAATTGATTTGAAGAGATTATCAAAGTGAAAGAAATTTGGATAGCACGTGTGAAACTAAATACACATGATTTAGAGTACAATGCTAGGAGGATTATAGAGTTAATACTGTGTAACATTGTAAGAGTCATGAATAGAAATCGGGTACTAATACATATGTGTTATAGATATATAATGCAATGTAAGTCCAATTCTTATGCATGGAAGCATTAGATAGAATAAAGACATGTGTACATATAGCATCAAAAAAACATCAGGTAGAAATAATCTTTACTACGTGTTTTATCTCAATAATTCAGTATGCTAGCACAAGAGAAATAAAGTGAAAAATCATGTCGCATTGCTATCTACTTCATACCAAGATTCAAACAAGGGGCACTAACTTAAATTGTTTTCTTTACACAAGATCAAAACGATTCTTTTGACCAAGGTGCTCATCCTCACAATGCTCATTAATACTTATCAGGAGGAGTGAGTAGTGCTTGGGGGTATCCTTAACACATGATTTGATAGCATATGATTTACCCATTTTTCACTATCAATTTTATATCATTTTTGAGTTCAAGGTCCCCGAATTAATCGAAATCTACCCACATAGATAGATACACTTTAACTTGTATACAAACGACATTTTCAATAGAATATTGGCCCAATGTTCAAAACTTTATACACAAGATGAATACCGTGACATTGATTGTTCAAGTTATTTTTAGCATGCTAGACATAATATCACGAGTTATAACATGTAAACTTGAATTTCTGCACAAGTGTATTTTCTAGGAATGTATGAACAGTATAATGTCATTATGCTACCTAAATCCTCATATGTACCTAGAGGCATATTCAGCATACACTATACTGTCCAGTTGCACTCAGTAGTTAAGTACCTATAGATTAGACACATCATGACATAATCTGACAATGTTATAGAGATTAACAATCCTAAATTAAACATTGCGTGTAATCGTTATGCTTTAGGTTTTATTCATACATGTCCTAAGAATGAACAATCCATTTTTTTATTTTGGGGTTTTATATATTTTTGTTGTTGTTTTAATAATGGAGATAGACAAATCAAACAAACCAAACTAAAAAGAAAAACTTGTTTTTGTATTTTTGGGGTTTTTCAAATTTTTATTTGATTTTTGATTATAAAGCATACAGAAAAATGCACACCAGACAAAGGATAAGACACAAGACAAAAATAAGCAGACATAACTATGAGCATACACGAAACCAATGTACTGCCAGCACTAGGGCAACCACGCGACGGTAACTCACGGAGATTGAAAAAAATGCTCCGATGTTAGTAGATATTACGGCAAGATTAAGCAATGAGATCCAAAACGCCCAGTTCTAGTCGAAGTAAAGAAAAAGGAGCATCAGGGAGGGGTTTTGTAAAGATATTAGCAAGTTGATCGTTAGTCCCAATGAAGCTCACTTTCATGTTCTATTTCTTAATGTGGTCTCGGATAAAATGATGACGCGCGTCAATATGTTTGGAGTGAGAGTGGTGTACTAGATTATTCTTCAAGTCTATGTCACTCTTATTATCGCACCTATTGTCAACATGCTTAAAATTTATGCCAAAGTCCTCCAACGTCTATGACATCAAAAGTGCTTGTGAGTAATAACTTCCTAGGGCTATATACTCGGCCTCGCAAGTGGATAGGAAAACTGAGTTCTATTTACTACTTGACCATGAAATTAGTGTTGGATCCAGGAAGTGAAAGGTACCACTTATGCTCTTGCGATCGAGTGAACATCCACCATAGTCTGAGTTGGAATATCCGTGGAGCGTAAAGTCAATGGTGTGTGGATACCAAAGACCAAGATTTTGGGTGCCTATGAGATACCTAAAGATGTGCTTAAAATCTTTAAAATGAGATTCTTTAGGATTAGCTTGATATCTAACACAAAGGCGCACTACAAATGTAACATCGCATCTAGAAGCACTTAGATATAATAGTGATCCAATCATACCTTTAAATTGTGTCTGATCCACCAAAATGCCACTTTCATCCTTTCCTAATTTGAGTGATGCGCTCATTGGAGTTTTCGCTTGTTTTAGATTTTCAAAGCCAAATCGCTTAAGCATATCTTTTATATATTTCAATTGACCTATGAAAATTCCATCCTTTTGCTGAGAAATCTGAAATCCTAAGAAATAGGTTAATTTTCCAACTAAACTCATTTCAAATTCGAATTGCATTTGTGTAACAATTTATTTACATAAATTCTCATTTGTGGCACCAAAAATTATATCGTCTACATAGATTTGTAACAAAATCAAATCGGAACCACTGTGCTTTACAAAGTGTGTAGTATTTGTACTAACCATCCTAAAGTCATGTTCTAAAATAAATGTCATAAGTCTATCATGCCAAGCACGGGGTGCTTGCTTTAATCCATATAAGGCTTTCACTAGTTTGTAAACATGATCTGGATGATTAATATTCTTGAAGCCGGCCGGTTGCTCAATATACACATCTTCTTTAATATACTCATTTAGGACTGCGCTCATAATATCCATTTGATACAACTTTATTTGCTAAAAACTTACAAATTCCAAAAACATACAAATGGACTCAAGACATGCAATCGGTGCAAAAGACTCTTCAAAATCCATACCTTCGATTTGAGAGTATCTTTGGGCGACCAACCATGCCTTATTTATAGTTATCCTGAGTCCCCATCAAGCTTATTTTGATACACCCATTTTAAGCCTATAACTCGATGGTTATTAGGACATTCCACCAATATCCAAACTTTGCTTTGCTCGAATTAATTCAATTCCTCGATCATGGCCAAGAACCAAGACTCATCGTTCAATGCTTCAGATATATTCTTGGGTTCTATTTTAGATATAAAACATATATTTGAGATAGATTCAAGAAGGTCTGAGGGAGTTCTAACCCCATGTGAAGGTTCTCCTATTACTAGTTCACGTGATGTTGTTTTGAAAAATTTAGTGTGCTTAGAAGCTTATATCCTTCAACACGTGTTAGATCATTTACTACTTCCTCTCTCTCTTTATACTCTCGTCTTTTAGTGGCACATCTTCATCGATATCCTCTTTATTTGATCTAGAGTCTGTATTTGGTGTATTCTCATCAAAGTAAACATGAATAGATTCTTCTACAACCAAGGTCCGTTTATTATAGACCCTATAGGCACGACTTGTGGAGGAATATTTAAAACAATGCCTAGGTCAGATTTATCATTAAATTTTCCTAAGTTATCCCTGGTGTTAAGAATATAACATGGGCAGCCAAATACTCGAAAGTAGGACACAAGAGGCTTTCTATCATAATAGAGCTCATAAGGGGTGCGCTTAAGAATAGGGTGAAGCATGATCCGGTTTATCACATAACATTTTGTGTTGACCACTTCAGCCCAAAAATATCGAGCCAAGACAAACTTGGCAAGCATCGTGCTTGCTAATTCTTGAAGGGTTCGGTTCTTCCTTTCTACTACACAGTTTTATTGAGTTCGTGGGGGAAGAAAATTCATGTCGAATTCCTAGGTTTTTAAAGAACTTGGTAAAGTTTTGGTTCTCAAATTCGCCCCCGTGATCAGACCTAATGCATTTTATTTATAGATCCATTTCATTTTATAATCTAGCACTCAGATTAGAAAATTCAATAAATGCATTAGATTTATAATTAATAAAAATATTCCAACAAAAACGTGAGTAGTATTCAATAAGCATGAAAGTATAATTCTTTCCTCCTAGACTACAAGTGATCAAAGGGCCAAATAGATCCATGTGAATTTGTTCTAGTGGTGTAGAAGAGGAAATATCATTTTTTGCTTTTAAATCAAGATTTTGAAAATTTTCCCTTTTGGCAAGGAGCACATAATGAAGTCAAACTACCGCTTAACTTTGGAAGTCCTTGTATTAGTTTTTGTTTCGATTATTTGACTATTAGTTTACTGCCAGAATGACTGAGTCTCTTATGTTAAAGCTCTAATTCTTCATTTTTAGAAACTAAGCATTTCAAATCAGAAGAGGATATGTCCTCAAACCTAACAGTATAAATAATATGATTTTTATGCACAATAAGCAACACAGTATTCGTTTTAACGTCTAAAATATTGCAAGTATTCACGGATGCTTTAAACAACACATTCAAGCCCTTATCACACAGTTGACAAACAAAGATTAGATTGTGCTTTAAGCCATCAACAAACAATACATTTGAAATAGAAAATGCTTTGTTACATATGATCCCGACACCAAGAATGTGTCCTTTGCAATTGTCACCAAATGTCACCGAGCGCTATTTCTTCATCTCAAGGCTAAGGAACTTGTCTTTATCTCCTATCATGCGCTTGGAACACCCAGAGTCTAAGTACCACACGTTTTCCCTATCCTAAGCCTGCTAACATACCTAGAAAGAGGATAAGGGTAAAGATCTGGTTACCCTAGTTGTTCCACCCATAGTATAGGTAGTCAACTTCGGCATCTAGACTTGAGTTATTTTATTTACTCCCCTCTTCAAGCACGTGCCAAAAGTGTGACCAAACCTATTATATTTAGCACACTTCACATGGGTGGTGGATATCGCCTTTTGCGTTGTACTTAGGCTCCTGCTAGAAGATGGATGTTGGCTTCCAGTTTTATTATGATTATCTTTATGTTTTCTAAACTTATTAACTTGCTTCACTAAAGACGAGCTATCACTAGCGGTAGGGATACTCCAAAATGGTACCTTACAGTGTTTATATCCCAGCCTGAATTTACCAGATCCGTGATACTGAAACCCCATCAACATATTACGAGATTTTTCACCTACTTCAAATTTCTAGATGGCAAGGTACAAGTCTCAGATCTGTGCTTTCAATGCGGTGTTTTCCGTGATGAGTATCAATTATCGATTTGCAAACTGTTTTTTACCCTCTTCTACTTATGCAAGAGACATTTGAAGCTTTTTCTGCAAGTCCTTTTTCTCCAAGAACTTTTTCTCGTTAGTGAGATTTTTTATGTTCAAGGAAGTCTTGGAGAGGCTTTCGTTTAGCTCATTGATCGTCGCCACCAAGTGAGAGCACTCTTGGCACTCGATCTTCTCTATAGCACATTTGATCACTTCATTAGTTAATTTTTCCAAGTCTTTCTTCATTTTCAAGTTTTCAGATTTTAAAAAATATTTCTGAAGAAGCACAACATCAAGCTTATTACATAATTGCTCATAGATTTCATATAATTCATCATAGGAAGGAGGGATTACCTCAGTATCACAGTAGACACTGGATTTGTTGTCAAATTCACTGTGATGTTTCCCCATGAGGCACATATTTGCCTCGTCTTCACTACTTGAGTCGAATGAGCTTGACTCGTCAGAACCAGCATCGTCCCAATTAATACCTTCAACACTTTCTTATTTCTTTTATCCCAGCTCTGTCTCTCATTTTCCTCCTTTTGGAGCTTTGGACACTCTCTCTTTATATGCCCATATTTGTGACAGTGGTAGAACTCAGGTATAAACTTTTCTTAGTCACTCTTTGTCCCCTTCGATGGTTTGATCCATCTACTTTTCTCTTATGCACCTTTCTTCAGAAATTTTCTAAATTTCTCTTACCTCTTGGGATTATTCATGAATCTTCTAAATTCTCGAACATAGAGGCTCTCTTTGTCTTCATCATCGGACTCTTCCGCAATCTTATTTTCCTTGGTTACTTTCAATGTTATTGCCTTTATCTTCAGTTCCCTGAGATACTCCTCGACTTGTATTTCAGTTCAAGCTCATGGTTCTTCAGGATCCCAATGAGGCTCTCTATCTCCAGGGTATTGATGTCATGTGATTCGACAATAGCAGTCACTTTTGGGTTGAATCGTAGAGATAGAGATCACAGGATCTTCCTCACCAAGTCTCCATTTGAAAAAGTCTTTCTGAGAGATCTAGAGGCGTTGACAATCTTCATGAAGTGAGTGTACAAGCTATCCACCTCCTCGTCGATCTTTATCTAGAGCTGTTCATATTCAGACTCCAGTCGAAATAGCTTCTATTCCTTCACCTGTGAGGTACCTTCATGTGTTAGCTCAAGTATTCTCCATATGCTATAAGCAGTTTCATAGTTGTAAATTCAATTAAATTTTGTTTTGTATAATGCATAAAAAAGAGAGTTCATAGCTTTCACATTGTTAGTACATTTCAGTTTATCATTGTCATCCCTCTTATCATGCGGTTTCACCAAGACTTGTTCTCCTACAATAATAGTGGGTGCAATGTATTTTGTTTCAATCATAGCCCATACGTCCATACTTTGTGTCATTAGAAATATCTTCATACATGTTGAAAGTCTTTATAAGGGTAGATGAACACCTAAAGGGGGGTGAATTGGTTTATTTTGGAAGTTTTAACTCTTTTTGAATTATGTACTTAATGTGTGTTGATATTAGTTTGTTAGCTTTCAAGAAAAAAGAAAACACATAAAGTTTATAGTAGTTCACCTATCTAGGGTACATCGACTTCCCCCTTCACCTATCTTGCAGTGTGATATATTCGTCCAAATCCTCCTTTACTTAGATCAAAATGATCATACACCTCAGATCCCCCAGGATCTTACAACTCAGAGTGCTTACCACTCCTACTTATCAGACTGCTCACAGTCCTACCTCGGAGACAGTACATGTCTCCTACCTCAGGCAAAACAACCATACAACACAGAGTCTTCCGACTCTTATAACTCAGAGACCCAACTGATCTCCTACATCAGATCTATATAGATATCCTACCTCAGGCACAAGCCCTACCTCAGATCCTACACAAGATCCTACAACTCAGAGTGCTTCAGACTCCTACCTCAGACTGCTCGTAGTACTACGCTCAGTCTTTATAAATTAGGCTTACACTCAGATCCCAATGAGATCATATAAGAAATAATAAGAGTTTGAATAAAAATGACTCCAGAGTCTCCTTCCTTGACTGTATAGTAGATAGTCTTTCTTCTCCACAACAACCGGAATATGCCTCTTCAGTTTTGATTTAGCGTGTGTTGTGTTGAGCTTTTGCAGAGCTCTGCTTTTTCTACAAGCTGGAGAAAGATTGTTGTTCTATATTGCAGGCTTGAAGATAACCAGAAAACACATTAGCTTTGTTAGCTGACTTTTGTGAGAATTAGGGTTTTAGAGATTGGAAAAAGTCCTTGTAAAATATAACCCCTTTTACATTTATACTCTTGCATCCACAATGGCTATTTCCTTCTTTGGAAGTGGCATGGCAAGCTTTAATGGTGGATCCATTCCAGGAGATCGCTGCCTGAACGATATAATGGTCTTTGTCTTTTTGTATGAGATTTGCATTGATTTGAATATAGGATAACATTATCACATTTGACACGGTGCCAAAAAGATTTAGAACAATTTCCGATTCTATATAGAAGTCGATTGATGCCTTGTGTCTCAATGATTTTGTACTATGACAGTTTTTTCCAGAAGTGTTTAGTGAATGGACTTCACTCGACGCTTTAACACTTAGTCAATTTCTGTCTAACTATCGAGGCATTGAGTGAATGGTGTTCACTCGATGCTTTTGTCCTTGGCAACTTTTACTAAGTAAGCGTCGAGTGTAAGTCCTTCACTCGATGCTTTTGTACTTAACCGAATTTTCTACGATAAGGCATCAAGTGAAAGTCCTTCACTCAATGCTTTTGTACTTAACATCTTTTACTGAGATGGCATTGAGTGCATATCCTTCACTCGACGCTTTTGTACCTGGCAGATTTTCTTTGATAGGACATCTAGTGTAAGTCCTTCACTCGATGCTTTGTAGTTAGCAGATTTTCTTTGATAGGGTGTCAAGTGTAAGTCCTTCCCTCGACGCATTCGTACTTATTAGATTTTTTAGCTTCTCCAATGAGGCTTTGAGTGATAGCTGAACTCTCAGTGCTATTTGGCCTCAGGAATTGAGTGATGTGTAGTCACTCAATGTATTTGGACTTAGTAATTTTCCTGACATCCTTGATCATGCTGACTTCTCTCCAGCCATACTTCTGACTCTCTTAACCTGTCTAATCATATAAATATAAACACCCTGCACATATGAACTTAGACATATGTCAAATACATGTTTGTGTATATTATTGACTTATGACCTTCTTCAAATTTGGGACATTGTGGTTAATGTACCCAACAATCTCCCCCTATTTGAAGAAGTCAAAATTCTAATCAATGATATATAATATCTCACAACAAACAATTATTTGCACAGATAAAGAAAACATAATGGCATACATAGATAAATTAAATTATCTTATATAGGATAAATAATAGAATAACATTGTGCCTATAATAATATTTTCATATTCCAAAAACCTAAGGAACCTATATCATATAACATTGCTAAGTCTTAGGTTCCTTGATTACAATGCCTCTGCCAGATTTCTTTCCAGTCTTTTCCTCAGCCTCTTTCTTCTTTTGTTTTGTCTCTCAAAGTAACTGTAAGGCTTTGGGTAATATCTACAGGGCTCTGGGGCATCTACCTTTATAGTACCATCTCTCTTGTCTCTTCTAAACTTTCTTTTCACTTCTTTTTACCTTTCAACAGTGGCACATTCAATAGAACTGATAAGGTTGGCCCTATTTGTCTTATTTTCTTTGATTTGATCCAACCCTGACAAGATAATTATTCTTGATTGTGGACTCCAAAGATCAAACCTGGTTTGGATTGTAGTTCTTCTCTATGTATTTTCTTGCTTAGTCTGGCTTCTTCTTCTACAGGTACAATAGTCTTGCCTTTGAATTTTGATAACTGTTGAGTGGTGGTACTGAATGCAAGCATAGCAGCAGCTATATCACCTGTAGATCCAGCCGCATTTCTATGAATTTCAGGCCCATGATCATTATATATGATAGGATCAAGGCCCAATGCTTCTCTAATAACATTTGAAGTCCATATAACATGATCTGCACTTGCCTTTATCATTGACATCTCCCCCATTTTGACTTCTTTAGAAACTATGTTTCCTAGGGAAGTGGTCTTCTTAGTTAAATGATTTACCCCTGCAGTAATAAGGTTCATTTAAGAACTGAGTGCAAGCATCCATTCTTCTTTCTAAGATAGTCTTGTTGTTTTCCATGATTCTCTTGGTTACCTCATGAACCATCTTCATGTTTTTAGTTGTGATGCACTGGTTCTAAATAGTGTCATTTTGCTTCTGCTGAATTTCATCAAGTTTCTAGGTTGTGTAGTCAACATCAGGAATAACCCTTGTAAAGAACTTGAATGTATTATCTCTCAACAATTTGACCTCACATCTTACAGAAGATATCTCAGTGGTGAGATCATTTCTCAAGTCCTTGATGGAGTCATCCACATACATTTCAATTTTTCTTTTCTGCTTATCAAACAGACTTTTCAATTCTGCTAGAAAGGATGAAGGAATGTCACCAGTCAACTAAACATACTCATGTCTTTCCTGCAAGTCACTTCCCATTTGAGAATCAGCCATTGCAAACTCAAAAGAGTGGTCTGGTTGGGTATCAACATGGATAGACTCTTCCCTGTCATGCTCCTCAATAGTAGGCATTCTCTATTCTTCTTGAGAGTCTTCTTTAGAAAGTTCAATCACAATTACAACAACTTGAGTAGGGATATCAAGGTGAGACTCCCCCTCAACATTAACATCAGCTATTAGATCCTGAAGGAGATTATATTTAGCTCTATTGATATCCTATGGCACCTACTTTCCCTGAACAGGAGCACTGTCATTCTGCACTTGAGATTCGGGTGGAATATGCTCTATCATTTCTTGTAGATTTTCCAAGAAGCTATCAATCTTATCATATAGACCCTCAGTGGGTGTGTCTTGCTCCCCCTTAATAGATGCAATATATCTTTGGGTTTCCCACTGAACATCAGCACACATCCTTTCCATAATATTTGTCACAACATCTTTATCATTCATTATAGTTGTGTCTCCCTCAACATTAGTTGGAGACACAATAGTTGGAATAGCTATGACAGCAAGATTAGAGGAGATAGAGACTTTTGCACTAACATCACACCTTATAGAATTAATTGATTCAGTTAGGTTAGGGTTGTGTGATTCTATGTTTCTGCTTTTAAAGGAGCTGCTGCTTGAGCGTTCATCAAAATCTGGAACAACCTTCTTCTTCTTTTGCTTCTAAGATGGCTGAGGGTGATGAATCAGTACCCTATCCCATATTTCAAGCATCCTGATTTCCATCTTCCTCATATTATGGATTTTGCTCTTAGCCTCAAGTTCAGCATCCCTGGAGTAGTGCTTAGAAGAAACAAAGACAAAATTCTACCCAGATTGGGTACAAGAAGACATTAAATTATCCTTTCAAAAATCACCTTCCCCCAGTTTGTTTTCTTGGTGAGGATAACTCTAGTCATTAATTCAAACATCTTTCTAGATATTTTGTCATGTGATCTAGTCTTATAGATAAGAGCTTTCCCAATTATATCAGTTAGGAACTTGCCCTTTAGGTTCATCTCTTTCCTGATAATTGAGCCACTTGTGTGTTTTGACAGCCCACACCACCTCAAAGCAGATCTAACATCCTCAACAAATAGCTCATCTTACTCATCACCAGGGCTAAACTTGGTAATCCTCAAGGCTTTGCTTAACCTCCTTGCTATTAGTTTGTTCTTATTCCCACTAATGGAGCTTTTGATCTTACTAGAGGATGAGTCTGCCTTAGCAATTTAGTATAGTTCTGATACTTTCCTTTTCCAAATTGCACAGGGCTCTGAAAGTATGTATTCTAGTTCGGCAGCATTCAGTAGTTGAATAACCAACAGAATCTCTTCTGGTGCATCTTTGAATCCATTTCTTACTAGTTCTGATCCCTCAAATAGGAATTCAATGCCTTTTGGAGACATTTAATCTGAAATCTGTTTGAGATAAGAGGAGGATGGTGCGAGAAATCAAGGGCAACAATGCAGACAATTGAAAAGGGCTAAGGAATGATGTATATTATTCTAGGCACATTTTTTATTTATAGCTTAACCTATTTGAGAAGGTGGCAAGGCGCATACCTTTTCGTGATTTCCACTTTTGATGGATGGATGTGATTCAATCTCATAGATTTGAAGCTTGTTCAGCCCGTCAGAGTGTATGCATCGAGTTAACTCGACGCACTCAACACATTCAACTCCTTGCTTTACACTCAAAGCTCTATATGCACTCGACGCCTGAAGTTGACTCAATGCTCTCAACGCCATGGTACTTAATCTTTTTTTCCCTTTTTTTCTCCTGCAAAATGTTAGCCTCTAAATACACATATATACTAGTAATGCTTTATTATGATAAAGCTACTTCAAGTTCAACATTCCCAATTAGAACTTTAAACTATTGAACTTTGCTTCATCAAGAGGCTTAGTAAAGATGTCAGCCACTAGTTTGCCAGTGGGGACAAACTCAAGGCTGATATCTTCTTTCTCAACATGCTCTCTTATGAAGTGATATCTAATTTCAATATACTTAGTCCTGCTGTGTGATACATGATTTTTAGCTATTGAAATTACACTAGAAGAATCATAGTACATGAGAGTTTTACATAGCTATATATTATAGTCCTGAAGTTGATGTTGTATCCATAAGAGCGGTGCATAGCAGCTCCCTACTGAAATATATTTAGATTCTGTTGGTTAAATAGCAACACTGGTTTGCTTCTTGCTGCTCCAGTACACCGACCTTCTTCCTAGAAATTGACAGGTACCTGAAGTACTTTTCCTATCTTCTTTGCAGCCGGCAAAATCTCCATCTGAGTTGCCTGTTAATTCAAAGTCATTATCCTTAGGGTACCAATGAACAAGATTAGGTGTATATCTCAGAATTCTCTATGTAGCGGTATAGTGAGATTCTTTAGGGCAGGCTAGGTACCTAGCACAAACACATGTAACAAACATAATGGTTGGCCTACTAGCAGTCAAATATAGAAGGAAGCCAATTATGCCTCTATATAAGGTTTCATCAACTGGTTTTTCATTCTCATCCTTGTCTATAAACATACTTGACCCCATAGGAGTTTTCAAGGTGGAGACACTCTCTATACCAAACCCCTGGGGCTCATTTCAAATTGCCCTTGCATAAATTTAGCAAACGTTCTACATAGGCCATCATCTGTAGACCCAAAAATTATGTCATCAACATAAATTTGGACAAGGATAATCTTACCCCTGACTTCTCTTAGAAATAATGTCTTGGCTATCTTTCCCCTTGAGAATATGTTCTCAATGAGAAAGCTAGATAGGGTTTCATACAAAGCCCTTGGGGCCTGTTTCAACCCATACAAGGCCTTTCTTAAATGAAATACATGATTAGGGAAAGAAGGATTAATGAAACTTGATGGCTGCTCAACATATACCTCCACTTTTAGGTCACCATTCAGGAAAGTTGACTTAATATCCATCTGGTAGACCTTAAATCCCTTATAAGAAGCATATATAAGGAATAACCTTATGGCTTCAAGTCTAACAACTGGTATAAAGGTTTGATCAAAGTTAATACCTTCCTCTTGCTTGTTTCCTTTAGCAACCAGTATACTTTGTTCTTGATTGTAATACCATTCTCATGTAGATTATTTTTGTAAATCCATTTGGTTCCCAAGATATTATGTCCTTAAGGTCTGAGAATTAGCTTCCAAACATTGCACCTCTTGAACTTTGTGAGGTAGAACTTCGCAATGTTTAGTACAAAGCATTTGCTTCCAAAGATTTTAAAATATGCTAGATTTGTTTTTCTATCTTTCATAAGCTCATAGGAAGTCTTATTGTGATATTTGTTGATAGAGGCTCTATTCTAGACATGATATGTTGTGTTCACTACCTTAGTCCAGAAATATTATGGGAGAGAAGTATCACTAAGCAAAGTCCTCCCAGCCTCTATGAGAATTCTATTCTTCCTCTCAGTAATGCCATTTTACTGGGGTGTTCTTGGAGAAGCAAATTCTTGAAAAATACCATGTTCTTTGCAGAATTCTATCATGCTTTCAGAATGATATTCTATACCAAGGTCACTTCTAATTTTGACCACAGTGTAGACTTTTTCATTCTGAATCTGCTTGATAAAAGTCACAAAGTTGTGTAAGGTATCAGACTTTTTCTTAAGGAAGAACACCCAGGCAAATCTGGAATAGTGATCAACAATCACAAATGTATAGGCTTTCCTACCTAGACTATGTATTGGCATAGGACCAAATAAGTCCATATGCAAGAGGTAAAGACACCTCTCAGAATCCTTGGACCCAATGCTTTTAAAGAAACCCTTTGTTTGCTTGCCCTTTTGGCATGCAGAACAAATGCCTTCTTTAGTGCATTTCAAATTGGGTCCATTTCTGACCAACTCTTAACTAAAGAGCTTGTTGATAGCTTTGTAGTTCAAGTGAGCAATCCACTTATATCATTGCACACATTAAGAGTCTTTATCATTTGCTACTAGTCACACTCGAGAATATGAATCTAGTCATAAAAAATTAAGACAATAAATTTTTCCCCTCCTAGTGCCTATTAGAATGATCTATTTGTCACTTTACCTCTTGATTAGGTACTTATTTTTGTGGAATACAATGACATAGCCTAGATTATAGAGTTGGCTTGTGCTAATTAGATTGTATTGCAATCCTTCCACATAATCCACTTTTGTGATGGAGACTATGTCATTGGTAATCATATCATAGCCTTTATTCACTCCTCTGTCTGAACCACCAAATATGACTTTGGGTTTATTTCTCACTAGAGTGAAATCTTTCAGATGGCTCCTTGTTCCAGTCATGTGCCTGGAACATGCACTGTCCAAGTACCAGATTGGCATTTGATTGGTACTTGGACTAACTTGCGATCACAGAATCAGTTTATCTTAGGTACCCAAAAAGAATTTTGGTCCTTGATTCTTGTTAGTATAAAAATGAATACTTCTCCCAGTAGCAAGCTTGACAGGAAGGCTCATCTTTGCACTAGGCACACTAGGGTTGTGCCAACATTCAATGGCAAAATTTCGCACCTTTCCACAACACCAGCACTCATGAATATTATATCACCTCTTCTAACTAGCCTTAGATGTGTGTGATCCATCAAACTTTTTTTGTTCAGAGGGGAGTGCAGCATCCCTCTTGCTATTTCTTTTAGCTAGAATCTGGCTGAAGATTAGCCTGATAGTACATTCTCTATTTTATTCTGACTGACAGCAACATGTGTCCGGTTTGTAGCTGACAAGGTATTGATGATATCAAAAATAGTCAAGTAAGTCTTACTTGAAGTCTTGCTCATAGCCTTATTCTTTGATGAAAGACCTTGGGTGGAGGACACTACCTTACTCTTGAGAGTGGTTGATGGAGCCCCAAACACAAATGGTCCATGTTAGCCTATTTTGATTTCTTCATGGGGAGCTTTCAAGGCACTCAACCCCATGCCCTTTCTTCTCCCATTGCAAGGAGCACTATTTCCCTTACAAGAAGAACTTCCATTCTTATTGTGACCATACATGCTATCATGGTCATACCTGTTAGAAGGAAAAACTACCTTCTGAAAGGATGTTTGAGGCATAATTGGATCCTTATCTTTCCCTTTGGAATGGGCAGCTTTAGCATTCCACCTAAACCCCAATCCCCTCTTATTATTTTGAGAGGTGAATGAGTCTATCAGTGGCAGTACTATCTTAGGCTTTGAAAACTCAGCCACTAGTATCCTTTCCTTGAGGAGCTTTTCTTCAAGATCCTTAATGATCTTGCTTTTCTGGCTTATAGTGCTTACTTGGATAATGGTGATTGTGTTTAGCTGACTAATTTATTTGCTAATCTGAGCTAGCAATGAAGGTGACTCAGATTGAAAGGGTTTAGCTTCCTATAGAGAAACAATCTCTTAAACTTTCCTCTTTATAAGCCTTTTTCTCTTCTTCAGAACTTCTAGGAGAGTACCATAACTGTCAATTAGTTGATTGACATCCTCATCAGGTCCTAATTCATCCTCCTCGTTGGATGAAGAGGAAGCCTCAGAATATAAGCAAGTCTCATAATCAGAATCTAAAAGAGAGAATGGGTGAGAAATTACCATATTAGGATCAGGATTATCCTGATTGTCTTCAGTAGTGTCCATGAGGTTGTAGTCTTCTTCAGCTTCCCATTCACTATCCTCATAGTACAATGGTGCCCTTATGCCCACTTTGGCAGTAGGATGATCAACATCCTTTTCTATGGCTATTAGGCCAATATAGGCCTCTTCATCTTCAGATTTTGAACTCTAAGAATCACTATCTGAAAAGCTTGACTTCTTCTTAGCCAAGAAAACCTTGTCCACCTTTTTGTCTTTATGATAAGTCTTATCATTAGACCTTCTACTTTATTTCCTTTTAACAGGATAGTCAGTTATAACATGCCCTGACCTATTGCAGTAGCAACAGACCATATTAGTTTTAAAATATTTGTTCTGTTTAGAATCATACTTGTCCCCAGAGGGGTCTTTTTTGGACTTTTCCAGGTTAGTCTGTGGCTTTCTTGAGTTAGAGCTAGAAGAGCCCTTGTTTTTCCACTGACTTCTTCTGCTCAGCATCTTTTTGAACTGCTTAGAGAATAAAGTTTGTTCTCCATCAGACAGTTCATTTCCTGATGTGTTGGGTTTAGAACTTTTTGACTCAGCAGCCCTTCTTGGGGGAGGAGTCTTCTCCCTGCTCCTTCTTGAGGCATTTGCTTTGAAGGCCACTGCTTCTCTCTACTGAGGCACTTGGCTGATTCTTCTTCAGCTTTTCTGAAATTTAGCTGAAGGTCATGAGACAACAGCTTGCCAAAAAAATTTGAGGCAGTGTGTTGGCCAAGTTTCCTACTTTCCTTATGGCACAAATCTTTATGTCCCACTCTTTGTTGAGTGATCTTAGGAATTTATCATTTAGCTTATAATTAGAGAACTGTCTGCCATAGGTGATCAAACTATTTACTATCTTGAAGAACTTCTCATAGCAGTCTGCTATAAGAATCCTTCTTACCTTGCTTGAAGGCCTCATACTGCTCGTTGAGAAGAGATTTTCTGTCACCCCTCACTTCCTCTATCCCCTCCATGTAGAATATTAGTGAGTCCCATATCTCCTTAGTTGTCTTGTAGTAGACTAGATTCTGAAAAGTTGAATCATCTATGGTACTGACAATTATGTTCTAGGCCCTCTTATCCATGGTGGCCAGTACTACCTCATATTTGGTCATCTCTGAGTATTTCTTAGGAACCCTGATGTTGGCATCAATGGCAGAGACCTTCATAGGGACAAAGGGTCCCACTTACACTATGATGAATATTCATGGTTCTGAGGCTTCCATGAACAGGCTTACCCTTTCCTTCCATATCCTAAAGTTTTTTTCTGCATAAAGGAAGTTTCATAGAACCCAACTCCTTATGGTTCTCACTAGATTCCATGAAGATATACTTCTTCTACCTATGGACATCTAGTTCAGACTATTATGTCCTTTTTGAACAACCTCCCTCTGAAACCACGTGAATGTCTTTATAAGGGTAGATGAACACCTAGAGGGGGTGATAAGTTTCTTTTGGAAGTTTTAACTCTTTTTGAATTATGTACTTGATGTGTTTTTATATTAGTTTGTTAGCTTTCAAGATCACAAAAACACACAAATATTATAATGGTTCCCCTATCTAGGGTACATACACTTGCCCCCTTCACCTATCTAGCAGCATGCTAGATTCGGCCAACTCCTCCTTTACTGGTAAAACTGATCTTACACCTCAGATCCCTTAGGATCTTACAACACAGAGTGCTCACCACTCCTACTGCCCAGACTTCTCACAGTCCTACCTCAGAGACAGTACAGGTCTCCTACCTCAGGCAAAATAGCCCTACAACTCAGAGTCTTCCAACTCCTACAACTCAGAGAACCAACTGATCTCCTACCTCAGATATACACAGAGATCCTACCTCAAGCACAAGCCATATCTCAGATCCAACACTGGATCCTACAACTTAGAGTGCTTCACACTCCTACCTCATACTGCTCATAGTCCTACACTTAGCCTTTATAAATTTGTATTACACTCAAATCCCAGTGCGATCCTATAAGAAGTAATAAGAGTTTGAGTAAAAATGACTCTAGAGAAAATTCTAGAGTCTCCTTCCTTGACTGTACAGTAGACAGTATTTCTTCTCGACAACAACATGAATATGCTTCTTCAGTTTCGATTTAGCCTGTGTTGTGTTGAACTTTTGCAGAGCTATGTTTTTTCTTCAAGCTGGAGAAAGATTGTTTTTTTGTATTGCAGGCTTGAAGATAACCAGAATATACTTTAGCTCAGCTAGTCAACTTTTGCGAGAATTGGGGTTTTAGAGATTGACAAAAGTCCTTGTAAAAGTTAACCCCCTTTCATATTTATACTCCCGCATCTGCAATGGCTATTTCCTCCTTTGGTAAGCAGCATGGCTGATTTTAATGGTGGATTCATTTCAGTATATAGTTGCTCGAACAATACGGCGGTCTTTGTCTTCTCACGCCTGATTTGCGCCGAGTCGAATTTAGGATAACGACATCACATTTGACACGGTGCCAAAAAGACTTAGAACAATTTCTGATTTTGTACAGGAGTTGAGTGATGCCTTGTGTCTCAATGATTTAATACTATAACAGTTATATCCAGAAGCATTAAGTGAATGGCCTTCACTCGATGCTTTAACACTTAGCTAATTTCTGTCTAATTGTAGAGGAGTTGAGTGATTGTTGTTCACTCGTTACTTTTGTCCTTAACACCTTTTATTGAGTAGGAATCGAGTGTAAGTCCTTCACTTGATGCTTTTGTACTTAACCAGATTTTCTATGATAAGGCGTTAAGTGAAAGTCCTTCACTTGATGCTTTTACACTTAACAACTTTTACTGAGATGGCATCGAGTGCGATTCCATCACTCGACGCTTTTGCACTTGGCAGACTCTCTTTGATAAGGCATTGAGTGTAAGTTCTTCGCTCGACGCTATTGTAGTTAGCATATTATCTTTGATAGGGCATCGAGTGTAAGTCCTTCACATGATGCATTTGTACTTAGCAGATTTTTGAGCTTCTTTACTGAGGCTTTGAGTGATATTTGAACTGTCTGTGCTATTTGGCCTCAGGCGTTGAGTGATGTGTAGTCACTCAACGCTTATGGACTTAGTCATTTTCCTGATATCCTTAATCATGCTGACTTCTTTACAGCCATACTTCTGGCAATCTTAACCTGTCTAATCACATAAATATAGACACCCTGCACATATGAGCTTAGACATATGTCAAATACATGTTTGTGTATATTATTGACTTATTACCTTCTTCAAATCTAGGATATTATGGTCAATGTACACAACACGTGCGCTCTAGTGGCTATAGTCACTTCCTATAAACAGGGAGGTTGACTCATACCTTGTCCCTCAGGGAATGCATGATTTGCATTGGTCTTCTTACTTAGGGATTTTAATCCTATTTGTAGTAACCTGACTTTGATACCACTTGTTGGATTGGGTGGCCAACCTTAGAGGGGGGTGAATAAGGTTTATGAAGATAGTGTGAAATTAAAATGAAATTTTCCAAGAAAACACTTTCTGGATGCTATCGTGGGGCGGTAGGCCACTACCGCGCGACGGTAGGTCCTAGAGAATGATTCTCTAATAAGATTTCATTTTCTGATCTCTAACACAGCACTCAAAGATCTACCAGCACACAACCACGATATTTCGAGAATAATAAATGAACAATAATTTTATTCAAGAATAACAAAAGTGGTTTACAGTCAAGAACAACAAGATCTCCTTGACGCTAGAGATCGGAGGCGATGAAATACAAACTTCTCTTTTTGTAGCTATACAGATCCTCTACCCGGACCGGTTGGCTGTCTCCCTTTCCCCCGAAAAGGTCTTCGATCCGGCTCTTAACCTTCCTTCTCGAAAGGGTCTTAGAGCCTCACTAGATCCCCCGATCTAGACGTCCATCACCGGGATGATTTCTCACGAAACCCTTCCAAGATTCTGACGACCCCCCGGTCAATTTTCCTTGCACAAAAATCAGATAATCAAAATAAAAATACAAATTAAAGAACAAAGAGCTTAGAAGTTATTTCTCCCTCAAACGTAGAACTCCTCTGAGGAACGATGCGCGATCGATGCTCTCGAATATCATTCTTGTTATAGTCGATCAGCCGTGTATGGTTGTTGAAGATTTCATTCGCCAAGATTCTTTGATCACAAGCAGGAGGAATAAATAATGTTTTTCCTTCGACGGAGATGAAGGTTCGTCTTCCTGCAGATTGAGGCCGAACCCTAGAGTGTAAATTTCTCCTCATGTTTTTTTCCAAGAAAAGAAATGCGTGCTTTTATACGTCTTGAAAAAATAAGCAACCATCAGCGGTAGAGCTAGCGCCCGATACGTGTGAAGGTGAAAGCTATCCAGTAGATTTGTAAAAATATCAAATTAAAATATTTTTCCGCTTTTATACTACCACGACACGGTACGAAGCTATCACCTGGGGTAACAGTATCTTCTCAACGAAGACAACTCGACATTTGTCAATACAGCTAGCGCCCAGTGGTATGGCTAACGCCACATGGTAGGTCACCTAGAACTCGTGCAAATTTAATTCTAGGATAGTGCAGGCGGTACCGCTAGCGCTCGACAGTAGGTCGCAGAGATTGATTTTCTTGTTCTTTTGTACCTGTAAACCTGCACATTATACCCAACACATGTATGTTCAAATATAACATGGGATTTGATATTGTCAAACTAAAGAGATTTGAACCATAGGTTCCATCTACATCATCCCAAACTGGTGGATTATATGCAGATCGTGCCATTTCCTGCCATTTTTCTAGACTCGATCAAGACACACCCTGGTCACGGGCGTGACCTAGGGGCGTGACCCACCTATTAATCCATTTTGGAGGTTTATCTCCCAACATTTTCAGGGTTTTCATAGAGATAGTTCCATACCAAGCATTTCCCCTATCACGGGTGTGAACTAGGGGCGTTACTTAGCAAACATTTCTATAAATTTCAGAGAAGTCCATGAGCTGAGGAGGGAGATATTTGACCTTGTTTTTTGTAATTCTGGTTCGTTTTAGCTATATTTTCATTTCTAGTAGCTAGTTTTGTTCTTATATTTTCTTTTCTAGTGTACTTTTTCCTTTGTAATTTCATTTCAAGTTATTTCAACTTTAGTAATCTTGTCTCTCTATCCTCTTTTGTGTAACCCTCCCACTGTGATGAGTAGCTAAATTTCCATTAGCATTTGATCTTGATGAACTTGGGAATAAAATAAACTTTGTCTTGTCTCTAAATACTTGGGCAAGCTTTTTAATTTATTTCACTTTGATTTATCTCTGAATAATTTTTGCTTCAAATTCATATGTCACAAGTATATTTTTCAATCTAAGATCTGCATGCTAGTTGATCGATGGATCTGTGCAAGCGAGGAGATCACTCAAAAAATAAAAGGAGTTCCATGCACTCCTCGAGAGAGGATGACATAAATATTCTAGATTGGGGTCAAATCCAACAGTAGGGTTCACCGCTTAAAGCAAGCTTAGGGGTTTCGACTGGCCGAGGGAACTTTATCGATCAACTTAAGGTTAATGGTTAGCGCATTCTCGAGAGAGTCACTTACATTTTTTGGGAACCTCCATGGTTGAAGTTATTTAAATTAGAAGCTTGCAGGTTTTTCTTTTACAAAAAAAAATTATTTTGTCTAATGGGATTCTAGATCAAGTGCTAGTTTTAAATCCATCACATTTCTCTTAAAAGTTTTAACTGCACTCCTTCTTACTTTTGCAAATCAACCTAACTTTTGATAAGATAAAATAATAGATATTCCTTGTGAGTGCAAGTACTCGACAGGCCCTGAGTCTAAATACGATACTTGATCCTATACTCTAAAACGACAGGTGCACTTATCGGTTCTCACTCTAGAAATAGTTCAAACAGAGATCATCTATGGATCTCTTTGCCTATGAATAAATTACATGCAGCTCCACAGTCTCACCGCCTAAAATACTTATCCACTAACAATAATCGATGAGCTCTTCGACTAGCTACAAGGTGCATCCATCTTCTCTAAAATGGATCTGGATATTACCAACTTCAAATATGAGAGGATAACATCCCCAAAATGGCCTTTAGCTCTCTCGATACACCCATTATAAGTTCATGATGATTCCTTTCAGACTACTAACACACCGTCTTATTTTATGGCACTGATGAATAAGATGTTCAAACCATATTTGGACCACTTTGTGATCGTCTTTATAGACGATATTCTTATCTACTCAAGGACTAAGGAGGATCAAGCTATATATATTCAAGTGGTGTTACTCAAGATTCGGGAGCACTCATTTTTCGCAAAATTTAATAAATGTGAGTTTTGGCTTGTAGAGGTGGGATTTGTGGGGCACAATATTAACAAAAATGGGGTCGTAGTAGAACAAACAAATGCAAATGTTGTACGAAATTTGTAGCCACTCAAATGAGCTTCAGATATCAGGACCTTCCTCGAATTTGCTGAATACTACCAGAATTTCATAAAGGGCTTCTAAAAAATAGCTCGACCCCTCACTGCCCTAACAAGAAGGATTCTGAAAGTGAGGGATAGATCTAACTTTACTCTAGAGGGGGGGTGAATAAGAGTATTTTAAAAAACCTTTAGTTTATTTTTATAGTGGATTTAAAGTAAGTGATATATATATATAGGAAAATCACAACACACAATAGAAAGTAAAGCATTCACAGACGATACAAGGATTTTTATAGTAGTTTTTCAATAAATCTGGGTACGTCTACTCTTCTACCATCCTGGTAGGTATCCACTACAGGTTTTTGCTCAGGTTCCCTGCCACCACAAGATCTATTTTCTAAGGGAGATCTAGCAACCCTTTGAGATTTTGACCAGGTGCCCAAAAACCAAGCTTAAGTCTTTTGATCAGGTGACTTAGGAACCAAGAGTTAACTTTTGAAGGGAGTAAAAAATCCTGTACACATTTTAGAAATAAACTATAAGAAATGATGTTGTCTTCTCTATAAAAAATATCTGAGAAGACTAGTGGATGATGATGCAAAAAGCTCCCCCTGATTTGAGTAGAGATTTGTGATCAGGAGGGGAAACTTTTCTTCAGGGTGTAGGCCTTCTTGTTTTTGATTGATTAATGATTTTGCAGTAGAAGACTCTGAAGTAGAATATCTGTATCTGTATATGTGTTGATCTATATTGATCTTGTAACTCCTAAAACTGTAACCACATAGTTTGTAACCCCATTATGCAACAATCTTCTGAATATATAATATCTGAGAGGAATTCAAACATTTGAATTAAAACCATTCTGAAATATCTAAAGAATCTCTGAGAATTGTAACTACCTTGGGAATTAATTAGAATTAAAACTATGTGATAAATCCATATTTAATGCTGCCTTAAACGGCTATATTCAATTAGAATATTTAGTATTAAATATCATAGTTGTAACTGATTGAAATTAAGCTTTTGAAAACATTCTGCCTCTGAATAAGAAAACAGCCTGATCGCCGAACATATCAAAGAATTCGTCGAATTGAGCCTGGAGTTCGTCGAACTGAGTTTTCTATTTTTTGATCTGAGCTCAGAGTTTGTCGAACTTAGCTTGCCTTTCATCGAGCTAAGTTTCTGAGTTGAGATCAGAGTTTGTCGAATGGAGCTCAGCGTTCGTCGAGCTAAACTCAGAGTTAGAAACTTGAGTTCATCGAACTAAGCTCGGTGTTTGTCGAACTGAGCTCGACGTTCATCGATCTGAATTCTGCATTCGTCGAACTTAACTTCTCTGGATTCCTTCTAAAGTAACAACCATGGAAATAATCCTATGGCCCTTGTCTATACAATTTAGGTCAAACTAATCATCCTAAACCTATATTAGTGATCCTAGACCAAATAAGTAATAGGGTGTTCAAACAATCTCCCCTATTCTGGTGAGGATACTTTCAAAAAAAATGAAAAACACAAAGCATAATTATCTGGCAGAATTATAAATTTTCAGCAGATATATAAAAGTTGCTTTGAGAAAGTTTATAAACAACAACAAAGTTTAAAGTTATAAACAAAAATTAGGAGTCCTTATTAGGAGCAGTTGAAGGAGAATCTGAAGATGATTTGGTAAAAATTAGCTTCCTGGTTGGATCTTTAGTTTCTCTTTTACTCATTTTAAGATCTTGAGAACCAATGATCTTCAGGGAGGTGGTTCTTGGAACAACTGCTTCAGGATGCAAACTCATATACTTGTCAACATTAAATAGGCTTTTCTTCTGATATCTATCTAATTCCTATTGCTTATAGGAGGACATAGTAAAGAATTGAGAGGTGTCCTTACCTTCTGTCCTTGCTTTCTTAATCTGAGAAAGAGCAACTTGCTCATTGAACCTTGTCATTCTGTACACTGGATCTAATTCTGGATCATATACTAGAGAAGCTTGCCTTTCATGACTTGATTATTGTTGGCTGCTTTGACTACTGTGTGAATCAGACCTTGTAGGTTTATCCTGCCTGTGCTGAGTTGGTCTAGAGGAATGAGAAGTAGGCTTCTGAGAAGAAGAAATATTACCAACTGATCCTACTGCTGGAGGAGGAGGAGGTCCTGTAATGCCCCAGGTTCAGGAAACCCTTTTCTTGAAGGTACCGCCCGGCGGTAAAGCTAACGTTGGCGGTAACTTAGTGTTCTCAGCGGTCTCGACACTCTCGACATCTCAGCGCATGCTAGCACCGGGCAGTAATGAATACTATGCGGGGGTAGACCACTCGACGTTTGGGTCGAGGCACTTAATGCTCTCGATGTTCTCGAGAAGAGCTAGCGCTCAGCGGTAGCGGTAGCGCGGGTCGGTAGCTTGACAATTTATTTGATATAGTTCTTGGGTTTCTACAGCGCGGCGTTAACCTTACTGCAGGCGGTAGCGTAGTATTGTCGTTTCCTTCCAAACGTGCAAACTACCGCGCGACGATAGATTTCTACCGCGTGGCGGTAGCATAGCAGTTATGACGAGTCCACGTGTCACCGCCCAATTGGAGTTCTGAGCAGTGGCATCCTCGAGAAGCCGAACGATTGGGATACCGTGCGGCAGTAACTTCCTACCGCGCGGCGCTAACTTCCTACTGCGCGACAGTAACTCTTGTAAACTGAATTCTTGGAGGAATCATGACCGTCCTCTGGTTTTATTTAGAGATCCGACGGCTGGTGCGTGCCTCTGCGGGTATATGGTCGGGAGTTAGGTTTTCCCAACTTATTTCTTCATTTGCTTTCTCTTTCTAAGTACTGGAGAGAAGGGAGAGTGAAGAAGGAAGAGATCCCACCGCCATTGGAGTTTCGAAAGCTCTGATTCGCAAGCCTAGTTCGGATTTGGGGAGGCAAGGTGCGTACATCCAACTATATCTTGGGCATGGAGGCGAAGAAATCGCAAAGGGTAACGATTCTATACTTGGACATGTGAAGTCTTCTTCCTTTTGCATAGGAAACCCTCTCCCGCGAGTGTGTGGTAAGCGTGAGGAATTCCTTCAGGTAGATATGGATTATCCCCGTATTTTTGCATATAGAGTTCGGAATCGAAGTACAGATATAAGCATGGTGTGTGAAGCCCATCCGGACGGGTTGGTATGGGTTAGTGATGTTTTCATTATGCATGTATTGCTAAAGAAGACTCCGTGCCATTTGTTTTTTATATTTATACGTGGTAGATTGCAATAGGGAGCCTTAGGGACTAACCCTAAGGAGCAACTGAAAAAACTGGGCAGAAACGCAATTCTGCGAGGTACCGCGCGGCGTTAATGATATCGTCGGCGGTAGCTCTGTGAGAGAGCTGTTGTGAGGCCTGTGTCGCGGAGACTTGGGGCCAGTATGTGGGGCTGAGAGCTCTGGGAGCCTAGCTTGGTGGCCTGAGATCCAACCTTGTGCATAATCGGGTTATGAATTATTGTATGATCGATACATTAGGAATCAAGGAGGCTCGCCCGTGCCGATGACTTAAATTTACATGGTGATGTGAGCAACGGATTGAGCAAAATCATACCCGCTCTATGTGGTTAGGTTAAAGAGACCTAATGTACGTGGAACTTACCGGGGGCATAGAGAGCAAGTCTTAGGCTTCGGCCAGAAAGACTTAAATGCTCATGATGGTTACCATCCTGGGGGTGGTTGTGAAGAATTGGAATGGACCGGATTCACCGAGGATGTGCCCTGAAAGCATGGGGTGTGTGGTCGTGCGTACCTACACCTGTGGTGAAGTGTGCTTAAATTGTACTTTCAATATCGTGAATGGTTATACTAATGAAATGCAGGGAAGGAGCACCGCCGCCCTGAGTAAGGGGTGGGGTCGTTATAATTTGGTCAACTTTAGCTGACCATTGCCTTGTTTTACCACCATACGGTGGATTATTCTTATGCAGGAATAGGTAAGCCTAGTGGCAAGTAGCGGCTTAAGCCCTTGATGTTATGCTGGCCCTTGAAGGACAAAGCGAAGTGTTTCTTTTCTATATTCATGTGTGGTCGGCCTGCGTGCCAAAGTATGTAAAACACTTATTGTCTAAGTAAACGGTTGTAAGGACATAAGGCCGAGACTTTTGTGTATGTTCTTTCATTCCTACTATGGCTGTAGTGGACATTCATGATATGTGTGGTCGACCTTCTATTATATTCCATGCGATGTATGAGGGTGTTATAATTTGGTATTAGACTATAGTGTTGATCTTACTTAGGATAATTCGTGCACGAATTCTTTCTAAGGGGTGGTGAGCAGTGTCATGTGCGTCATCGTTATAACATGAAAAGAACCCATGAATGCCCACTTAGGAATGAAAATACACTTGTTTGAGGAACCTGAGTGTTCCAATGATTGCGTTTAAGCAATCTATTTGTCACTTAATTGTGTGTTCTTACAAATATAGGTGACCATGAGTGGTGCAGGAGAGTTAGAACGTCCGCACTATGTGAAAAGTAGCGCACCTAATGACGTGCTTGCAACCCCTCCTTCAGCTGAGACGATAAGACTTGTTGCTGAGGCGGTGTTCGAGATGTTAAACACCCAGCTAGGGGGGCAAGCTTAACCTCCTGCCCCTTTTTTTGGGCAGGTTCCGCTTTATACGACAGAACCTGGAGTGGTGTAACGAGTGACTGTAGAGCCTTTGGTGCCAAGATGAGTGATAGAGAAGCAGCTCAAGCATGAGATGGGCTTTAACCCTCCAGTGTTTTCAGGGGTTGGAACCCCAACCCAGGCATGAGATTTTCTCTCTCGTGTTAAGAGATTCTTGACAACAACTAAAACGGAGAAATGGCAGAAGACCACCATAGCCACTTTCCTGTTAGATGGTGAGGCAAGACTGTGTTGGGAAGAGTTGGAGCTGCATCACTTTGTTGGGAGACAACTCATCGATGTCTCGATAGAGGAGTTCTCGAGGTTATTCCTGGCTAGATACCTCCCCTCTGCTCAAAGGATTGACATGGAAAATCAGTTCTAGAGACTATCGCAGGGAATTAGTGGCGTGGATGAGTATCTCCATGAGTTCACAAGATTGGGTCGTTACGCTGGCTCTACGTTTGCTGACACAGAGCGTAAGACCAACTGGTTCTACGAGGGTCTGTGTGATGAACTAAGGCTACTGCTCTCTGGGCCTATAACGCATGGTTTTCTAACTCTGGTCAATACCGCCTAATCTTTGGAGAAAGATATGAAGAGAGTTCAAGAGAAGAAGGACTCAAGCTGGAAGAAGTCGGAGTTCAAAGTGTTGAGCTTCTCAAAGTCTGGTTTGCGTAAATAGAACAAGAAGGCTAGGACTTCGGGTTCAGCCCCTTCTTCGAGTGTGTCTGGGCCAACTACAGGTCGAGCCCAGGGCGCTTGTTATAACTATGGAAAGCCAAGACATTTTTCCCGAGATTGTTGGAGCGGACGTTCGAAGTCCGAGAAGAAGCCTGGAGCAACTTACGCGGAGAAGGGAAAGTAGGTGGAGTCAACCGCATCCCACTATGCTCCAGCCTAGCCTATAGTGTACAACCTTGCCAAACAGGAGGCCATAAAGCAGGCTTATGTGGTGACAGGTATGATTTAATTAAGCTTTATATATTTGTTGCCTTATGTGTGTTAGCTTATGGCTTGTTGTGCTAGGCTTTGTTTTGATCCTTAATTGTCCGGCTAGAGCATTGTTTGATAAGGTAGCTTCATATTCCTTTATGTCCGAAGAATTTGTATTGCCCATTGGAGTACCTTCTTCGATGGCAAAGGACAAATTGGATGTGCTGCTGCCTAACGGGTGTTCTATATGCGCGAATAGAGTTTATTGCATAAAAATACGGATTAGGAGTCAAGTGTTTGACTTGCAAGCATCGCTACTACCGATAGTGGAGTTCGATGTGATCTTTGGTATGGACTGGCTCTTGGAACAGCGTGCGTACATTGATTGCAACCGTAAGGTGGTCAGACTGGGACTGGATACAGATCGTGATACGACGTTCTCTGGCATGAAGGGATCGAGCAAGACTTTGTTATCTGCTCTCCAGGTGGTTAAGGCAGTTCGTAGTGGCGCAAAGCTATTTTTCATGCTAGTGGATACTTAGAAGCCCAAACCAGGTCTGGATAGTATCCCAGTTGTATCAGAGTTTCCGGATGTTTCTCCTAAAAATCTCCCTGGAGATCCACCTCAACGAGAGATTGACTTCACCATTGAGCTAGTGTTAGGTGCCAAGCCTGTGTCATGCTCCCGTACCGCTTAGCGCCTAAAGAGATGGCAGAATTGAAGGTACAACTTCAAGAGTTGTTAGATCAACGGTATATGCATCCAAGTTTGTCTCCTTGGAGCACGCAGTCCTTTTTGTGAAGAGGAAGGATGGGAGTTTACGACTGTGTATTGACAACCGATAGTTGAATAAGCTGACAGAGAAGAATTGATATCTGATCCTAAGAATTGATGATTTGTTCGATCAGCTGGTCGGGTCGACTATGTACTCGAAGCTAGATTGAAATCTGGTTACTATCAGCTGAGGATAAGGAAAAGTGGCATTCCCAAAATGGCTTTCAGCACACGTTATGGGCATTATGAGTTCATCATCATGCCGTTTGGGCTGACGAATGCGCCATCCGTATTTATGGATTTGATGAATAGGACATTCAGAGAGTACTTGGACCAGTTCGTGATAATCTTCATAGATGATATACGGGTGTACTCACAGTGTGAGGATGATCATTTCAAGCATCAACATATGGTATTGGAGACGTTGAGGAGGAACCAATTGTATGTCAAGTTCTCCAAATATGAGTTTTGGTTGTCCTCGGTAGCATTCCTTGGTCATATAGTTATTGGAGAAGGTATTGCACTGGATTCGGCTAAGATAGTTGTGATACGGGAGTGGCCTGTGGTGTCTTCTGTGGCGGAAGTCCGGAGTTTTCTGGGAAGGGGAACATTATGGCAGATGCTTTGAGCTGTAGGACTCCTACGTGGGCCAACTGAGTAAAGATGCATGACAAGTGGCTTATTCAGGACTTGGAGGCCTTTGAGATCGCTTATATTGACAAGGGATCTAGTACAAATGCATGTTTAAGTTGGACGGAGGTTCAATACGACCTTGTAGACAGGATTCGGCAGGCCTTGGAGTTGGACGTGAGCATGAAATGTGACTGGGTGGAAGTCATTAATGGGTCTAATGACTAATTCTCTATCGACAATGGCCTTTTGTGGAAAGGTAGTCGATTGTGCATTCCATATGTGGGGAAGTTACGAGAAGAATTGATGTACGCATTTTACAAAATACTTGATTCACCTCAGGAGCACCAAGATGTTCAAGAACATGAAGGAACTATTTTGGTGGCCAGGTCTGAAGAAAGACAGTGTTATATGTGGCAAAGTGTCGGACTTGTGCCTTGGTGAAGGCCGAATGTCAGAATCCTGGCAGATTCCTGAAATCCATACCTATACCGGTGTGGAAGTTTGATGACATCTCCATGGATTTCATGTACGGGTTGCCGAGATCTCACAAGGGGAACGACCCCATTTGGGTAGTCGTTGATCGCTTAACAATGGTGTAAGATTTCATACCCAATAGGAAAGATGATTCAGTGGAGAAGCTGGCGAAGCTTTATGTGGACAGCATAGTCCATTTGCACAGCATACCCCGGAGCATCGTTAGTTACCAAGATTGTCGTTTCATATCTAATGATTGGAGGCTCATTCATCAGTTGTTGGGTACCAAGTTGAACTTCAGCACAACTTTTCACCCATAGACAGATGGAAAGACTGAAAGGGTGAACAGGACGATGGAAGATATGCTTCGTATGTGTGCTTTGGATTTCGGGAAAAGGTGGGAGAACCATCTTTTTATGATTAAGTTCGCGTATAATAAAAACTACCAAGTCAACATTCAGATGGCACCTTTTGAGGCTCTGTACGGAAGGAGGTGTCATACGTCGTTATCTTGGGTAGAAATGGGAGAATCGAAGCTGTACAAATGAAGGGACTTTGAATATGTTACTTCAACGATATGTTTGATTCGAGAACGGCTACTAATTGCTCATGATAGGAAGGTCAAGTACTGCAATGCCAAGCATCAGAACGTGGATTTTGCGGTGGGCGATTGGGTATACCTCAAGATAAAACAATTTAAGGGTGTATCAAGAATTCAATGCTTAAAGAAGCTTAGTCTGAGGTATGTTGGGCCTTTTGAGATCTTGGAATGGGTTAATGAAGCCGCCTACCATTTAGCTCTCTCGGTGGAGTTGAGCGGATTGCACGATGTGTCACGAACCGTCTCGATAGAAGTCAGAGTGCGCTTCAGGCAGGCCGTGATGCCACAGGCATGGTGGGAAAGAAATCCACGTCTGCTAAGGCGGATGCAGAGAATACTTAAAATAGATTTAAAATAGTTACTGTTAAGTAAAAACGGTTTGATTTTTTTTATGCGGAAGCTTTAAGGGTTTTAAATGCAAATGTATTTTGTAAAATTCATGTTTTACAAACCACTATTATAGTTTTCATGAAATTATGATTCAATAGAGGATGCACATGCATGTAATACTAAATTTTAGTACATAGTATTAAATAGCCTAAAAGTTGCCCATATATTATTGTTCATAATTATCACATAAAGAAAACAACTGATAGTAAAAGAAATGAATCAAAAACATCAAACCAAACACGACTAGAAGAATCAATCATCGGGAAGTAGAGGCTTGATGCAGATCGGGCTCAGAAACCTGGCGACACTGACACGAAAGCTAAGGCAATTCCAAAACACAAAGGAAAAGCCTCAGAACATTGAACTAAACAGGTGAGCAAAGTAAAGGTACAAAACAGTAAGGGAAGAAAAAAAGTATGAGTAACAGTTTCTCATGAAGCAAAACTATCCGAGACAAGCAAACAAAAGAGCTAAACAGAACAAGTTAGTTTAATGGACTACTCTGGAGAATAGCCTAAAATTATTCATGTAATATATTGTAAGCCGTGATCGATGAAGGGTGTAGGTGTTATAGCAGGCGCACATGGCTCACATTCAGATCTGCGTGCAAGTCTTATCGAAAAAGTAATCCTGCTTGTCGTGACCATGGCGGCAGACGGATGCCCAGTTAGATGCTATAGTTCAAGGATTTACTTACAACTACGGATTTGTTTTCGAGTTTCATACTTAGGTGATTATTTATCATAAAAAAACCGGATACAAACTTGGAGATTCAGCTGTACAATATTAGAGTTCATGAACGCGTCAAGGGAGGAATTGAGCTACGGAGCAACATTCGCTCGATTCTTAGAATAGACCTAAGAAATCAGACAGACATCAGAAACTAGACAGACATCGAAAACCGGATTCGACGATATAGAAGGAATCAAACAGTGATTTTTGACTCTTACGGGTTCAAGAGGTTAATGTTTCGAAATAACAAGAAGGTTTATCGAGTATATCGCAGAGGTAAGCTGACATGTAATGGATCGAGGAAGTCAAGTACTCTTCTAGGCTAAATCATCATTGGACTAAAGTATTTTCCAACAAACAAGAATATGCAACGAGCTTGATATATCAAAACACCAATCACATACTTGATAACCAGAATTCGTTATAATTATTATCGTGACATTATTGCTCATGATTAATGCTCTACGATTCTTTGAATTATTCATCAAAAATGAAAAAATCCATCAATTTACATATCCAATTAGCTATCTTTCACTAACTTGTCTCCCAATTATACAAATATCATCATTTACACTCACAACTCGCATTATTCCTATCGCGGGAACCTCAAACGGATAAAAAGTCTATTTAGGGATTCGAGATCTAAATTATCTAATGAAACAAGAAATCAAAAATGAAATCAGACAAATGTAAGATCAAACAAGGTAATTAAGTCCAATGTTTGCAAGAGAGAAAGATCTTTACTTGCCTCAAAGAAGCTGAAGCTGACGTAGGAGACAAAACTGCGGCACAACGAAATCAGAAAACTTAATATCAGACCTGCTGAAGCACCACCATATATGACAATGAGTTATCAAAAACCCTAACGTTAGCACAAGCAATAAATTATTGCAAGATTCAAATAAGAGAGGGGCTAAGAAATTTACCTCCCTTATGAGCGAGGGGAGAAGAGATTCCATGTGAAGACGAAGACTTGGCGTCAAAAAGGTTACGAAAACCCTAAATAAGAGAGGGATACACAAGATCCCTAACAATTGAATTGAAGAGCGGCGCCGGAAAACACGAACCCATCACAGTTAGGCCATCACATGGAGGCAAAAATAAGAAACACGAGGTTAACACAATTTGGAGACAAATAATTTCCTAGAAACTTAGGGAAAGTGAAATGAGAGGGAGAGGAGGGAGAATATTACCCACAGAAGAACAAATCTATGCCCAAAATCTGAGTAGGAGGGTTCGAGCTAAACCCTAGGAGGAAAACAAACCCTAGCCACACTTCTAGCCACATGCCGGCCAAAATAAGAGGAAAGAGGGTTGTTGCCAACCTTGTTGAGGAGGGGGGAAGCTTGATGTTGTCGACTCGAGGAGTTGATGTCGATCAGAGCAAGGGAGAGGCTCTTATGCATGCCTTTGGAAGTCCCGTCGGCCTGAGGAGGAGCAGGAGATGGTAGGTCTGTCATCCAGAGAAGGGCACGCACTGGAGGGAGGCAAAGCTGAAGACGGATTGAGGAGGGGAAGCTGTCAGGCAGAGCAAGAGGAGAAGCCGGAGGCCATGACCAGAGGAGGAGTCAGAGGAGAGCAAGAGACGATGAAATCCACGCCGGGAGGCGGGATCGGGAGATTCGCAGGGAGCGGGAGCGAGCGGAACTGTGCAGGATCGAGAGGTTGCGGAAGCCCTAGCCGCACTGGTGAAATGAAATGGGGGGCTGCCGGGTTAAGTAGAAACTTAGGGGGGTTTTTTTTAGTAATAGTAATAATAGTACTATTATTATTAATTTAAAATTGGGTTGTTACATTCTCCCCTACTTAGGACATTTCGTCCCAAAACTTTCTAAGAATATCTGAATAAGGAAAAAAACAACGAAAATTCAGATGACATTCATTCCAATAATGTTTGCAAATGAAGGCATAGACGTTAGCTATGAATACAAAGAAATAGAGAGGGGAACAAGCGTGGAGACTTACTATGATCAAGATAAAAATTACAGATACTTACAATGCAGGTCAGATTCAAGTTTACGGGAGAACTATTTAGACTTAGCGGTTTCGGTCGGATATGAAGGATTGACTTCAGGGAGCACAGGAATTGCTTCAATTAGCTCAAAATTGAAAGGGTAAGATGCGAGAATCTGAGAGCGAGAAAATTTTGTACGAAGCAAAGATAGAACATCAATGGGGAAATGAAACTGGATGAAGATTAAGTATCGACAGAAACGAGTTACGTTAGGGATGGAAGAGCACAAGATAACGTTGAAATAATTCGGCAGAACAATTCACAAGAAGAATCTCATTTTTGCTAACACCTAGATGCTATCTAGAAAGAGACATAAGAGGACCAGATAAGATTATTAGCCGAGCAGAATAAGTACACTGAATATGAATACCAGAGACTTAAGACAAGAAATTCTAACACATTTACTACTATCAGGTACATAAATTATGTAATAACTATAGCATTTTCATTGGACAACTCTAGGTAATACTCATGTAAGTGCAACAATGAGAACATGGGCGATGTCAAGCAGATAATAAATTCATATGTATACAATCATTATTGTTGATCTTGGCTTAACACTTGTGCAATGATTTATGATATGAATGCAAATGAAAGGATACACATGTCATGTTAAGCACTCATATCACTTAACATGTCATGTGTATTAGGACTCTAATGCCAGCGTACTTGATAATATTAAACCGCCCATACAATTTAATATTCGCAACTGGTGTATATCCTAGTGGAAATTCATATGCACAAAAATATTGAGTTTGCCCATAACCCCTTAACATTCGTGTGCATACTACTCATCCTTATGAGTGAGTGTTTGCGTGTTTCAGCCGCGAACAACAAATAATGACAAGCTGAGTGAAAGAATGATGCATGCTTATATATTTATAAAATAAGTTTAAAAATAAGTTCCAAAATAAGTTCCAAAATAAGTGATATTATGAAAATATTTTATCTTTTGAGACTAACCTCTCAAACATCTCTAACCTAGCTCTGATACCAACTATCACGAACCGTCTCTACAGAAGTCAGAGTGCGCTTCGGGCGGGCCGTGATGCCACAGGCATGGGCGGAAAGAAATCCATGCCTGCTAAGGCAGATGCAGAGAATACTTAAAATAGATTTAAAATAGTTACTGTTAAGTAAAAAACGGTTTGATTTTTGTTATGCGGAAGATTTTAGGGTTTTAAATGCAAATGTATTTTGTAAAATTCATGTTTTATAGACCACTATTATAGTTTTCATGAAATTATGATTCAACAGAGGATGCACATTCATGTAATACTAAATTTTAGTACATAGTATTTAATAGCCTAGCTGTTTCCCATGTATTACTGTTCATAATTATCACATAAAGAAAACATCTGATAGTAAAAGAAATGAATCAAAAACATCAAACCTAACATGACTAGAAGAATCAATCATTGGGAAGCAGAAGCTTGATGCTTATCGGGCTCAAGAACCTGGCGGCACTGACAGGAAAGCTACGGCAATTCCAAAACACAAAGGAAAAGCCTCAGAACATTGAACTAAACAGGTGAGCAAAGTAAAGGTACAAAAAAGTAAGGGAAGCAGAAAAGTATGAGTACCAGTTTCTCATGAAGCAAAACTATCCGAGACAAGCAAACAAAAGAGCTAAACAGAACAAGTTAGTTTAATGGACTACTCTGGAGAATAGACTAAAATTATTCATGTAATATGTTGTAAGTCATGATCGATGAAGGGTGTAGGTGCTATAGCTGGCGCACATGGCTCACAATCAAATCTACGTGCAAGTCTTGTCGGAAAAGTAATCTTGCTTGTCGTGACCATGGTGGCAAACGGATGCTCAGTTAGATGTTATAGTTCAAGGATTTGCTTACAACTGTGGATTTGTTTTCGAGTTTCATACTTAGGTGATTTTTTATCATAACAAGACCGGATACAATCTTGGTGATTCAGCTATACAATATTAGAGTTCATGAACGCATCAAGGGAGGAATTGAGCTACGGAGCAACAATCGCTCGATTCTTAGAACAGACCTAAGAAATCAGACAGACATCAGAAACCAGACGGACATCGGAAACTAGATTCGACGATACAGAAGGAATCAAACAGTGAGTTTTGACTCTTACAGGTTTGAGGGGCTAATGTTTCATAATAATAAGAAGGTTTATCGAGCATATCGCAGAGGTAAGCTGACATGTAATGGATAGAGGAAGTCATGTACACTTCTAGGCTAAATCATCATTGGACTAAAGTATTTTCCAACTAACAAGAATACTCAACGAGCTTGATATATCAAAACACCAATCACATACTTGCTTACCATAATTCGTTATAATTATTATCGTGACATTATTGCTCATGATCAACGCTCTACGATTCTTCGAATTATTCATCAAAAGAGACAAAATCCATCAATTTACATATCCAATTAGCTATCTATCACTAACTCGTCTCCCAATTATCCAAATATCATCATTTACACTCACAACTCGCGTTATTCCTATCGTGGGAACCTCAAACGGATAACAAGTCTATTTAGGGATTCGAGATCAAAATTATCTAACAAAACAAGAAATAAAAAACGAAATTAGACAAATATAAGATCAGACAAGGTAATTAAATTCAATGTTTGCAAGAGAGAAAGATCTCTACTTGCCCCAAAGAAGCTGAAGCTGACGGAGGAGACCAAATTGCATCAAAAGCGAAATCAGAAAACTTAATATAAGACCTGCTGAAGCACCACCATATATGACAATGAGTTATCAAAAACCGTAACGTTAGTACAAGCAATAAATTATTGCAAGATTCAAATAAGAGAGGGGCTAAGAAATTTACCTCCATCATGAGCGAGGGGAGAAGAGATTCCATGCAAAGACGGAGACTTGGCGGTGAAAAGGTTACGGAAACCCTAAATCGGAGAGGGATGCACAGGATTCCTAACAACTGAATTGAAGAGTGGCGCCGGAAAACACGAACCTATCACAGTTAGGCGATCACAAGGAGGCAAAAATCTGAAACACAAGGTTAACACAATTTGGATACAAATAATTTCCAAGAAACTTAGGGAAACTGAAAAGAGAGGGAGACGAGGGAGAATATTACCCATAGAAGAATAAATATATGCCTAAAATCTGAGTAGGAGGGTTCGAGCAAAACCCTAGGTGGAAAACAAACCCTAGCCACTCTTCTAGCAACATGCCGGCTAAAACAAGAGGAAAGAGGGTTGTTTCCGAACTTGTTGAGGAGGGGGATGCTTGATGTTGTCGGCCTGAGGAGTTGATGCCGATAAGAGAAAGGGAGAAGCGCTGATGCATGCCTTTGGAAGTCCCGACAGCCTAAGGAGGAGCAGGAGATGGCAGGTCTGTCGTCCATAGAAGGGGATACAATGGAGGGAAGCGAAGCTGAAGACGGATTGAGGAGGGGAAGCTTTCAGGAAAAGCAAGAGGAGAAGCCGGAGGCCACGATTAGAGAAGGAGTCGAAGGTGAGCAGGAGGTGATGAAATCGGTGCCAGGAGGTGGGATCGGGAGAGACGCAGGGAGCGAGAACGAGCGGAAATGTGCGGGATCGGGAGGTTGCGTAAGCCCTAACCGCACGGGTGAAATGAAATGGGGGGCTGCTGGGTTAAGTAGAAACTTAGGGGGCTTTTTATAGTAATAATAATAATATTACTATTATTAATAATTTAAAATTGGGTTGTTACACGATGTATTTCACATCTCAGTGCTGCGGAAGGCCATTCAATAGCCTACTCAAGTGGTAGCTGCGAATCAAGTACCGGCCAATAGCGGGTTAGTGGTGAGGGTCAAGCCCATTCGGATCGAGGACATGGAAGTTAAGCACCTACGGAATAAATCTATAAAAATGGTCAAGGTCCTTTGGGACAATTGTGGCCGAGAAGAGTTTTCTTGGGGGCACGAGCAAACTATGAGGGAGGAGTTTCCCGAGCTTTTTCCCTAAAGTAACCTGATGTACTTTTTACTTTTTCTGTATTCCTGTAACTTTAAATTTCGGGACAAAATTTCTTTAAGTGGGGGAGAATTGTAACGCCCCAGGTTCAGGAAACCCTTTTCTGGAAGGTACTGCCCGGCGGTAGAGCTAACGCTGGCAGTAGCTCGGTGTTATCAGTACGTGGTCTCGACGCTCTCAACGTCTCAGCACATACTAGCATTGGGCGGTAATGAATACCATGCACAGGTAGACCACTTAATGCTTGGGTCGAGGAACTCAATGCTCCCGATGTTCTGGAGAAGCGCTAACGCTCGGCGGTAGCGGTAGCGAGGTGAGGTAGCATGATGGTTTATTTGACAGAGTTCTCGAGTTGCTACTGCGCTGCGTTAACCTTACAGCAGGCGGTAGCATAGTTTTGTCGTTGCCTTCCAAACATGCAAACTACTGCGCGGCGATAGCTTTCTACCACGTGGCGGTAGTATGGCAGTTATGACGAGTCCACGTGTCACCGCCCAATTGGAGTTCTGAGCGGTGGCATCCTCGAGAAGCCGAACGATTGGGCTACCGCGCGGCGATAACTTCCTACCACGCGACGGTAGCTCTCATAAACTTAATTCTTGGAGGAATCATGATCGTCCTCTGGTTTTATTTGGAAATCTGGCGGCTGGTGCGTGCCTCTGCGGGTATATGGCTAGGAGTTAGGTTTTTCCAACTCATTTCTTCATTGGCTTTCTCTTTCTAAGTACTAGAGAGAAGGGAGAGTGAAGAAGGAAGAGATCCTGCCACCATTAGTGTTCTGAAGCTCTAATTCGCAAGCCAAGTCCGGATTTGTGGGGGGCAAGGTCTTTGCGGTCATGTCCATCCATCTAGATCTTGGGTATGGCGCCGAAGAAATCGCAAAGGGTAACGATTTTCTACTTGGACATGTGAAGTTGTAATGCCCCCAGATTTCTACTAATATTATTTGTTTTAGTATCGTCATATTTAAGACGTCAAGGCGTTACTTTTTATGTTATGTTGATGGCGCTGCATCGTTAGTGCTTTTTTGCATCCGTCTGGTTTGTTTGACCAGATTTATGGTATTTTGATTTGGATTGAATGTTTTTCCTTGATTGAAAGTGATGAATTTTTGAGGTTTTGGACTTGTCTAGTTTTATTGTAATCCGAGCATTTTGGGTCTCGGAGGGTGTTTGGATCTTCGTGAAGATTTTTGCTTGTGTAAGCCTTTGATGATAGTGTCTCAGGAATGGTGCGTCGGATTCTAGGGTTGTTTTTGCTGTCTAATTCATTTTATTTCGACGTGCGTTCGGGCGCCGTCTAGGGTTGATGAAGCATCGAGCGGCGTTCAATAATCAGCGAGCTGGGAGTTTGATGATCATCGTTCAGTGTTGCATTCGATGAAATCCGAACGGAACACGTCGAACTTGTTTGAGTTCAACGAAATCCGAACGGAAATTGTCGAACTGGGTTGAGTTCAATGAAATCCAAACAAAAAATGTCGAACTTGGTTAAGTTCGACGAAATCCGAATAGAAAATGTCGAACTGGGTTGAGTTCGACGAAATCCAATTAGAAAACGTCGAACTTGGTTGAGTTTGAAGAAATCCGAACGGAAAACGTCGAAATGGGTTGAGTTCGACGAAATCCGAATGAAAAATGTCGAACTTGGTTGAGTTCGACAAAATCCAAATGGAAAAAATCGAGCTGGGTTGAGTTCGATGAAATCCAAATAGAAAACGTCGAACTGGGTTGAGTTCGATGAAATCCGAACGGAAAACGTCGAACTGGATTGAGTTCGACAAAATCTGAATGGAAAACGTCGAACTGGGTTGAGTTCGTTGAAATCCGAACAAAAAACGTCGAACTGGGTTGAGTTCGAACGGAAAACCTCATTTTCTTTAATCTTTCTGCACTATTGTCATTTCGATTTGTAGGTATATTTAATCTTCCTTTGAAATCCACTTGGATTATTAGTTTTGATATGATGATTTAACCTTGTAGCGTTGTATTGGTTTGATGGAAATTTTAAATTTTTTGCTTTAATCATTCCTAACTATTATGTAAGATGTGTTAAGAATTATTTAGGATTATGAAATCCTTCTTAAGGTTGATCAACCATTTCTTTAATCTAGAATTATCTAGTAGAATTTTATGTGCCAAGTCTTGAGATATATCATGATTTTCTTGTTTGTGGGAGTTAGTGGGCGTATCCACCTCCGCATTATTTTGAGACTTATTAGTACCTTGTGGAACTCGACCGGGTGTTTGGGCGCCTGCGGTGAATAGTGGAGTGTATGAGTCTCCCCGCAGTTAGACGGATATTATATTTGTGAGGGTGTGTCCAGATGAGTGACCACCTCTCCCGTGTTTTTGGGTATAGTTGGCCACATGTGGCTAATAGGGTTGTTGTGATATTCTTGCTTATGATTTAATCATTCTTTCCACCTTTTTAGCCTTGTGCATCTGGTGTATTTTGATGTGCATGACATTTTACGTAAGTTCTATTTACTAATTTTTTTGTACTTTACTTCAGTACTTCTGGTCTTAGGTTGGTCCCCTTTTGACCTTGTTTACTATTTTGGCTTACTTTTCCACCACTGCTTGTACCTTCTTGCTGAGGTATTTTGTGTTTGGAATGTCTCGGGTCCAGAGCTTTAGCAGGTAGTGGAGCTGGTTTTTGGGAGTTCTTGGGCAGCAGTGTTAGCTGTGGTTTTCACCTCGCCATTACGAGGTTGTTTGTCGTTTCAGTTTGCTTTACTTAGTGCAAGCATACTTTTGTTTTATGTGGGTTCGTGTCAGATTATTGATGTCAATAGGGTTGTTGATTTTAGATACTTGCTAGCTATTAGTTGTTTTCTTTGTGATGAATTGGATTACTTGCTCTCTGGGATGATTTATGCTAGGAATGCATGTTAGGTATTTTAAAGTATAAAATCTACTATTATTACTTCATGCATTGCATATTTTAAAACTCTAACTCAATATATTTAGCGACCGTAAAAGCTATTTTTATTACTACTATAAACTTAGAGTCTTGCATACCATGAGTTGTTCCCTAGGGAACTTCTACACTCATGTAGGATGTTTAATCTCTTAAATGAAATATTTTTTCGCAGCATATAAACTATTTTTCTTCCATGGACTTGATGAGCCACCAAGCCGAGGGATACGGTTAAATGCTTAACATAAATTGGATTTTCTCTAAATCACTTAAAGATCTCTCCTTTGTGTCAAGTAGGAGTTTTCATGAGCGTCCGCAGTTATCCCCTGCTGACGTGACATCATGATGCGCATTTTCCATTAATCAATTATACCCCATTATTGCGGAGAAAATACGGGTTGTGACAGTTGGTATCAGAGGGTGGTTGGTTTGACAAGTTGGTCGAACCAGCCACCCATTGTAGATTTGATTTCCTTCGTTCATTTGCATACACACATCGATGTGTCATCAGTACGTCTTAGTTGAATCATAGTCATTACACTCATAGCATGATAAGAAGTTATACGGGGCATATTATATAGTATGGGATGCATAATATGTGTCTATATATGGATCCACCCTAGGTGCCAACATGTGACGGTTATGTAGTATGGGATGCATAACCACCATTACATGGGTGCCCATTAGCACGTTTTCTTTTCTCAATGCATGCGATGTTTTGTAGTATGGGATGCATAACATTTCATGTGTACGCCGCTTATATCATGCATTAAGGCCTTTTTAGAATGCATAACACTGCCTACATAGCATATCATCGCATAAGCACGCGTGCTAAGTTAAGGTTTACATGATGACACAAGTACACACATGATTTTAAATAAGAATAAAAGAATCCATGCATTCATATCATAGACACATGAGTCAATAGGATGAGAGGATATCATCCTAATAGGACATGGTATCATTTATAAAATCCCAGAGCAAGTTTGCAACATAAGCAAGTGTCTTTTAAGTATGGTCTGAAATATGTTGTGTGGCCTTATCGTAATCTAGGATTTTGATGAGTTGTTCGTTGCCTTTTTAGAAATGTCATTGAAGCGTCCCGCGACGAGGTCGACTTCCCAGTATGAGGGTGAGTCCTCAGGTACATAGAGCGATGTGATGATCGAGAGTCTGTGTCAGAGCAATGAGGCTCTGCCAAGATAATTAGTTGGGATGCAATCGCAGATTCAGTCCTTATTATCTGCCACTCCTGCGCATCAACCCTTAGTGCAAGATTCTACAGTGGGTCAAGTCGAACCCATTACTCCTGCTCCTCTGGTGCCCCCGATGACGCTACCTCTAGAGATGAATTTTATCTCGCATTTCCAGCGATTGGGACCTCCCACTTACGATGGGAGAGCTGACTTTATGGTTCTGGATGATTGGGTCATTGTTATAGAAGAGATGTTCTCGTATTCGGGGATTGCAGAAGCCCAGAAGGTAATGATTGCGACCTATCAGCTAAAAGACTTGGCAAAGAGTTGGTGGATTCGGGAAAAGGAGAGCCTAAATGAAGGATGCTCATGGGAATCTTTTAAGAAGATGCTGCTGAAAAAGGTTCTATCCTCGGTCGAGCAGTACCGCCTAATGAATAATTTCCTACATCTAAAGTAGAGACAGCTCATGGTGAGCGAATATGAGATTGAATTTAGTAAGTTGAGCAGATTTGCTCCTGATTTGGTAGCTTCAGAGGAGGGAAGAGTGAAACGTTTCATTGGAGGACTAAGAATCGATGTCCAGCAGTGGGCATGCGCTTATAGAGCTAAAAGTTATGCTGAGGCAGTGGAAGCCTCTCTAAAAGTCGAGGCGATTGAAAATGCCAAGAACCGAGGTGCTGCGGCGAGAAAAGAGAAGAGAAAGGGTGATGAGGATGGAAGATCTAAGACATCTGTTCCTTCTTCGAAGAAGAAAAGTGGAGAGATATATAGCTTCTGTGGTCGATCTGTCCACCCTTACGAAAGGTGTTTCAAAAGGACTGCCACTCTAAAGCAGCAGTAGGTGCTCGCCATCCAAGGTGCACCCAAAGGAGATCTAGTGTGCACATTCTGTTCAAGAAAGGGTCATGACGTGAGTTGTTGCTGGTCGAAGGATATGGCTTGCTTCAAGTGCAGGCAGAAGGAGCACCTGAAGTCTTCATACCCCCAGGCTCAGTCCCCACTTTAGCCTGCCCCGCTTCGGGCTCTGTTGCCGCCGCCAAACCAGGACAAAGGGAAAGGAAAGCTAAATGTGGTGACCAGAGAGGAAGCTCAGACCTCTACCCAAGTGATATCAGGTTAGATTCTAGTTTAATTTTTACTCTCTTTTGTTTGCCCTGGTTTTCGTTTATTTAGTTATGTATGCTACGGTTTTAGGGGAGTTTAAGGTGGAGAATAGGTGGGCGCGCATTCTTTTCGATTAAGGTTCCACCCATTCCTTTATGGTACGGAGCTTCGTAGATAAACATCTTTTGAACCTGGATCAATTAGGAGATTCCTTCAACGTCAAGTTCCCCTCCGGAGACCTGGTGATATCAAATCAAGGAGTTTTGAGATGCCCTATTTGTCTGGGTGATTTCCTAGTCTTTGCGGATCTGATGGTTTTGGATCTTGCGGATTTCGACGTGATTTTGGGCATGGACTGGTTATTCAAGTATGATATGGTAATCCAGTACAAGCCAAAGTGACTGGACTTCAAGATGGACAACGACCAACCCATGAGTGTCTATGGTTTTTAGGGCAAGGGTTCTCTCCTTATTTTTGCGGTACGTGCTTACCGATTTATAGAGCCTGGTTGCGAGGCGTATCTTATTTCTATTTCTGCTCTGGAAACAGCTTTTGTTACACCATGTCTTGAGGATATCTCGGTGGTACGAGAGTTTCCAGATGTCTTTCCTGATATTCTTCCAGAACTTCGTCCTTAGAGAGGTGGAGTTTATGATAGACCTCGATCCAGGTACTCGTCCTCTTGCTAAGGGATCGTACTATATGGCTCTGCGTGAGTTAGAAGAGTTACGCACTCAACTGGATGAGTTGCGCACTCCGTGAGGTGTTCCTTTTTTATTCGTAAAGAAGAAAGACAGTTCCATGAGGCTCTCTATAGATTACTGAGAGTTAAATAAAGTATCCATCAAGAACAGATATTTGTTGCCTCAGATTGATGATCTATTTGATCAGTTGTGGGGATGCACTGTACTTTCGAAGATTGACCTTCGTTCAGGCTACCACCAGTTGAGGGTCCCTGAGGCTGATATACCACAAACAGCTTTTCGTTCCTGACACGGGTACTTTGAGTTATTAGTGATGTCCTTTGGTTTGAAAAATGCACCATCTACTTTTATGGACTTAATGAATAGAGTGTTCAAGGATTTCTTGGACCATTTCGTGGTCGTGTTTATATGATGATGTTCTCGTATATTCCTGCAGTGTTGAGGAGCATGCTCAATACTTGTGCTTAGTGTTTTCAACCCTTAGGGAGCACAAACTTTATTCCAAGCTGAGTAAGTGTGAATTCTGGTTACCCTAAGTGTCCTTTCTGGGCCATGTTGTGGGCAAGGATGGTATTTCCGTTGACCCAACCAAGATTTCTGCTGTGATGGAATGGAAAAGACCTTCTATTCCTAAGGAGATTAGGATCTTCTTAGGTATAGTCGGCTACTATAGAAGATTCGTGGAAGGGTTCTCTGTATTTTCTGCACCTCTAACTAGACTTACACATAAGAACACTGTGTTCATTTGGAACGATAAGTGTGAAGAAGCTTTTCAAGAATTGAAGAAGAGATTGTGTACTGCCCTAGTTTTGACTTTGCCTACCGAAGGAGTTGAGCACGTTGTGTATGTGGATGCATCACACATCAGACTTGGTTGTGTTTTGATGCAAGAAGGAAAGGTGATCGCGTACAGATTAAGACAATTAAAGATTCATGAAAGAAACTATCCTATGCATGATTTGGAGTTCGCTGCTATGATTTATGCGTTGAAGCTTTGGAGACATTTATTATATGGCGCATTGTGCAAGATCTACACAGACAATAAGAGTTTGAAGTATGTCTTCACTCAAAAGGAGTTAAATCTGCGCCAGCGTAGGTGGTTAGAGTATGTGGCCGATTATGAAGTGGAGATTCTCTATCATCGAGGAAAGGCTAACGTAGTAGACGACGCTTTGAGTAGGAAGACTGCCAAAATCATCAATCTATCTGTACAGTCCTTGGTGGAAGAATTCTTGTTGATGGACATTGAAGTTGGGATTTGTATTGTGCCTACTAGTTTGGAAGCAGAAGATACCTCTTGGATTTCCCTTTCCAGAGTGCACCAGAAGGATGATCCTGATTTTTTACATCTCTAAAATAGAACTGAGAAGGTAGAGCTACCTTATTTCTCTCTGGATGAGTTAGATACTCTGAAATATCGGGGTAGATTTTGTATCCCCACTTTTGGTGATATTTGGGCTAAAATTTGTAATGAAGCTCATGGTTCAAGTATTGTCTACCATCCTGGTTCCACCAAAATATATAAAGATCTGAAGCAAATCGTTTGGTGGTCGGGAATGAAGAATGATATAGCAAAGTTTATGTCAGAATGTTATACGTGTCAGCGTGTTAAGGCTGGCCACAGAAGGCCTTGTGGTAAACTGACACCGCTTGATATTCCAAGTTGGAAGTAGGAAAGTATTTCGATGGATTTCATCAACGGTTTACCAAAGTCTCCCCGTGGGCACGATTCTATTTGGGTAATAGTTGATAGATTGACTAAGTGTGCTTACTTTATGCCCTTTAAGATTGGGCATTCTATGAAAAAGATAGTTGAGTTGTACCTTGATTAAGTCATCAGATTGCATTAAGTGTCGGTTAGCATTGTGTCGAATCGAGACTCTAGATTTACGTCTCATTTTGGAAGAGCTTACAAGAGGGTTGGGTACCGATTTAAGGTATTCCACCGCCTATCATTCGCATACAAAAGGTTAGACGGAAAGGATAAATCAGAACATGGAAGATATGATCAGGTCTTATATATTGGATCATGGTGGTTCTTTGGATGAACGCCTCAAACTCATGGAATTTGCATACAATAATAGTTATCAATAGAGTATGCAGATAGCCCTATTTGAGGCCTTGTACGGAAGGCGTTGTAGGACACCTTTGTTTTGGGCAGAGGTTGGTGAGAGACCGTTGATAGGTACTGAAGCCCTTGAAGAGATGAATTGTGATGTGACTCATATTCGAGAGATGCTCCGTATAGCACAAGAGCGTTATGAGAAATATGCTAAACGACGAAGGGTCGATCTGGAGTTCGCCGTTGTGGACTTGGTTTTTCTGAAAGTCTCTCTGATGTCAGGTGTTAAATGGTTTGGAAGGAACCACAAGTTAGACCCCCATTATGTAGGACCTTTTCAAATTCTTGAGCGCATCGGAGTGTCCGCTTATAGACTGGATTTGTTTGCTACCTTCCCTGGTGTTCATGATGTGTTCCATGTGAGCCAGTTGTAGAAGTGTGTTCATAGTGATCGTCAAGTCCTTGACTCGGTACCTAAGATTCAGCCCAACCTTTTGTATGTGAAAGAACCTGTCCGTGTTTTAGAATCTCAAGATCGAGTGTTATGAAGAAAGACCATCCCAATGGTCAAGATTCTTTGGAGAAATCAAGATGTCGAGAGCGCGATGTGGGAATTGTAGTCGGTGATGAGGGAATCTCATCCACACCTCTTCCCATAGTTTCTTGTATGTCTCCATGCTTTTGGTGGTGTTTGATTTTCTCATTTTGGTTTGATTTTGGAGTTGTGTTAAGTTTCGGGACGAAACTTCTTTTTAGGGGGAGTGACTATAACGCCCCCGATTTTATGATAATATTATTTGTTTTAGTATCTCATATTTATGACGTCAAGGCGTTACTTTTTATTTTATGTTGACGGCGCTGCACCGTTAGTGCGTTTTTTGCGTCTGTTGGGTTTGTTTGACCAGATTTATGGGATTTTGATTTGGATTGAATATTTTCCTTGATTGAAAGGGATGAAGTTTTGAGGTTTTGGACTTGTCCAGTTTTATTGCGATACAAGCATTTTGGGTCTCGGCGCGTGTATGGATCTTCGTGAAGATTTTTGCTTGTGTAAGCATTTGATGATAGTGTCTCAATATTGGTGCGTCGGATTCTAGGGTTGTTTTCGTTGTCTAATTCATTTTATTTCGACGTACATTCGGGCACTGTCTAAGGTCGACGAAGCGTCGAGCGGCGTTCAATGATCGGCGATCTGGGAGTTTGACGATCATCGTTTAGTGTTGCGTTCGACGAAATCTGAACGAAAAACGTTGAACTGGGTTGAGTTCGACGAAATCAGAATGGAAAACGTCAAACTGGGTTGAGTTCGATGAAATCCGAACGGAAAAAATCGAACTGGATTGAGTTCAACGAAATCCGAACGGAAAATGTCGAACTGGGTTGAGTTCGATTAAATCCGAACAGAAAATGTCGAACTGGGTTGAGTTCGATGAAATCCGAATGAAAAAAGTCGAACTAGGTTGAGTTCGACGAAATCCGAACGGAAAACATCGAATTGGGTTGAGTTCGACGAAATCCGAACGGAAAACATCGAATTGGGTTGAGTTCGACGAAATCCGAACGGAAAACTTCGAACTGGGTTGAGTTCGACGAAATTCGAATAGAAAACGTCGAATTGGGTTGAGTTTGACGAAGTCCGAATGAAAACGTCGAACTGGGTTGAGTTCGACGAAATCCGAACGGAAATCG